>CM053793.1:610856474-611123974 GCA_028749045.1 Cupressus sempervirens
TTCCATCTTAGTATCATCTCCCATGAAGATGTGTGGCAACTTTGACTACTTCAATGAAGAAAAGTCTTCCTTTGAAGTATTCCAAAGAACTTGTGTTTGCCATAAGTGCTTGACCTTTACCCTTCAAAGAGTTTGGAGTAGAATCCTTGGAAGTACTTGGCAGTTGAATCTTGTTCTTCTTGAGTAGATTTTCTAACTCATTGATTCTTTTTGTCTTACAATGATGCTCGTCATGATTTGGCTTTTTGCAATATGCACAAAAGAGTCTTTCCTTCTTTTCATTACTTCCTTTCTTGTTTGAAGAAGAACCACCTTGTTGAGAGGAGTCATATTGTGTCTCAGGTTATGTTTTCTACTTCCACTACTTCTTCTTGTTGTTTCTTTTTTCCCCTTGACTAGATTTGTGATCATCACTAGCCACTAAGGCTTTGGTCTTAGATGACTTGAGAAGTCCAAAATCCATCAAGTGAGATTGTTCAACAATCAACATGTCTGCAAATCCATCAAAAGAAGGCTTCTGGTAAGATCATCCCATGGTCAACTTGTGAGTGTTAAACTCAAAACAAAGTTAGCATACTCAGAAGGTAGCCTCTTCAAGATGTGATGAATAAACATATCATCCTTCATGGGATTTACACAATCTTTAAGAAGTGCCCTATACTCATTGACTTTGATGATATAATCCTGAATTGTGTCATAATTCTTAGGATCCAAGAGAAGTAGATCATCCTCTATTTGAAATCCCTTTTCTTCATCCACTTTACCATACAATTGTTCAAGTTTATCCCAAGTTTGTTTAGATTTTGAACAATTTTTAATGTGAAAGAGAAGATCCCCATGTACACAACTCTTGATAGCACCTAAAGCTTGATGGTCCACTCTTTGCCAATCAATGAGTTCTTTAGCATCAGTAGGTTTGGTAATTGTACCATCAACACAAAGACTATATCCTTTTTCCATTAATCTACTCCATGCAATATCTTTCCATGTAGAATAGTTGCGTGAAGTTAGAGGAGGACATTTAAAACCCATGATGTAGAAAATGAAAGAGAACAAAATAGAGACTCGAGAAACACAGTACACCCCCCCCCCCCCCCCCCCCCTTTTCACTCAATCAAAAGGCCCCCCCCAAAAAGATGCTTTGGCACTTTATAAGTAGTGCGTTTACAATGGGCCACTTGTCAAAATGAACAAAGTGCACTTTCTGATTTTGCTTTTACAACTGCCTTATGAGACTGAATTCTATAACTTAAGCACTGGAGCTCAGATTTACAACAATTCTTAAAAAGATAAAAGCTTTACAATGCCAAAGAAGGCCTAATTCTGAAAGTGAGAAATTGGTCCCCACAACCCTAGAATCTGACTTTAGATCTGGAAAGTAGGCAAAAAAAATGCACTTTCAAAAAAAATGGAACTTGAAAAAGTGATCAGATGTGCCCGTACGGAGCTTCTGAAGTTGCAAAATGCAGGATTATGCAAGTATAGTTGCCAAAAAATGCAAAATTTGCAAAATTTGTGCACCAAAACTCGAAAAAAACACCACCATTGGAAAATTCAAGAAATTTTACCTAATTTCAAAAAAATTGCAACTAAATCGGAGTTCAGATGTCAGAGATATCGGCTCGCAAAGTGAGGCTGCCAAATTGAAAACCAATCTGGAGAGGGGTCTAGAAAGAAAATTGCAAGTCTAAATTTGATGATCAAATGGCCATCAAGGTAGTTTAAAAATGCCTTGGAATGATGTCCATACAGGCGTCAATTTTAACACAGTCTTCTACTAACATCAGCAAAAATCAGTGCCCTAGGATGATCTGGTAGCTGACTGGATTGTAGACTGTACTTTTTTATATTGTACAGAACATATGATGATGTCGTGGCATATTCTATATGCTGACATGGAAAAAAGACCAGCTGCCCATGGGATGACGTGGCAATTCAGGTTTGAGGATGTGTAAAGCCAACGTGGCAAATAATGTGTTGTCCATGAGTCCACGAGCAGAGAATGTGAGGGCAGGAGATTAAAAAACCACTGTTGCCATAGGTGGCAAAATATTCTGTGAGAAAAATTGAATATGCTTGCCACTAGATTTCTTGCACAGGTCACCGAAGATTACTGCAGGCACCTGAGTTTTGTGGTCGGGAGTACTGTGCATCGTGAGAAGGAAATCTAGTATTGCGACGTCGGAATGTCTAAAAAAATAGCTGACAAAAAAGTGCTGCAAACTATGGCAGAGAGGATAATGCAGATGTCGGGAAACTCCAATAGTAACTACCAGAAATGAATGCCCATGTGCAGTGGTCGAGATTAATAATCCCACCTGCACCAGTTATATGTGCTCTGCACAGTTTAAAGTGAAACTGCCGCACCAAATAAACAAATAAAAGGAAGCCACTAGGATGTGGGTTCTACCGCCTGGAAGGAGATCTTGTCAGTGGGTCCTTGTGGCCAAATTTTGTGCTATACTCACCTGTAAGCTTTATAGATTTGTACAGTATAGCCGCAAGAGAGAATAATGTAGAATATTCATTGCGACTAACAAAGTAAACTTCCACAAATGGCAGATCCAGGGTGTCATAGCTCAGGTCTACAAAAAAAAATTCTCTGCTGGTGCTCAAAAGGGAAAAAATAATTTTTGAAAATTTGACGAAAATTCAGAGAAAATAAATGATCCAAAAATTAAATTATAGATCTAAAAAAAGACCATACCCATACTGCAAATTGGGCCTCCGGGCTCTGATTTGCAAAAAGAAATTTGCCTCATGGTCGACTTTGGGCCAAGGTAGCCGAGTTTATAGTCAATTTTCACCGGTTCAGCATTCCAGACGTAATGGCAATGTTAGATCTGGTTCTGGATGCTCCCAACTTCTGCAGGACTTTGGATTCAGGCTGAGGTGATGAAGCAAGCGAGAGGTCTCAAATGACTTGTGATGAGAAAATCTCCAAGTTGCTCTAATACCATGTAAGAATTTTCCTAAGGAAAAAATTCACCCAGGAACTAAGAACTCAAACACAAGCACACAGTAGACCAAAAAGAGAGAGAGTATGATCAGAATAACAATGTATTCAATAACTGGTTCATAAGAGTACACTAGGAGTGCCTATATATAAAGGCCTCTGAGATACATCTAAAATGCCTCGTAATCAGCACCATGATGTGTCATACAACCAAGCACATGTCCACTAGATATGGGTTATCCTCCATTAATCACGAAAGTAAGTGCGATGATGAGAGGATAAGCCTACAAGGGTGTGAAGCAAAACAGTGTTGTAGACACCATGTGCTTAAGTAGAGTTGCATACTCCTGTGTTGTCTACATGAAAACTCAAAAGGTGTGCAAACTCCCAAGTGTCTCACAAATAAAAATAATAAAATAATGCAAAATAATAAACTATTGCATTAACCTAAGTAAACTTAAGTAAGTGTAAATAGTAGGTACGTATTTACACCAACAATTTATTTATTCCTTCTAAGAAGATTTGTCCATAGACATTTAAAACCTATCCTAATAAATTTCTCAAATCTACTAAAGAGGACTATATTCATTTCGTGGGTTCACCATAAGAAATATTAAACATTAATAATAGGAATGCATTTAGAAAACATGAAGAAGACAAGAATTAAAAAGGAGCAAAATAGTTTATTTGAAAATCACGAGTGTCTACCTAGACACTAATGATAATTCGCTACCCCTCAAAATTTGCAAAGAAAAGGCCCTTCCTTCAACAACATTTGCGATTCCACCAAAAACACACACCAAGCTACTAGGAGTGCCTGAATATAAAGACCTATCAGGAAGCACCTAGAATGTCTCTAGAAACAACCAAAAGATAAGATAAGCATTGACAACTAAGCACAAGCCTTTTCCAACCTTCTCAATGAGTCACAAGAATACTAAGGTGGTAGACACCATGTGCTTAATTTATGCACTAACTCCTATGTTGTAGACACATGTGCATGAAAGAGGTGTGCATACTCCTAAGTAGACTTATGACTTTTATTTTTAATTTCTCTTTTAAAAAAATAATTTAATTTCTTTTATTTAATTAATTTCCAATTTAATTAAATAAAATTAAAATATCAAAATATCATATTAACCCTCCATTAAATTAAATTATTAATTAAATATTTTAACTTAGACTCAGTTAATAGAAAATTCACCAAAGACCTCCAAAGAAAAATATGAAAACCCATCATAGAACAATCCATACAAAATTAGTTTAATGGGTTAAAATCACAAATTATGTCATTTGACACATTCGAAAGGTAAAACAACTCAGATACTTGTCCTACTTTTCTAGGACAAATGGTTTGAGGGTTTAGGATTTGGACTTGAGAATTTATCTCCCCTCTCTTACCATTGAGATAATGTGATAGGGTATGCTCATCCTGGCAATTCAGGGAAGTCGAAACTCGGTACCTACAACTTGCATAAAATCTATACATGTACATACACAATATATATGCTAAGCTAAATAGGCAATGGTAGGAAGTGGTGCATCATGTAGATCCTGACTAGCAGGTGACTATGACTCCCTTCCTTAACCACATCAGAAATGCCATACATAAAGAATACAAAATGCACACCATACATATGCATTATGTGGTAAGTATCCATAAGACAACACATATAATAATCCATCTAGCTAAACATCATCAATAACTGAGAATAATGTAATAATCATCATGCATACATGAAACGTAGATTCCAAGTAATCTCATCATATATCAACTAAATCTAAAACACAATATCCGATAAACTCAAAAAAATGCTATTAACCATCAAACATAAAACTAGCCTCAAAGAGTTTGGCAATGATAACATAAATGTAATCTAGGGGTAGGCACTACAACTACCAATGCCTTACCTAGCCAATCTCTGATACAAATGTGAATCCCATAGATACCAAGATTACCTCTCAACGCTCCATCAAAATTAATTTTGATGAAATCTTGGAAAGGGGGATGCCATTTAATAATAGACCTATCTTTGGTGTGAATAGTTTTCCAATTTGAAGCTGATCTAAATGGTAGATGTATGTGTTTCCATACTTTTAAAGTCATTTTGTCCCAACAATAAAAATAATGATTGCATTTGATGTTGGATAAATTAGAGTTAGCTATCTCTGATATAGAGACTTCTAGCTTATCACAAACTTGATCAATAGAAGAGATATCTTTACTAAAAATTATTTTATTTTATTCCCACCAAATTGCCCAAACAACTGAAGAAGATATACATTTCCAAAGGCAAGAGAAAGTGAAGGAGGAGAACAACATAGGGTAGGATTCAAATAAATCTAAAATCTTATTTGGTAGGGGCATGCACACATTAAGTTTCTTGATAATAAACATCCAACATGAGAAAACAAATCTATAGTTGATAAGTAAATGGTCCATTGATTCTAACTCTTCCCCAAAAAAGAGACAATAAAGGATTTGTAATGCTAAACTTAGAAAGTCTATCACTTGTTAGAATCTTCTTCTTGATAGCTAACCAAGAGAAGTAGCCCACTTTAGGGAGGACAATGGGATTCCAATAGAAAAAATATCCTCTGCTCTTACTATTATTATTTTCAATCTATTGAAGAGCCCTATAACCTTCCTTAATTGAGTACTTTCCATCCCTAGATGGAACCCAAATCAACTTGTCCTCAAGGTTTGATAAGAACACACAACGTTGTTGAAAAATATTTGTGAGAGAAGAGGACTG
Source organism: Cupressus sempervirens (assembly GCA_028749045.1). Lineage (NCBI taxonomy): Eukaryota > Viridiplantae > Streptophyta > Pinopsida > Cupressales > Cupressaceae > Cupressus > Cupressus sempervirens. The sequence continues at coordinate 610,862,187 of CM053793.1, forward strand.
AATATCATTAAGAGGTAGTGAAGAAGGGTCCTTCCAAATTACTTTTTCAGAGAATATTTCCACAACCAGAACATAGTATAGCAACTTAGAGCCCCATCACCTAGTCAAGATGGCAATGATGTCTTCATATTGATCTAGCTATGAGAGTAGAGGGAGGCCATTCCAAGAGTCAGACCAAAATTTGACACTGCGACCATTGTTCACTTCCCAAGATATGTACTTGGTAATAAGGTCTCTATAATTAATCATGAAGTTCCATATTGTTGATCCCTTAGGAGGGTCAAGAATGGAGAAGATTCGTGAAGGACACCTATCATCAAAATATTTTTCCGATAAGATGTGACACTATGTAGACCTAGGCTTAGTGTACATTTTTCAGATAAGCTTTCTCGCAAAAGCTTTGTTTTTGTGTGTAAGGTTATGCAAACTAGCTCCCCCAAGAAATATCTCTTGGGTCATGTTTTGGAGGGAGATGAGAGGAATCTTCTTATTTTCAATCATATTTCTAACTCAAAGAAAATCATGAATGAGTTTCTCAATTTAGTGGATGATTGCTGTAGGAGATTTGAGGACTGACATATAGTAGTTGGGAATTGTAGATAGAATAGATTTAATAAAAAAATGTTCCTAGAAAAAGACAACCACCTAACCTTCCAAGCTGAGGTCCTAATTTTAATTCTATCTACCACAATAGACCAATAAGCATCTTTTTTGGCCCCCAGAAAGAAGGGAATCCCCAGGTAAGTAGAGAGGAGTTTGTCAACCAAGAAACCCAAAATCTTAACAATCTTATTTGATAAAAAATGATTTGGCATTGAAGAAAAAGATAGTTGATTTATTCGCATTGATATTTTTCCTAAAAGATAAAGTATACAACTCCAAGGATAGCTTGATTTTCTTAGCTTCTATAATAGATGATTTACCCAAAAAAAGAGTATCATCTACAAAAAAGGAGTGGGTTACTAACAAGGAAGTACCTAAGATGTTAACCCCATGCCAGAGACCATTTTAAAACTCTCTCAAAATGATCGCACTAAATGTATCTACCATAATAATAAAGAGTAATGGAGATAATGGGTCACCTTGCCTAACCCCTTGAGTAGAAGAGAAGAATCTACTAGAAGACTATTTAAGCACTGAAAACCAAGCCCCTAACACACAAGCTTTAATCCATTTGCACCAATTTTTTTGCAAATCCAAATTTGGAGAGAAATTTGAACAAAAAATCCTAGCAGACCCTATCATAGGCCTTCATCATATCTAATTTAATAAAAAAGTTAGATTGTTGGTTTGACTAAATGGAATGAAGAACCTCATGGGCAACTAAGGCCCCTTCCATTGTATCTTTTCCCGGAATGAAACCTCCTTCTTCATGAGAAATAATTAAGGGAATAAGATGTTGAAGCCTTAAGTTAATAGCTTTGGTGATAATCTTGTAAACCATGATGCATAGAGCAATGGGTCTAAAGTCTACAAATGTTATTGGTGTTGCAAATTTTGAGATGGAAGAAATGTTTGTAGTATTAAAACATTTTAGCATAGAACCATTTCTTCTAGATTCCTCCATGGAATGTACGAGGTCAACACATAAGACATCCCAACACCTTTGAAAAAATAAGGTTGTAAAACCATCAGGCCTTGAAGCTTTTTCTGGAGGAAAAGAGAAGACCACTTTACATATTTCTTCAAGAGTAAATGGACCTAACAATAGTTTGTTGTCACCATCTGAAACTAATCTTGGAATGTAGGCAAGGAGATGATCAACTGCAAGGTCCAAGTTAGAGTCTAAATTTGGGGAAGCAAGAAATTTTTTGAAGAATTTAACTCCTTCCTTTTGTATGCCATGTGTATCTTCAATAAGGCAGCTAGAATCAGAACATCTTATGGAAGAAATAATAGAAGTGACCTTCTTATGTTTTACTGAAGCATGAAAGAATTTAGTTTTTTGATCACCTTCCTTGAGCCACAACTCTCTTAATTTCTATCTCTAGTATACCTCTTCTTGATTGCAAAGCTCATTCCACTCAACTTGTAGAGATCTTTGGTTATCGAACATGGCTGAATCAAACCCATGTTGGATGATGTGCTGGTTAATGTTGGCAAGTAGCTTACCAATCATTGATTTTTTCTCAAAGATGTTTTTGAAAACCTTATCATTTCAATCCTTAAGCTAGAGCTTAATGAATTTAAGCTTCTAGAAAAATTGGAACATTTTAGTTCCTCTGCAAAATGGAGTAGAAGTTCACCATTGTTTAAGTAAGGCCTCAAATCTTGGGTTTGTAAACCACACACTCTCAAACTCAAAGGAGGAACCAAGTGCACGATACTGATGAGAGACTTTCCACTCAACATTCAGGAGAAAAGGAAAGTGATCAGATTCAAATATTGGAAAAATTTCAGAATTAAAACAGACATGAAGGAGTTTCCAGCTCTAAGGTATAAAGAACCTATCAAGCCTCTTAGCGATTTGCAAAAATCTAGCTCACTTGTTTGTCCATGTGAAAGATTCATTGTGTGGGATAACATCTAAAAGCTGATTATTTTTTGTAAAATTCAAAAATTCTTGAATATTTCTTGGATGAAGAGAAATACCTCCCTTCTTATTATCATCAGATAGAATCACCTCAAAGTCTCCACCAACTATGAATTGCTGATCTTCATCATGATGAATTATTTGGGATAACTTTGTCCATAGATTCCTCTTATCCAAGATGGAAGATGGGTCATAAACGTTTATTAACAAGAATGTGAGATTGAAATACACCACCTTCAACAATTTCCATTTATGATCCTATCCAATCAATACATCACGAACAGTCTTAGAATTCTACAGAGTAAGGAGACCTCCTGAAGCACTTGTACCTTGCATATATAGAGACTTCCAAGCTGACCATTTCTTAATTGTTTTAGCATACATGTCACTAGAAATTTTGGTCTCTTGAATAATGTAAATATTTTTCTTAATAGAATCAAGTTGTTACTTAATTCTATACCTTTTCTCAAAGGTATTTAAGCCTCTGACATTCCATGAGGTGATCTTCATTGATGAGATGGAGAACCTTCTATTCTCCATGTCAGTTTCTTGCTCCTAGCCGATCTCCTATAGACTAAGAATTTACCATCTAGTGTGGTCTAAATCCCTGCAACTATTTCCTTAAGAACCTTAGCACTATTAGGTTTCTATCCCCTGGAATTTGATATTTTCTTCTCTACCTTCTTAGAAGAGGGTGTTTGTTCTAAGGAGAAGGACTAAGAGTAATTGAAAGAATCTATAGGTAATTATGACTATTTAAAATTATTTTCATCTTCTTCAAGAGACATAATGTTCTCTAAATTTTGCAAGTGCAGCGAATAAGAAGGAACGATACCAACAAAATGAGATGTTGGAGGGGGAAAACTTTCTACCTAATTGACTTGATGTAGAAATTCCTCCTCCTCAAAACAAAGAGCATCGATCCCTATAGAAAACTCTAAGTTGACATATTGAAGAGGAGGAATAGGAGAATGGCATGGAATTGAATCTAAATATTGCACTTGGTCAATACTGTACTCAATCTAATTAAAACTAATCTTCCCCAAGGATTCATTGGAGTAACCTGAAATTGGTTCTTCAACTATGGGTGAACTCAAGCACACTTCACTCTATGATGGACAAGTTTCATCAGACAAAATAACTCCTTTTTTAGCTACAATTTCATTAATCATGGAAGTGGCAAGAGTAAGGAGCTAGCCATCTAGTATAGTTTGAAGAGTCTTTTTTGAAAGCTTATGCCCTTTTCTCGAGATGTAATCAATCAATGTAACATCAACTAGTTTATCTTGAAAGTTGAGATCATGCACTACAAAATCTATGTTCTCTTGATGAGGATCTAGAAGAAAAAGAAAGGGTATCGACACTGAAAGAGAAAGATTCTTCATTGAAGAATTTGAGTAAAGAAAAGAGATAGTATAATGAAGACCCCAGAAAAATTTATGAATCATCAAGAAGTATTTAGAAATGATCTCAACTCAGATTGTATATGGCAGTCCTGGAAATTAGTTAGAGAAAATCCCTGATGTTGATGAGGGCTCAACTACAAGGACTCATGACTGTCTTGAAAATTCTATTCTCAAATTGTGCACTTGTGCGGATCAGATATGTCGTCCTCACATATTGAGACTTGCATCATAGTCATTGGATGACAGTGAGAGTTAAGATGCCCAAGCTCATGCTGAAATTTGTGAACTGTGTTATCTTCTTGAATCAAAACTTGTTGTGACCAAGAGCCCCATTTAGATCTAATGATACTAGCCTTTGGAATAGGCTTGGATATTTCTTTAAGGATGCAAACTCTAGATTCGTGGTGAAGAAGTTCAAATGTAAGAAGATCATGTCTGACAAAAATACCCAACTGATTTGCCATAATTTCAAGAATTTTTGGATCTTTGTACTCCAAAGGCAATGAGGGAAAGACAATCCAAATCGAGAAATAGCAACATAGATTGCCTACTGGTTTAAAATTTGGCCTCTAGCACAAAGTACATAGACCGATACCATTACAAAACCAACCTTTGAACTTGTGGACTCTGTCCCTAAATAAATTGGAATCAAATATCACAACAAAGAAATTTGATGTAGAATCAATAGGGAAGATTTCTTTTAAACCAAACCAGTTGTCTTTCGCACATCTTGAAATAATCTTGGAGGACAGAGAAGAATTTGCAAACTTACTGATTAAAGCTATTTGACGAAGAAGTGTGATGTTTGAGCCGATAAATTATTCTGGAAGAGTGATAGAAGGTATCTGCTCCTTCTATGGATCTTGTAAGAGATCATTTCCTTTATCCATCTGCATATTCTTTTCCCTCCAGACAAATTTTGGCATGCTAAAGTAAATAATACCCTCTTGAAAGCCCTGAAAGAGGCTGGAAGCCCTATTTGGTCTGTTCATCGAGATTTGGGCTTGTGGAAGACTTTGCTCACACTGCGTGTTGACATCTAACACTAGATGACTTGGCTTGAGGGGCAAGCCTATGCAGTCTACCAGCATGTGGTCCTTTCCCAAGAATGCTTGGAGTATCGAACGGGGGAGGAATGAATTTACGTTTAGTTCTAGCTTTTTGAACTGTTGGCATATTGGCGAAGACACTGACTCATGAAATAGAATCAGATCTGCGATCAGATTTTGAATCATCCCCATAAATGTCAAATGGCAGTTGGATGCAATGAAGGAATCGGCTTTCCCGATGTTTAATATGGTTCCTGTACCTAGCTCACTAGATGATCGGATGAGATCAGAAGATGGCTAGGGTTTCTAACTAATCCCTGGTTAGATCAGATTGCCAAATGCTCCAAGACTTACCCACCTAGGATGGCCTACTCTATAATGTGGGGGTAGCACCTGTTCTGTAGATACCCCAACCATCGCTTGCTCTAAAGTTTCCCCGACCTGCACCTCACATTTTCTTCTATTCCTGCAATACAATTTTTTGAATGGCTTGGTCACCGAGGTGCTAAATAGCATGCATTAAGCTAGTATTCCATGAAAGCGAGGCAGATCTTTATGCACAACCATTTTCAATTTTTGTGAAACCCTAAAATATCCACCATCTTCTCCACTGTGATTTCTCTAGGTAAATATATTGCTTCTAATTCAACGGAGTTAATGTTGGATGAGTTCCCTCTCTCCAGCTTCAGTCATCCATGCCCTTTCAAAATCTCCAGTAGCTGCCTTAACCTAAAAGGAATTGTTTCACCTCCTGTATTATAATATTTTACCATTTGTTGTTTTTGTATTAGGGCAACTATATGAGATGTGTATGGCATTATAGGATTGTAAATGTATTTTTTAAAAACAAAATGTATGAGATATTTTTACGAAAAAATGAGTCTTATTAATCTGAAAGTGGGTCTTTCAAAAAGATCATGTGCATTGAAAAATAGGCATTAATATTTTATTTTTTCTTTAACTTTCTTGAAGAGTAATCACAACCTAGGAAAGGAAAACTATGAGACATTGTAATGAATATCATAACAATGTAAAATAGTAAATGATTACCTATTTCTATAAAAAAAAATTGTATTATAGAATACGGAAGTCATTAAGGGTTTAAACAATCTTGTTATTGAAATTAGTTACAATTTGATTCATTTCAATAAATTTGTGCTAAAAATGATCAATTAGAGTTTAATTTAATAATTAAATTAATTAAATATGTTAGTCATCTTAGTAAATAAAATTTATTTTTAGTTAAATTAAAGATTATTAAATAAAACTTTATTTTTTTATGTACAATATAATAGATAAAAAAATACATTTATTTCATCAATAAAATAAATTTAATAGATAGAGAACATAACAAAACATAGCAATTGGTTGAAATACATAAATTTAATAATATTAAAAATATAGCATTTAGTTGTTATAATAAATTAGATAAAATGATTAGTTCTAACACCTAGTAAATTAAACTTTACACGTTTTGTAAATTAAGAAAAAATTACAATAAGGTATTGCTTTCTGAAAAACCAAACATAACTAAGTATTAATTAAAATTATATATTCATTCCCCAATTGAAGGACATTGCTACTCTCTTCTAGGTTCGTAAATTTCTAATTATTTAAGATATTGCTTTCAAAAAAACCAAATATAACTAAGTATTCATTTTTTAAGATAATAGACTAACACAAAATTAATTTCTCAAATATAATTATATAAAATAAATTAATAAAAAATTACAACACCCTAAATATTACTCTCTCAAAAAAACAATAACTAAGTATTGATATTTCTATTAAAAAAAAACATAACTAAGTTTTTTTTATCGGTAAGAGGCCGAAGCCAAGATTAATTATTATTTATTATTATTAATTATTATTTTTATTAAGCATGGGTAGATTTCGAACCCAAGACCTCATAAGAGGCTCGTGTTGTAGGCTCTTGCCTATAACTTCAATTAAATTAAACATTATTAAATAAAACTTTAGTTTTTGTTATGTACAATATAGTAGAAAAATAATTATACATCTATTTCATCAATACAATAAATTTTAAAGATGTTGGTGGTTGAGGCTCGCCTCCCCCCCTCTTTTGATACTGTACCTCTTTTTGTTCTCTCGATTATTTAATTAAAAAAAAAAGAAAGATAGACAACATACCAAAACATAGCAATTGGTTCAAATACATAAATTTAATAATATTAAAAATATAGATCACATAAAATGATTATTTCTAACACCTAGTAAATTAAATTCTACACTTTTGTAAATTAATAAAAAAATTACAATACCTTAAATTTTTTAAAGTATTGCTTTTTGAAAAGCCAAACATAACTAAGTATTAATTAAATTATATATTCATTCCCTAATTGAAGGACATGAATACTCTCTTTTAGGGTCATAAATTTTTAATTATTTAAGATATTGTTTTGGGAAAAACCGAACATAACTAAATATTTATTGTTTGAGATAATAGACTAATACAAAATTATTATTTCAAATATAAATATATAAAATTAACAAAATAGACTAATAAAAAGTTACAATATCTTAAATTACTTTAAAAATATTGCTCTCTATAAAAAAAAACCGTAACTAAGTATTAATATTTTAATTAAAAACCAAACATAACTAAGGTAAAGAAAAAATAGCTTAGTTCCAAACAAATAATCATCGTACACTACTCTAAATTAGATTCCAAGATATCAATGGACTGAGTTGGGGTTCTTAGGCGGGGTAATGTATTTTTATTTGCGTAGACCGATTCATGCCTCCACTGAATGGCGTTTCATGGGACCCTTGCATGTTTACTCAGCAATTGTCCACCTAGTGGTGTTAATCAACAATTGTTCACCTGGTGGTGTTAATCAGCAACTAAAGGCACAACTCCTGCTGGTGTTAATGCGACTACAAGCACAAATCCAGATGGTTTTAATGCGACTAAATGCACGACTCCAGGCATGGAAAACTTTAAAACTATTATACATCAGCACATTCAAGATAAACCAAATTGTCATTGAATACGGGTGCAATAGTTCGAGTTGTGGCTGGTGTACTTACCGCAATATGCATAATAGGTATGGTAGATTTCTTATAGCAGATTTCTTATGTTAAATAGTTTGATGCAGCATTTGAAGCATGTATGGAGACGAATTGAATGTTAAGTAATTTCATGCATACTACAATATGTCGCATTAACGAGAGGAAAGTATTGATTCCTTTTGAGCATTGGAAGTAATTTTGTATTTTTAAAAGGGATCAGATATCTAGAAAGGGGAAAAGGCGTTCGATAATTTATCAAGTCAAATCATGGGCACCGTGATTGATTACATAGTATAAGACAGTCTGCAATGAATGATAGCACAAAAAATATTGTGAGACTGGAAAATATGGCCAAAAGAAAAATTGAGACAATATATGTGATAGCTCACTCCGAATAAGACTAAAGAATGAACTAACATTATATTAAGCTTTGATTCTATATAACTAATTTTTATTTCTTAAAATTAATCATGTGAATTTTAATCCTTTTGATGTGTATCTTATTGTCTTGATTTCTGGCATTTTTAGAGTACGAATATTATGTTCAAATCGGGATTATCTAACAAAATAAGCCTAAATATGACCGAGTTGTATCCAGTTTTGGAGGCTTTGGTGTAAAGGTCTGTCTAAAATTTGTCTACTTACAAATGTTAGGATTTCTCACCTCCAATTTCCACAATTTATGGAGTTTGTCTGATAGATTTCAGACAAAAGGGCTCTACTTTTGCTGCAAACAACTTTCTAGGTAATATTTAACATGAATCCTAGTAATACGATTATGTAATGTTATAATTGGGGATGTAGAATTTTCCTAATAAAAATGATGAATTTTAGCTTTCTTGATGAATTTTAGCTTTCTTGTTCATGCTGATAATAGATAATGTTGTATGATCTGAAAAGTATTTTTAATATTAAAAATTATTTCAAAGAGAAATACTTATCGAAATTTAATGAAAGTATAATATTATTTAGAAATCTGTATGAAAATTATTCAGTTGAAATACTTATAGAAATACTTACACATTATAATAGTATGCATAATATATATTATATAATATATAATATATAATATATAATATATATAAACCTACAGCTTAGGTTAGCGAAATTGCTACATATGAATCAGATATAGATTGTTTTAAATTGTTGCATATGACTCAGATATAGATTGTTTTTAATTGCTGCATATGAATCAGATATAGATTGTTTTAATTGCTACGTATGAATAACCAATAAAAAGGAGAAAGGCACTGATAAGGAGATGCTTGAGATCTAAGGGCTAAGGAACAATTCCAACTGAAGATGAATCTTAAAAGGAGGTAATTTTTTTTTTTTAAATGAGATAAGAATAGTGGGGAAGAGGCAAGGAAAAGCAAAAAGATCTACTAAATAAAGAGGACAACTAACCAATAGCTAGAAGAAAATGCATGCTTGGATAATCAAACAACCCTAAGATTAAAGAGTTAATTATGAATAAATAGAATCGAGAAGAATCTCAAATGGAAAAATATATATTCTATATTTGAATAGGGGGAAAATAATAATAAAAGGGCTGAAACATTTAAAAACATTCCAAAACAATAGAAAAAATTTGAGTGAAGAAAATGGGTACCCAAGACTAAATATCCATGTGAAAGATTTTCCAGATTTAGCACACATTATTGATGCGGATAAAGAGCTTTACGCTGCTGCCTAGGAATCTTTCTTGTCAATGTAAATATAATTGATATTGATCTGCTCTTTTGTATTGGCTATGAATTGGGGTTTTCTTTCCAGATTCTTTCCCTAATGAGCCCTTGAATCTAGTATATTTCTATTTATATATATTTGATGGTGCCTTTGCCACTTTTACTTTTAATTTAAATTAATTTTTTTAAAAAGAATACCTGGAAATATCAATTTTCAAAATCTATCCTCAACAAATTCTTCACCTATTTAAATTCTCTACAAAAATGAAAGAAATGAAAAAATGTATACAAATATTGCCAATGGAAAATGCAGACAGAAAAAAGTATTTCATGGAAAATTCAAACACAAATGAGACTCACCGATTCTTGGATTCAATGATTGTATTCAATGTAAAGAAGAGCAATGCGATGTGAATTAAGTAAAGTGTTGGATAGTCACCCGATAACTACAACTAATCATAAAAGAGGTTGGTTTGATTACAGTTATCCTTTAACCATTTAATACACCGATATTGGACGCAATAGTGGTTATCGATCATCCAAGTTTCATGGATTTCTGGTTCAACACAAAATTCCAGTCCTTCACAGATTTGAGGCTCTTCATGCCACTGAAGAGCCTCTTGGCTAATTATATAATTGTTATATTTGAATTATTATAGAATTTATTTATTTATTTAAATTTTTATGAGATATTTATTATATTTATGAAATGTAAATTTTTTTGAATGGAACATTTTTTTTTAATATTTAAAATGATGATTCGTATATTTGAATATTTTATTTTTTAATCAAATTCAAATATAATATTTATTTTTTATCAGACTTGATATATTTTATTAATTAAAAAATAAATTACATAGCTTTTCGTACGAAAGAAAGAATAGAGAATAAAACCTCCAACAAATGTCCTATATTATTACATTTTTAAAAGGGGCATACCCCAATGAACTCATTTACAAGATTTTGTTACATAAGCAAGGGCAATACCCCTAATGATTACATCATCTTAACATAATTTCTACCATAGGATGCTTGAAGCATCATATAGCCATCTACTAGCTAACGTTTAGTCCTTGCTGTAGATTACCGTCCATCAAGTTAAGCACTTAAAGATGTTAGTTGTCATAGCAACAAAAAATTACAAAGATCGTATTTCATAGAGATTTAAAAATGTAGTTCCAATCCTATGAACTTATAATAAATCAATATTTAACAAAGCCATATATATAATTATGAGATGTAGAGAAACTTAAAACCTAAAAAGCGAAGTAATAAAAATTAAAGGTGGACTAATGTTTATTACCAATTATACTACTAAACTCCAACATGCATGAGTAGGAGCATGTGCCAATATTGCCAAAATAAATGACATCTATCTACTTATGAACTAATACATGCCACGGAGTAATAAATAATAAATTGGATAAAGGATAATATATACACTGATCTAAATCTACTACTACAAGAAATAAAACTAAAATACAGCCTACTAAGTTTTTGAGGACAAAAAGAGCCGGCCGAACTCCAGGGACCATACCTTCAAAACTAAATACATATTAAAGGAAAACAAAGAATCGGGTTAATCCTTACCAAGTATCCACCTTTACTAAAACATGCTAAGAATTAACCATGCTGATACAATAGAAGCAAAACACCAATCCTCTTCCAACTGAGAATAGATTAAAATCTAGATGCTAATCATAAATAATGTATACAGACATTAATCCAATATGGAAAAAAAACTACCATATTAGGGCATAGATATCAAATCAATAGCGCTAGACCCAATAAAGATTAATTACCAGTCTGCAAATATCCTACATGATCCCAAAATAACCAAATCAAAGAAAAGCATAAAAATAGGTCCTTTTGGAACCAGAGCGAATATTCAGCATACAGAATTAATCATGGTAGTATAAAATGTATCCTCAATCACATGTCATGCCAATAGTTAGTCTTTAAATAAAAGCAAGCTCATAAATTGCAGTGAGCATTTTTTGAATCAAACCAAAACCAATTACTATTGATGTATAATATTTCTTGTACCAAAAACGAGTATATAGAAAAACATGTTTACAAAACTTTAAATATACAACAACTGAATTGGACTTTCTGTAAAACGATATGTAGACAAAATTAATAATATTCATAACTCTAGATTCTGAAAATATACAATATACACACCCTACCTACCTTGAGACCTATATAGAGGCTAGATATAAACTGATATCTTTAACTATACCATAACTAACCACAAAAAGGAAAAAGTGACAACCAGACTTCATTTCTTCCAAGATATCATGATCACCTCTGCAACATCACTGGGATTATCCACTTTGAAGGATGGAGGAAACACGATGGAAGACCTTTCCCAACTTGATTTCTCTATATTCAAAGCAGAGAAGTTAGCCTTGTCCAGGTCCTCAAAAGTGATACCAAGGTGCACATAAGCTTTATGAGCTATTAGGTAATTTGTCAGCCACCCATACCCAATTGTTGGAATGATTTTCTTCCAACCCATCAGAAGGTGGAAGCATAGTTCCATTTTTGGCCATGCCATGTGGAAATCATGATTATCTCAAATAACCAGGGCCGGTCTCCTTAGTATATCGGCTATTATCAAACTCCTTGGAGCATATTTCATGTACATTTTAGGGAGCGGCAGGCAATGGTTTTCATCCAACTCCATGATGGCCTCCTCTATGCCCTTACACCAAGTCAATTGAAAGATATTAAGTCAGAACCTAACCATTGCCCAGTTCCTAAAACCAATTTGATCCATACATCCAATGAAAATCCCAATCACATCACTATTGGTATGCCAAGATTGATCATATTAAAAAACCCCTTCTCCAATTGCGTGGCTAACTGCAATTCTAGTCATTTCGTCAACCTTTTGTAGTATATTATTCCAATGTTCTAGTTTTACTTCCCCATGAACACCATGGTTCTGACTTCAATAGTGTGAAAGACACAAACATTAGTATCCATGGTTGTAGAAACAAACCCTACCAGACCACAATGCACGAGAGTCAAAAGCAAAAGCTAGAAGGAAATGCTCTCAAAGGTAATCAGACCTAGTAAAAAGGAAACAAATCAAACTCACCTCATAATGAGGCGCCAGATAATGAAAGTGCTAAATGAATGTGCACACCAACTAATGAGTACCCCAACCACCATCACGAGCTAAGATCAAATTGATGAGAAAGCAAGGACGAAACATGATCCCCAACTAAAGAAAACATAATCGTCATCATCATTATATAATCATAAGTTGGAGATAGTATAAGGCCACTCTGAGCCATACTACCTAGGAGGGTAGAGACAATAATCTAAGAATACTTATCCCTCCCCAGATGTTAAAAAGTTAAATGCACCAAAAAGGAAAATCTAAGAGTGAACTAGGACTGAGTAACAACCATTAGCCCTGATATTAGCTGAGGCATCGGCCTTCGAATTGCCTTCTCTAAATATGTGACATATCCTTAACTCTTCAAATTTGTCAAGAAGAAGGATGACTTCTTGTAATCTCAACTTGAGGATCCAATTGTGAGTTGATCACTTCCTAATGGCATTAAGAATGATTTGAGAATCTCCTTCAATGATGAGTTTGGAAATACCCAGCTGAAAACAAATATTTAGACCTTCCTCCAGAGCTAAAAATTATGCCATGTTATTAGAAGATGGATGAATGGATTTTTCCCTCTTAGCTATCCAAACACTGGAATCATTATTGAATATACAACCAATACTAGCATTCCCAGGATTTTCTCTGGCAAGGCCATCAAAATTTAGCTTCACCCACCCTTTCAGAGGTGGTGACCATTTATAGTTTCTTCGAGTCTCTAGGCTTTCTTTAAGGTATAAAAGTGAGGCATTGATTAATTTAGGCCAGATCTTCTTAATGCAGTTGTCCCAATATGAGAAAGATCCTTCTACCTTCCAAGATTTCCTGAGGGAAGAATTAACATTTTCAACTATACTAGCTTCAATCTTTGGAAGCAATTCTTCACTATCCATCTCTTTGTTGCAAAAAATCCTTTTGTTTCTCTCTTTCCATATTTCCCACAAAAGGACTGAAGGACTAATATTCCACATTTTACTAAAAATGCCTTTGCAAATATTAGTGGGCTAGCTAAGGATGAAATCCTTAAACTTCTTAGGGAACAACGTATGCCAACTAAGATTGTGGGTGATCCATTCCTAGCACTTCTAAGAAAATGGGCAATTGTAAAGAAGATGTTCCGCATCCTCAAAATTACTTTTGCATAAAAAACATCTAGAAGGACCACTAATGCTAATAGTGTTAAGTCTATCGGTCATAAGTATTTTGTTTTGGGTAGTGAGCCATAAAAAGAATCCAACTTTGGGTAAACATGATGAATCCCAACATAGACTTAGGGGAAGCTCCACTTTCTCCTACTCACTGGAATTCAAAAGATCCTTATATCCATCTTTGACTTTGTAAATACCATCATTAGATGCCACCCAAATCAATTTATCCTCCCTCACTGATTGTTTAATGGTCCTAGAAGAAATAATTTCATTATATGCCAGGAGCTCCTCCAGGGATAGGTTAATAGCATCCATAGATTTCCATCTCCAAATAGCCTTATTATCTAAGAGAGTCATTGTCTTGTAATCTATGACTCTTTTTCCCCAAAGGGAGAAAAGTTTCTATTTAAGACCAACTAGGATATGACCATTGTCAATAGGGGGGAGACCATCTCAAGAATTGTCCCAAAAAAGAGCCTCCATACCATTTCCAACATCCCAAGTTAGAAATTTTCTTACTAAGTGTCAACACTTAGACACAAAGTTCTAGCTTTCTGAACCCTTCATAAGTGATTTCATCCTAAAAATCAAGCTTGGATCATTAATATAAAGATATTTATTATACATAATCTTAGTCCATTTTTTATCTCTCTCAATATACAGGCGCCATACCAGCTTGGCTCCTAATGTTGCATTTTGCCATGCTAGGTTTTTAATCCCTAAGCCCCCAAGCTCCTTTGGTTTGCAAACTTTGTCCCATTTAACAAGAGCTAATTTTTTAGTTTCTTCACAATAATTCCAATGAAAATCTCTAAGCTTGACCTCAAATTTATGAAGGAGGAGTTTAGAAAGTGGTAAACAAGGAAGTGGGTAAGTTAGAATTAGTGATAAGACTGACCTAATCTTGACACTCTTATGAGCTTTTGTTAGCCATCTATCTTTCAAGTTTCCTATCTTAGCTTCCAATTTGTTCATAGTGTTGTAACATACCTTGCTAGATTTTGAACTCTTCTCCAAGTCAATGCCTAGGTATTTGCAAGGAAAAGAACCTTTCTTGTATCCCATAATAAGGCAAATTTGATTTTCTAAATTTTCTTCAGTGTTAAGGAAATAAATTTTTGACTTGGCAATGTTGACTTTTTGACCAGAGGCATTCATGTAATTATCAATAATCGATTTATAATTAAGAGCCTCCTTCAGGGAACTCTCTCTTGGAAGAATTGTGTCATCCGCATATTGTTGGTGAGTAATGTTAGGAATGTTTCGAGTCATAGTAACTCCTCTAATTTTTTTTCTTTTGGATGCATTATTGATGGCTCTATTGAAAGCTTTAGCCATAATAATGAGAAGAAAGGGGGACAATAACTCCCCTTGCCCTAATCCCCTAGATAATTCAAAAAAACCTTCTGGGGATCCATTTACTAATACCAAAATCCTAGTGGTTGAGATACACTTGAAGATAAGATTAATCCATTGATGAGAAAAACTGAAGGCTTCTAGCATTTTATAGAGAAACCACCAATCCACCATATCATATGCTTTCTGAATATCTAACTTCATAAACATAATGCTTCATTATTTTTCAAAGCCGAATGAATGGCTTCTTGAATAATGATAATGCCATCTAAAATTGGTCGATCGGGCACAAATCCTATTTGCTCCTCAAAGATGATCTTGGGTAAAATATGTTTTAGTCTATTAGCTAAAATCTTAGAATAGATTTTATAGATTGTGTTACATAAAGCAATTGGCTTGAAGTCATTAGGACTTTTAGGCTCAACTTTTTTGGGGATCAAGGTTATAAAAGAGTGAGTTATTTCTAATAAAAGGGACCCCCCCTTTCTAGAAGCTTCTAAAATCTCCTAGAGATCACTCTTGAGAATATTCCATAATTTTTGATAGAAGAAGACCTAAAATCTATTTGGTCTAGGAGATTTTTTAGGGTTCATGTTGAAAACTACATTTCTCACTTTTTCAAAAGAGATGGGTTGATTTAATACTTTGTTATCTTCAGGGGAGACTAGTTTTGGAATGACTTTCAGCATTTTGTCTTGCTTGAGTTTATTAGACCCTTCCAAATCATTCAAAAGTAGTTGAAAATGACTAACTAAAGTGTCAACAATCTCAAATAGAGTATCCTTTATTGAACCATCTAGCGATCTGATCCTGTTAATTGTATTCTTGGCTCTGTTAAGGAGAGCAGAATTATGAAAATATTTGGTGTTCATGTCACCTTCTTTGAGCCACCTCTCCCTAGATTTCTATTTCCAAAATACTTTTTCCTTGGACAAAATATCTTCTTGTTTGGCCAACAATTCCTTTTCAAGCACATAACTGTCATTGTTCATGCCATATTTAAAAATATGTAAGTTCAATTCTCTAAGCCTATCTTCAATATCTAATTTTTCTTTTAATTTTTTTTTTAACTATTCCTTATTCCATTTATGGATTATATCTTTTAACTTCTTCATCTTAGATACAAAAATGAACATCTTAGAGCCCTGAAAATCACCTTGAGACCACCATGTTTTAATATTTTCTAAGAAGATAGGATCCAAGAACTACACATTTTCACATTTAAATGCACTACTCATGGGCTTTTGAGGTTAAGTTAGTTCCAACCTTATTGGAAAATGGTCTGATCTAGCAAAAGGAAAAATTTGAGCTTGTATATTATATTTATTAATTTCTAGATTTCCTTTGATGAAAAATCTATTCAATTTTTCTATGATATGTGCAAAATCTTTAGGCCTATTTTTCCAAGTATAAATCCCATTGCAACAAGGGATGTCAACTAAATTTTGCCCATGATACTAGTTATTGAAATCTTTCATAGGTTGGGAGAGATGGAGAATACCTCTAGTTTTTTCATTTAGGTCTAAAATTGTGTTGAAATCTCCTCATAAAATAATAGGAGTACTATCAAAATTAGTCATATAGCTACTAATATCATTCCAAACTGAATACTTGTCTGGGATACTAACTGGACCATAAATGTTAAATAAAATTAACTGAAGCTTAGATTTTATACTACTAACACACATACATATCCAATTATTATTAGAAGATAAAATGTTAAGAGTAATATTCCTATGGTTCCAAATCACTCCCAATCTCCCGAATGTACCTACCGACTCATGCATATAACAACTCCAATTGCCCAATCTTTTACCTAAATTTAATCCTTCTAATTTGTTTAGCTTAGTTTCTTGTAAAAAAATAATGTTTGATTCAAATTTATTATGGTTTTGTTTTAATATCCTTTTCTTGTTAGGGACATTTAATCCCCTAACATTCCAAGTTGTGATCTTCATTACTCCTTGGGAAGGCTCTTCCTCTTCCCTTTATTAAAGAGATGGCTGATTTTTTGTTGTTTCCATGCCTTCTTGTTTTCTTCTTTGAGCTCTTTTAAGGATTTCCTACCTCTCTTTGCAAATATCTTCCCACAATTTGGTACTTTGTTCCCTTGCATATGCATGGAAATACCCAGCTGATCCAGGTTTTCTTGAGCACACTGCACTATAGTGGTCGTACTATCGACCTTTTTTGATTCCTTTCTACCATCCTCATTTCCTATCTCTAATAGAAGCTGATCAAAAAATGCTAAATCTTGATCTATCGGTTCTTCCACAGTTTGAGTTGTCTCTGATTAAGAGATAGGATTAACCTCCCTTCCAAATGATTGCAGATCCTTCTTCAGATCAGAGAAAGTGTAGTTCTCCCCTCCCAACTTTAATACCTTTTTTAAGAGTTCCTCTTTTTGAACATAAATATCCTTTGCTTTGTTGTCAGAGTCAAAAAATTTGTAGAGCCCTTCAAAAGCCTGATTCTACTTCCCAGCTTGTCAATGGGCATTTTGCTGATGATTCCTTCCTTATTCTTCTTGAGGAGGAGGAAAGCATCAAAAATACGCTATCTTGTCTGAAGACTTTTTGGAAAGCCTCTAGCTCTACCATTCAATGGAATAAAATGCTATGCTACTACCAGTCTTTTTCACCAGCTCCACATTGGCTCAGCTAGTTTGAGTAGAAATGGGTCACTCACGATGAAGTTTTTCATTTTCTTGGCATCCCTTTTTCCTTTCAGGCTTCCCCTCTAGAGCTTTGGAATGCTGTCCTTGCTAAGATTGCAAAAAATCTTGATTATTGGATTACCAAGCTGCTCTCTCTTGCTAGTAAATTCCAAATTTGTTCTAAGATTCTGGCGACCACCCATGTTTATTATTCTTCCTTTTGAGCTCCTTCCAAAGCTTCCTATCTTAAACTGGAATGCCTGCTTAGAGATTTCCTCTAGGCTTCTAGTTTTGATGATCATGGATTTCACAGAGTCACTTAGGAATTTGGTTGCCTCTCTAAAAAATTTGGTGGCCTCAGTCTACTTTCCACTCACAAACAAGGCCTTGCACTTTGTGCCAAGTGGATCATTTGAGCTATTACTAGAGATGAAGCTTGGAAGATTCTGGTTTGGCATTGAATTTCTTCTGGCTTCCCTATCAACAGACTTGTGTGGAAGTGGATTGGTTTTCAAACCCTTCTCATCATGCGCAATCCTATTGTTATACAAGGCTCATTTGTTATCAAGAGCATTTGGAAAGCCTGGGAGGCTATCAAGCCCTAGCTTCGTCGGGTTGGGGATGACTTTTGTAATGGTCTCTCCTTGAATCAACAAAATATTTGGTGGTCTCCCCTGTTTTCCATTCAGGGTAACCCTCTTGCTAAGACCCAAGGTGCCAGTGCTCTTCATTTTCTCAAACTTGGCATCAGAACTATCAAAGATCTCTTTTCCAGAGTCACTATGAGTTTCAAGACCTGGGAAGACATGCAGGTTTAGTACCACCTTGTTTGTGTAGATCGACAGACTTTTGACCTATTGCTTTCCTCCATCCCTATACATCTGGTGCACAAGGTTGGAATTCCGTCTAGTCGTCCTTGGTGGCATGACTAGAAGTGGTATCCTGACACTCCTTTTGCCAAATACAAGCCCAATAAGGTATACCGATGGCTTTCACCCCATCTTTCGATGGTAGACATGCTCAGCAAGAGATGGCATTTGCAATCTTTTCTTTCTTAATGGCGAAAATGCTTCGATACCATCTGGTGCACTATTACTGAGCCCAAAATTGACCACTTTGCTTGGTGCCTTGCCTTCCAAGGTCTTTCCTTGGGGCCTTGGCTCAAGCACATAGGGGTTCATGATCACAGATGCCCCTTCTATGGTCAGCCTAAGTCCTTTTTGCATATTTTTTGGTTTTGTAAACATGCACAGAATTATTGGCACTAGATTCATGATTTTTTCAAGTCCTTTAGGCCCAAACCATTTTCATGGCACATGATCTTGCTGGGTGATTCCCCCAGAATTCCTAGAAAGTACTCCCAAATTTGGCATTCATTCAGGATGAAAATTTTGTGTACTCTATGGAAAGATAGAAATGTTGTTTGATTCACACACAACTTTTTGGATGTTAACATTGCAATGTACACTAAAGCTTGTATTTGTAACAATGTTATTATGCAGATACAGGTGCAAGCTAACAAAGTTACCCTAGAAGTTGCTCACCTGCATGAGCTGCTCAACCACTGGGGCAATGCCACATGCACTGTGGCTTGAGTACCTCTAGATACCTTGGCAGACACCTCGACGCCTCATGGTCATCGGCAGCGGTGCCACTCCTTAGGCTGCCACTCGCACGCTCCATGCTCATAGGCCTCCCGCCACAAATCTCCCAATGGTGGGGTTGGTAGCTGGAGGCACTGCTCTGCCTCCAATTAAATAACTTGAACTCGTAACTTTTGAAGAAACATATAGGAATATTTAAAAATTCTTGTTTTAATTCCACATTCCTAAAGAGTAGAAAGATTAAATGATCAGAGTGGATAGAGATACTTACCTGGCGACCACAAAGATCCTCCAACCATTCCAATACACGAAGAGGCCATATTCTTGACATCAATTCCAACTTTCCTCACTTTCTTTATTTCTAATAATGAGAACGTTATCCCTCTTATTGTTGTGTGGGAGTTTGGAGCATCTTTTGTCAAAGGATCAAATCCCTTCTATCTAAAATAAAAGGGATCCAAATTTTGATACACATATCCTAGGTTTGAAAATCCATCTCTTCGCATCTGGGCCATACCTATTTTGCCTGGACCAAAAACCTAGCTTTCTCCTTTTCACACTTCTTTTTGCCTAGCATTTGCTCTCAAATTGAAAATTCACTTTTCTTCGCTTTTTTTTGTTCCACCATTTTTTAAAACTAATTCAAATATAATATTATTATCATATACATATTTTTTATATAAATGTTTATTGTTATTTAATTTTTATGCAATATTTATGTAATTATGAAATTTAAATTTGATTTGAAATAATATTTAATTAAATCGATAAGAATCAAATAGATTAAATAAAAATTAGATTCTACAGCTATATAAAATCAATAAAAAATTTGACAAAATATTTTAAATATAAAATAGATTACAATCATTTATTATTAAAAAATAAAAATTAAATTTATTTAAAATTTAATATTTATTTATTAAAAATGCATTTCTTTTAATAAAATTATTCTCAATTAGTAACTACATTATTAAATGCCTTCATTTAAATTTAAATTACTTTTTTTAATGGTTACTAACATGAATAGCAATATTTTTATTATTATTTACAATATTGTGACAAACTTATATTTTGTTATTATTATTTAGCCAAATTATTAGGGCCCACACAAGCATCTTGCCCCTAATAAAATATAATGAAGATGATTGTAAGTGAAATGAATAGGATTGTCAAAAATAAATGAGAGAGTTGACAGAGGCAAAGGCACTGGATGAATAACTAGTGCAAATATTCAGTTATTTGGTCACTGCCTATATTAACGGGGCCACTAGCTCCACAATTATTTCCTAAAAAGGTTGAGTAGCCACTACTAGCCAAAATAAATGAAAAATACTAAAACTTTAAGAAGATTCTAGAGTTTTATCATTGTTATTTTCTCTCTAAAAAAATATAATAGTACTCGAGGAAAAGTAATGTCCACCTAGGGGGTGTGTAATAATTCCAAAAGTATGTGACTACTTGTTTCAACTAAATATGTACACTCTTACAAGAGGGACAATTTGTTTTAATGTTGTTGCTTCGAATTGTTTCTCTAAGAGAGATTGTAAAGCTATATTAATATATTGTTTGAGATCATTTTGTTCCAAAGCATTTTCAAAACAAATTGGGCTTGTAAAAATTAAAAATTGGTGAACTATCAACTTCCCCATAGGATATGACAATTATTCTTGATGACAGACTAGACATCATGAGAAGTAGTTATTAGAGCCTAGATATGGTTGAAATGTGTCATAACCTATTTATTTTATTTGTATTAGTTCTTGTCTTTACAATAGTACCATTGACACTAATTAATTATTAAACCACTATTTGTATCTTTAAAGGGTGTAAAGAGTCTTTGATATATATATATATATATATATATATATATATATATATATATATATATATATATATATATATATATATATGTATGTATGTATGTATGTATGTATGTATGTATGTATGTATGTATGTAGAATAATTTCATTGTATTGTTTATGTTAAAAGATTGGTCATAAATATTTCTTTCAATAAGTCATTATATTTTTCCCCCTTTCTACTTAATTTGTTAGATTTAACAAGGGTCATAGTTGTGTGGTGTCATGTCTCTTAGAGTAAAAAATGATGAAAGCTAAATTCAAATATTTACAAGAAATAAGATTTAATAAGTAAAGCAATGTAAGATTTGATATGAAATGTAATTAGTAATTATAATTGACAATACAATTGATGGAAATAATGAGAAAAACCTAGCATATTACTAAAATACCTTAAGGCAATGAGCAAAGAAATAATAAATGCATGTTTCCAAATGCTAAGACAATTGAGATTTGTATTCACAATTTATATGCATGGTTGTCAAGCCATATCAAAAGCACTCAAGCTAAAGTGAACCAACAATAAGAACAATGACAATGGAACTAAAAGAAATAGCATCTTGAGGGCAAGGCTAATTCCCATGACCTAGTAAGACGTTGCCTCAAAATTGAATTCTAATAAAACATATTTCAGTGCATAATTACATTTTTTTAACTTCTTTTTTGTCTTCCAACAATCAATAACGAGTGTAGATATATTTTGACCCATCAACAAACAACTAATAAATGATTTTTTTTTGTTGAAATTGATTTAGATTTAAGATAATAAAGAATGGTTATATTTTATTACCCTCTCACAGGTTTATCTATAAAGAGCATTGTTTACAAGTTCAAACTTTTCAAGTTTGATTTTGAATCTTCAAGATATTAGTAAACAGATTAAATTAATTTTAGATTTTTTTATTTTATTTTGTAAAATTTTATTGATACTCTTGTTCATATATCATTATAGTTCTACATGTAAACTTAGAGTTTAATATTTAGTAGGTTTTTAATTTAATTTGAAAAGAGATTGCCAAAAACCATCTATGATCTCTTTAACTCCAAATTGTTGAATGCCACTTTTGTGTGTATCTTGCATTTCTATAAGTTATCACCAATTCAATGCTATAACTCAAATGTTTCCAACCTTATCTACAACTTATTACTATTTAAGAAATAATAAATATTATTTTGATCTATAATTCAAATGTTCCAATCTTATCCACAACTTGTTACGACTGAAGAAATGTTATTTCAGAAAAAATAAAATAGTATAAAAAAGAAATTAAGAAAAAAGAAATTAAGAAAAAATTGTGAATAAAATGTGGGAAAACAACAAAATCAAATTTATAGCTCAACCTGTTCAAGTTTTTCAAAAGTCACATAGCATATATAGAATAAATTTGTAGAATGAAACTAGGAGAGCTTTAGATTTGGGATTTTTTTACAAAGTTGCAAATAAACCAAACAATATAAGACATGTTATAGGAAACACTGCATTTCAGACAAAATATCTATTTAAATGTGCTAAACTACTATAGGCAAGCTATGTATAATGAAACTAAATGTTCAAAAATATAATTGAAATATTACCAAATGAAACTTTCCCTCAGAGTAGGTTATATCAAGATTATGGAAAATCTTCATAGAATTCTAAGCTAAATGTGGTATCCACATGAAAATAACACTAATTAAATGACAAATATTTCTCTTCTATACAAATAAGTACAATAAAATATGAATTCAGAAAAAAAACTAACTTAAATTCTACTCAATTAAAATAAACTATAATAAATAAATAAATAGAACTTTTCTGTTAATAATTAGTTTATTGAATCAACCAAATATATAAAAATTATACTAAATGTATAAATCCAAAAAAAAAAAATCTAAAACACTTATAAGATAACTAAATTTCAAATAATAATCTTTTAACATTTCATTCTTGTTATATGAAATGAATTCTTAATCAAAAACTTGGAGAAGAAATATGTACCTTTGGAAATTTCCTTTGATCCCTTCCATGTTCTCTTGCATGTAGACACATTTGCAATAAACACATTGGATATTTTCTTATTTTTGGGTGTGTAAAGCTATATGCAAGTGTCAAACAATACATTCTTCAAACCATCAGTTGCTGCCACGTCCAAATTTAACTTCTACCATTTTAATGTGAAGGAGGAAGTATTTACAAGGGAATAGAAATTGTTCTCTACAACACTAAGACCCTGGGTGTGCAAAAAGTGTGGAAAAGGAATTTTGAGATCTCTGTAAGGTATGGTTTTATTTGATCTTTCATTTGAATTTAAAACCAAATCTTATTGGCTATTTTACAATCGAGTTTAAGAAAATGTTTCCAATAATTTCATCCCAAGAGAATAGGAATAAAAATATGTAGGTGGAGTACTTGGATATATTTTCAACATTTACATCAGCTAGGAGGTGAAAGATTGAACCATGTTCTACCTCTTGGAAAAGTTCAAATATCAAGGAATGTGCATTTATTTGAAATAAGGATGTTTTTGCCAATTGTTTTTTTTTGAAGAGAAAGAGAACTCCCTAGTTTCAAAAAAAAATTGTGCCTCAATTCACCAGTCTAACCTAGAAATATTGTTTTTGAGAAAGCGGCCCACATCATTGCCCATCTAGAGAAACATTTGTATAAGGATGAATTTTTTTTTGACATTATTCATTTAGAAATCATTGGTTAAAGAATTTTGAGAAAAACTCAACTATTTCTAAAAGGATTAAAAATAGAGAAATAAAAGTAGACGCAATACAAAATACACAACACTAGATTTATCTTGGTTCAACACAATAGTGGCTACGTCCAGACTGTAGAGTATTGGATGAATGTATAAAAAGATAATTACAAATGAATAGGAGCAACATATAAATATGCTCCAATAATATTACATATGAAAGGTCTCATGAAAAAAAGAGAGACACTTATTGGAGGGAAAGATAATGTGATCATTAGCCTTCACCATATTAACAAACTCCCACCTGAAGGACAACCAATGTTGCAACTAATCACCCAATACCCTACTCAAAGAATGATTTATCTTTTCTTCTCAAGCCCAAGAGAAGTTCTGGCACATTCTAACTTCTCTTTGGTGACAACCTTCATGAATATATCAGCCAGATTGATCTTGGTGTCAATCTTGACAACTTTTAGTTTGTCCTCTTTGACTACATGATGAACAAAATGAGCATGTGTGTCAATGTTCTTGGAGCAACATTGTGATGAGTGATCATGTGCCATCAAGATCGCATTGTGGCTATCACAAAAAAAATTATATTCACTTTGATGATCTTTCAAGTCACCAAGCAACCACTAAAGCCAAATCATTTCCCTTGCACTTTTCGAAAGAGCTAAGTATTCAGCCTCAACTGAAGAAAGAGCAATGCAATGTTGTAACCATAAAGCCCAACACTAGTGGTAGATCTTCATTTATCCAAGTCTCTAGCAAGATGAAAATTAGTGTAACCTTGTAGTTGAACTTTGTGTCCTCCAAAACATAAGATGTAATTTGAAGTGCTTTTTAGATACCTTAGTATGCATTTGATAGCTTCCCAATGAGCTTGTCCAAGATTGCTCATAAACCTGCTCACAACTCCCACCACATGAGAAATGTTAAGGTGAGTAGAAACCATAGCATACATAATGCTACCAATTGTTGATATGTAAGGAATTTTCTCTATGAATTCTTTTTCTTCTTGTGTTTTTGGACATAATTCAAAACTTAATAAAAAATCACTAACAAGAGGAATAGGAGCTACATTTGCATCAGCCATGCCAAATCTTTCAACAACTTTGTCAATGCATTATTTTTGAGACAAAGTGGTTTCCCTCTTTTTCCTATCCCTTGTGATTGTCATGCTAAGAATCTTTTTGGCTGCCCCTAAGTCTTTCATTGCAAATTTGCTTGCCAATTTCTCCTTCAACTCATTAACTATTCTTTTATTTGTGCTAGCTATTAACATGTCATTGACATAAAGAAGAAGTATGACAAACTCACCACTTGGAAGTTTCTTGAAGTAGACACATGGGTTTGATTCACATCTTGTGAAATTATGCTCAGTCATGAAGAGATCAAATTTTACATATTACTGTCTTAGGGCTTGTTTGAGGCCATACAAGCTCCAATTTAATCTACAACAAATATTTTCATGTCCATTCTTTATGAACCCTTGAGGATGCTCCATTTGCAGTTCCTCTTCTACATCACCATGTAGGAATGTGGTTTTCACATCAAGTTATTCTAACTCAAGATCCCAAGCTATTGCTGATCCTAGAACAGTTACGATAGTTTTTATCTTGACAACTAGTGAGAAGATTTCATTAAAATCTATCCCTTTTTCTTCATCAAATCCCTTTACCATCAATTTGGCTTTGAAGCATTAGTTTCCTTCCACTTCATCTTTTAGTCGATATACCCACTTATTCCTAAGTGGTCTTCAATTTAGCAAAAGAGAAACTAAATCCCAATTTTGATTCTTGAGTAAAGAATTCATTTCTTCATGCGTTGCAGCTTGCCATTTTTCACTATTTACATCTTTGAGTATAGATTTATAAGTTATTGGGTTTGGAGAATTTGGAAATCAAAAGTGAAGGCTCTGTCTCTTTAGCAAATAACAACTCATAATGTGAAAATTTAATCGACATTATCCTTTCTCTATTGGATTTTCTTAAATGAGTTTCAACATTCTCTATTTGAGCTTGAATTAATTTGAATGGAGAACCAAAGATAGAGGTTTTTCCATTCAAATTTTTACCTCCCTCTTTAATATGTGACTGGATTTCATAGTTCCATATCTCTCTATTTCAGCACACCCATGATTCTGAAGTGATATACTTCTATTGTTCTGCAAGTACTGCCTAGCATATTTGTCTGCTAGCATTTGCCCCATTAAAGAATTTGTGTGATCGTGCAGCGAAAGACCATCCATTTCCAATTGCCATGAGTGTAATGGAAAGTCACGGTGTGAGGTAAAAGAACCTTGCATTCTGCCAATGATATAGGCTTGATTGTCATTGTAAGTGGATTGAGGACCATCCCTAGAGAATAATCGCATATCCTATGTCTTGTACAATCTCACAATGTCATGCGAGCCAACAATGTTTGTTACCCACTGGTTCAAAGACTCAGCATTGACTATTTACAATCCATTGTGTTGAGTGTGCACATTGTTAAGGGGAGTTTTCACACGTTAAACCTATTCATCAAAAATTGTTGTTAGGAAAGCAACGGTTCAAAAATGCTTTTCAAATGACAAATATGATAGGGAAATAAGCATAAACAAACTTATAGAGATGTGTAGACTAATAAACTATTAGAAAACCATATCAAAAGACACATAGAAAACACAGATTTAACGTGGGAAACTCTTTCAAGAAAAAAAACCACCACCCAAAACCCAAGCAACTTTTTGTATTACAATAAAATGAAGTTTACATACAACACTCTAGATTTTCATAGGCTTAGAATGCCTTTTTAATCAACCTAATTTTATCAATATATGTTCAAACTGTAGACACCTAAATTTGATTACACTATTTTAGGAATCCTATTTAGTTATCTAAAAAGGCATTATTAATTAAATTTCTATTTAATTAATCCTTTTTCATCCCCTAGTTGATTAATTTAATTAATCATCTATAGTCCTAATTGATAAATCAAATAATCTATTATTTATCAATTAAATCCTATTCTTCTATCTAATTCCAAAAATTCCCATTTATTAAATAAATCTATTTGATAAATGAAATCCTCAAATTCAAAAACCCCTAACCTATCTCTAATCCTCCATTTAGCCTAATCCACCCCATCCACCCATACTAACCAAGATTATACACTAACTCACCCACCCTCATTAATGCCATCCACTTGCACATCTCTAACATCCCTAATCTAATCCTAAACCCAAGCCTAATCCACCCCCTAATGTTGTCACATTCCTTAAACAAGTTTAAGACTTTCCTAATCCAAACCAAAGTCTCCCCTCAAAAAGCCCAACCACTAAGTCATGAGTGCTCTTACAAACCATAAAAGACTCTTACAAGCCCACTCATGACTCTTACACCCATCTTCCACACTCTTCCCTCTTCCACACTCATTCCTCTTACACCTCTCTTACATACTCAACCCCACTCATCATGCCTTTAACCAAACCTTTACCCTACCCTCTCACACTCATCCTCCTTGTGACAAGTGTCACCTTCCCATTGGTGCTAAACAAGCACAATCCATGTGCTCTCCTTTGAGTGCATCCTAGCCCTCCTTAAGCCTTCATCCATCCTTGCATCTAAGCCCTCCATCCCTCTACCCCTTAGCCTATAAATTGAATCCCATCCCAAGCCATTTCATCAACAATCTTTGAGCTAAAGTTACCATGCTATTTTGAGAACCAAAGCCATCAATCTTACCCTTATAATGCCAAATTGAGAGCTCACAAAGCTACCAATTTGCCATTACCCATCCCCATTGAAGCAACTTTTGAGCATCTTGAGCATACATCCACAGCAAAAGGACACATCTACAGAATCCAGAAAGCATGGAGTGTTTTCTCTTGTGAGGTTTGCACTTCTTTTTTGCTTTCTTTGTCTAAGCATATATGTGAATTTAGTTTTTGGTTTGTGAATGTTTACTTTATTTTTTAATGTTCTTTGCATACTAAATCTTGTTTTGAATGTTCGCTCTAACTTTATCAAAATTCTTAAATGGCCAAAACTCTAGATTAAATTGATCACACTTCAAGTTTGGGCACTAAAATTGAACAACAACTGACGTGGAGAGCTTTCGGGCGCGTTCTTGAAATCGAATCTCACACACTTTTGTTTTGGGCTTAAAACAAACTCACACTCAATCTTGAATGCCTTAAAGAAAATTAATCGATACTTGACGTGGAGGACCTTCGGGCGCGCGAGTTTGTTTTTGTTGACCCTAACTCTTCTTATTGTTTGCATTCTTCAATCGATTTACTTTTGTTGGCGCTTCAGGTTGGAATTGAACATTGTCTCTTAAACATGAGTGCTTGCAAAGTCTAGATTAGCACACATAAGAGTCAGTTGGTAAAAGAACAAGCGTGTTTTTTAGCTCAAGGTCATCCGAGTCTTCTCTTCCCTTGTCATCTTTCGAGGCCATCTTGGGTGCATAAGATTAGGATCCAAAACCTTGTTTCTTTTTAGGTGGCCTACTTGGGGATTTCATCACCCCTTGGACAACCTCAACTCCAGCGTTCCGGTGGAGTATAAGAATCGGGAGGTGAATCGAAAGACACCTCTCTTGGGATCAAGATTTTGTCATTCGGGCTAAGCCTCAAGGAACTTTATACCCTTGAGAAGTGAAAGAGGAGAAGTGGGTTACCGCTCCTCTTGGCTGTGTGACATCCTTTTGGTCTCATCTACGGATTTGGGCCTCAGGTACCTTGCGTATATCGAGGACTCCCTAGCTAAACCAATTGTCTGCCTTGCAGAAAACCATCTAGGATGTTAATGTGTTTGGAGTGACTGATCGAAACATTTGTAGAACATACACACTCCTTGGCGCAAGTATCACATTCTAAGAACCACAAACTTCTATCTGGGTGTTCCTATCTATTGCTTGTTTTTATTTTACTTGTTGAATGAATGTTTGCCAAACTTGGTCAATCCTAGCTTAGGGCACACTTAGCATAGTCACTGCCTATTTTGGAAGTTGAACAAGTTGAAGCAAAACAACTGAGATTTTTCCCAAAGCCAAGCAAATTCAGGAATTTATGTCGGAACAACCCAAACCCAAACAGAAGTTTCACAAGGTCAAACTCAAGCCATCTCTAGCATACCAAGAACTTTCAGCCAAGAGAAAAGAAATAACACCAAGCCCACAAATTTCCAAACTCCACAAAGCAGAGGACAAAGCTACCGACGAAGCACTTCAAGAGGCCTTGTTAGAGTGCACCATCAAATTTAGCCAACATCCAGGAGTTAATCCTGCTTATGCCTTACCAACTAGGCATGATTTCTATGATTAGACACCCTTGTTTCTCCACATCTTCTTGGATAAGCTTCACTTTAGAGTCATCTTTGTAGAAAAGCTAGCCATCTTAGGTTATCCCCTTAAGCATTATTAGCTCATCCATCTCATTTAGAATCATACCATCTAGCCAGTAATCGAAAATTTGCACATCTAAGCTTTCAAAATTGTTGTCAACTTGCTAAAAGTTTGCCATTCCTAAAATCTTCCAAATCCACCAATCTCACCAAGGTTATCCCTTTGACAGAGCTTTGTCTAGGGTAATCTAGCTTTGTCACTTGTTATCCCTCATCACCTTGAGCTAAAGGTTGGGATTCGCAAGTGGTCAATCTCGTGTTCTTCCTAAAGGATCATCACTCTATCCTTAAGTTGACACAATCACCACCAAGCTTGCACATAGGAAAGCAGACCTTTTGTGCTTTGACAACATATCTTTGAAGTTAGAATCCCCAACCCAATCCTCCTTAGGTTTTGTCATATAGCTTTGCCTCAACCTAGGAAATCATTTGCATAGAAAAGCCTTCCTCCTTTTGCATCCATCAGCATTATTACATCTCATCCCTAGGAGCATTTTTCATGCCACCCGTCACTCGCTTAGCCAAGAAGAAAGAAACAATAGAGCCCTATCATTTGTATCGAATAGCCTCACCCCCCTTGAGCACTCAGCCATCCTTCAGCCCAGAGTAAGCTATGCCATCACCTACTGACATTGAAGCTTTCATGAACCAACCAGGAAATGCAGTATTGATAAACGCCATTATAGACAAAAACAAAGAAACAATCATGGCTAATTTTCGAAGGGACAATGTAGGAACCTTTGACTTTGGAAGACCCCCTCCATTATCAGATCCATCTCACCCATTGTTTGGGCAGCTGCCACCACCCATAGGCTCTTATGATCCAAATTATCCTCAATATATTCCAAAAGAAGAGCCTCCAGCCAATCCATATGACCCAACAGACCCAAACATACCATCATCCACACAAGTTGAAATCTCCATACCACAAGCCAACCCAGCCACAACCACTCCATCCTTGGTTCATACCTCTCTGCTCCAAACCCCCTTTACTCAAAACACCTCATCGTTCACCCCCTTCACTATTGCTGCTGCTCCCCAACCCAACCTTCCAAATCCACCCATCTCCCAAATCAGTGCTAGCATCTTTGGCCAACCTCAACAATATACAACAGGGATGTCACCGATGGGGCCAAGTAATCAACCTTTCATCACCCCCAGCTTGTTCACTGCAGCCCAGAACACAATCCCATCATTTCCATTAGGTCTTGGGAGCTCAATACCATTAGCCACAAATCTACAAGCTACTACCCTCACTCCACAAAGCTATCAAATCCCACAAGCTACTACCAATTTTCTACCAAGCTCCCAAATGACCCTAGCTCCCACCACCACTCTACCAAGCTTCCAAATCCAGCCAACAAGCTATCAAACCTCATCAGTTCCATTCCCAAGCTTTCAATTCCCTCCACCTCCACCACCAACTAATCCATTACCTCTAATTACCAACTACTTTTCAATGCCACTTCTAGGAGGTAATCCACCACCCCAGCCAACCACCAATTATTTGCAGATACCATCCCAAATGGGGGCACAACCCACATATATTGGTCAAACCCCACAAGCCCTTCGATCCTTTCCCCAAGCCTCACAACCATCTTATACCTTACCTCCACAAAGCAATCCATTTATCCTACAGCCAGCTTATGTTCCTCAACCCCAACCTCAAATCCCATATCAATAGCAAGCCTCACAACACATGCATCCATATGCGCCACCTCCCCCTCAACAACCCGTCATCCACCATGCAGCTGCCCAAACAATGTACAATCCCTATCAGCAAATCCCTCACAGCCATCCATATCCAGTGGCCCCATCCAGCACATACCTACCTCAAGGCACTCCTACATTGGGGGCACCCCAACCATCACCTATCAATTCAGAGTGGGAGCAAATGAAGATAGCTCTAAAAGCCATCCAAGAAGGGAATGATCCAAAGACATTCAAGTTTGAGAATGTGTGTCCTTACCCATTTGACAGAGCCATTACCATGACACCATTTCCCAAACACTTTGAGGTACCTAAATTTGACAAATTCAGAGGAAATGGAGACCCTGTCACACATATCAAAGAATTTTACATGCATTGCCAGGACATGGCATACAATGATGTCTTCCTCTTGTGCCTTTTTCCCAAAAGCTTGGCTAGACCAGCTCTTGAATGGTTTTATAGAATCCCCTATGGCACAATTAAAAACTTTGCTGAATTATCTGAGGCATTTGTAGCCCAATATGCCCATCTTGTTGAAACAGAGCTATCAATAGTTGATCTTGTCCACACCAAGCAAAAAGGTGGAGAAAGCCTTGCCAAATACCTGAAAAGATGGAAAACCCTTACCACCCGCATATCCTGCACTTTGCCAGAACGCCATGTGGTGAAAATGTTTATTGATAATGCACATCCCAGCTTAGCTCACCACATGACCATGAACTGTTTGTAGACCTATAAGGATATCAAAGAGAAAGGAATGATTCTTGAGCAAGGACTCATCAAATATGGTGTGGTAAAGATTTACAAAGAGGCCAACCAAAATCAATCACACTCCAATGGCAAGTCTAGGTATTGGAACAAAAACAAGCATGTTGCAACAGATGGGGTTACTGACACCAGACATGTGAATATCATTGGTCCTTCTCAAAACCAGTCTAATCCACCATATCAAAAAAACAACCAACAAGCTATCAATTACCAACAACAAAATAACCAAAGCTATCGAAACCACAATACAAGACCCAACTTTCAAGGGTCTAACAATCAAGCTAATGCCATCAATGTAGCTGCAGGGCAAAAGTCCAGATTCCAACCTGCACCTAGAAACTATACACCCCTTGGTGAGCCATTGGATGTTATTTTTGAGAAATTGGCTAAGGAAAACCTCATCAAATTTCCTCCTACCCAGTAAATTGATCCAAGCCAATCCAAAGCTGCATGGTACAAGGACAATGAGTATTGCAAGTTCCATAGGGTAAACGGTCACACCACCTTCAGATGCATGAAACTGAAAGACTATGTGCAGGACCTCATTGATCAGAAGGAAATCACTGTTGGTGCCCAAACCTCTCCCAATGTAGGCTTACAGATTTATCAAAATGCTTTTCCTCCACACAACAACCAAAATCCTAGAAAAGAACCTATCTAGAACAACACCAACAACCGCTAGCCAAACCAACAGCATGGGAAGAAAAATGACCACACTTCATCCTATATAGACTATGGTAGCCTTATAGGTTGTATATCTGAGAAAGAGCCTTCTGTCAATGTTATCAATATCCAAGGACCAGACAATGAGTGTGCGGTCACCACTCGAAGAGTGCAATTTAACATCGCAGGCCCACCAATTTCATCAGCACCATTAGCTCCATCAAAAAGATGGTACAATATCTTGGAACACCTTGGGAACATGCCAGCCCAACTATCCATTTTAGACCTTCTCCGCACTAGTCCTATGTACAAAGACATCCTTGACAGTGCTCTCATAGAATCCCGTGTCCCTTCTGATATCAATGCTACTGATTTTTGTAATCTTTTTGGACACCTTTCATCCTCATGTGCCCTATCTTTTAAACCCACTGACATACCTGCGGTTGAGCCAGATCACACCCTTCCGCTTTGCATAGCCATCATGGTATCCAATTTTGCCGTGAAAAGAGTAATGATAGATAATGGATCAGCCTTGAACATTTGCAACCTAAAATTCATAAAACAAGCTGGGTATACTGAGGCAGATATGATCAGTGAGGTTATCACCATCAAAGCTTATGACAACTTGGAAAGGACCACAGAGGGGACTATTTTGCTACCAATCAAGGTTGGGTCAGTCATTCAAGAAACAATTTTCCATGTTGTTGATCTAAACCTACCATTTAACATCCTCCTCGGTCGCCCATGGATTCATGCTATGAAGGCCGTTCCATCCACCTACCATCAGTGCATCAAATTTCTGCATCAAGGCACTGAGGTAACCATCCATGCCGATCCAGAACCCTTTGCTTACTATAATGCAGTTGAAGCTTCATATACAAACCATTGCCCTAGAATAGACATCGACACAGCCATCGCCAGCTCATCCCACACTTGTAATGACACAGAAACCATCCTTGCCTCCACCCTATCTACTGTAAAGATCAACAACAAAGGTTGTGGAGAATATAGTCTATCAGATGCATTTGCTGTTGGAGCAATCCCACTTGATCCACATACCCATGGATGGCCAACATATCACAAAGCTAAGGAGATTCCACCTCCTTGATACAAACAGTTTGGCCCAACCACCTTTGTGTCCTCAAAAACCCCTCTTCATGAGGAGCTCACTCCAGATATCAATAATTGGCTACATAAGGATGCACCTCCAAGAAATCAAGCACGCCTTGATCACTTCAGCCAGAAGTATCCCCAACAACATAAGCTCATCACTAAAAAATGGAACTATCAAGGAGGTGGACTAGGACCAGAAGAAAGGGGCATGCAATGTCCCATCGAAGCACATAATTGGGAAATAAAGTCAGGTCTTGGCTTTGGCATACCCACAACTGGGGGCACCAATGAGAACGGTCACGCTTTTTCGAACATCCACCGCGACCTTGTCGAAATCAAAGACATTCTTGAGGAAGTTGAAAGGAGAGCCTACGACGATATCCCAGACCAAATCTTCCTAGGAGACTCTATTCTCCGAGAACTATCCATCCATCTCATTGACCTACCACTTGCTCATCCACAACTCATAGATTGGGACCAACCAAGTGTCATACATATTGATGAGTTCGCATTAGAGGAAGCACTTCTAAGATTCATGGGAGCTAAAACTCCTACTAAGAAGACAAAGCCAGATTCTGCCTACATCTACAAGCTACATCCCAAGGGGTATTTTGGAGAAAATCCCCAACCTAGTTTCGATACACCCAAAATTGGAACTAAGGTAAATCTAGGACTAGCTAGGGTAGCGAAGAGAACCCCTCAGCAAGAAAATCCAGAGGCACAAGCAGAACATGAGGATTTAGTATTTCTTCCTCAAGATAATTGACCAGAGGTGTCTTCTATTCTAATAGAGGATGCTAGAGAAGTCAACATTGGTTCTTCAGAGATCCCTAGAATTGTTCACATTGCTGCATCCCTATCACAAGACCAAGCTGACCTCCTCTTTGAGGTTTTACGAGAGAACATTGGGCAATTTGCATGGTCATATCAGGACATTCCAGGACGTGATCCAAAGCTTGTAGTTCATCATCTTACAGTCGATCCAAAGATCAAGCCCGTCAGACAAAAGCTTAGAAAAATGCACCCCAAGGTGGCATTACTAGTCAAAGCTGAACTAGAAAGAATGTTAGCTGTTAAGGTTATTCAACCTATCGACTACTCAGAATGGATCTCCAACATGGTCCCTATCACTAAGCCTTCCGGTGACATTAGAATCTACACTGATTTTAGAGATCTTAACAAAGCTTGTCCAAAGGATGATTTTCCCTTGCCCAACATAGATATGATTGTAGATCTTACAACTAGACATGAAATTCTGTCCCTTATGGATGGATTTTCCGGGTATAATTAGATCAAGATTGCAGAAGAGGACCAGTATAAGATAGCATTCACTACCCCTTGGGGAACCTTTTGCTACACCATGATGCCTTTTGGCCTAAAGAATGCTGGGGCTACCTATCAAAGAGCTATGACAGCCATTTTCCATGATCTTATCCATAGCATTTTGGAAGATTATGTGGACGATATCCTAGTCAAATCTCACACCTTCATGGATCATCTTGCTAACCTGGAAAAAGTCTTTGATAGGTTGGCCCAATATCATCTCATGCTAAATCCCAAGAAGTGTGTCTTTGGGGTCACATCTGGCAAGCTTCTAGGCTTCATAGTTTCTAAACGGGGTATAGAGATCGACCCAAAAAAGGTCAAAGCTATCTTAGACATGCCTCTTCGCCAGACACTGCGACAGCTTCGCTCTCTTCAGGGAAAACTTCAATCTGTCCGGCGCTTCATCTCCCAACTTGCAGATAAGTGTACACCATTTTCACACTTGCTAAATAAAAATGAGAACTTCAAGTGGAATCTTTTATGTCAACGTAGCTTCAATCAGCTCAAGAAGTATCTCACCAATCCCCCTATCTTGGTTCCACCAGTTCCTGATTGTCCCTTGATCTTGTATATATCAGCAACACCTACTGCCCTAGGGGCACTTCTAGCACAACATGATGATTATAGTAGAGAGAGAGCCATCTACTATATCAGTAGAACCCTAGTTGGTTATGAACTCAATTACACTCCTATGGAAAAATCTTGTTTGGCAGTTGTTTTCTCAACTCAAAAGCTTCGCCACTACATGCTAAGTCATACCATCCAACTAGTCTCCAAGATTGACCCTCTCAAGTATATGCTCTCCAGAAAAGCACTTACAGGCCGTTTGGCCAAATGGGTTATGCTACTAAGTGAGTTTAACATCTAGTACGTGGACAGAAAGGCAATCAAAGGGCAAGCTATAGCAGATCACCTAGCTGATGCACCTCTAGTAGATGCATATCCTTTGCTCATAGAATTCCCAGATGAGCATATCTGCCTAATTGAAGAAAAACCCTCATGGAAGCTTTATTTTGATGGCTCATACACATCTCATAGATCAGGGGAAGGAATATTATTAGTTACACCTCAAGGAGATTATATTCCAAAAGCCTTCAAACTACAATTCCCCAGCACCAACAATATAGCAGAATATGAAGCTCTTGTAGCAGGGTTAAAGATAGCTACTGAATGGAATATCACTGAGTTAGAAATCTTTTGCGATTCCCAGCTCATCATCAAACAAGTCTTAAATGAATATCAAACCAAAGATGAAAAGCTATTACCCTACAAAGAGCTAGTTGATCAGCTGACCCAGCATTTTACAAAGCTTCAGTTTACACAAGTGCCTCGAATGCAGAACAAGGCAGCAAATGCAATGGCCACTATTGGCTCACTCTTGGAAATTCCCCAAGAAGCTATGAAGTATGAGTTTTTAGTTGAGCAGCTCCTCACACCTGCCTATGCGAATGAGGATTCAAACCGTGTTTGTATCTTGGTTGGTCCCCAATCCCCTTGGTACCATGAAATTCACGCTTACCTTAACGATGGTATCATATCCCCTCACCTTACACGTACCCAATGCCAGAACCTCATCCAAAAATCATCCCGCTATGTTATCATAGCCAATACCCTATATCGTCAGGGTTATCACGATACTCTCTCTCGATGTTTAGATGAAAATGAGGCGCGATGGCATTAAAAGAAGTACATTCTGGACTTTACGGTGCCCACATGAGTGGTATTTTCCTAGCATGAAAAATCCTTAGAGCAGGCTACTATTGGCCTACCATTGAAGAAGACTCTTGTGACTTTGTCAGAAAGTGTCTCCCATGTCAGCAGCATGCAAATCTTGTGCACGCTCCAGCACAAGATCTACAGCCTATTGCACCACCTTGGCCTTTCGCTTGTTGGGGCCTTGATCTAGTTGGAACTATCACCCCTCTCTCATCTAATGGACATAAATGGATAATAACAGCTACAAACTATTTCACTAAGTGGGTGGAAGCAGGCCCCCTAGTCTCAGCTACAGGAGTTCAAGTCTCCAAGTTTATCTTGTACCACATTGTTTGCCGCTTCAAAATCCCATCCACCATCTTCACTGACCACAGAGGTAACTTTGAAAATCTCAACATGGAAGAATTATGCACTTCCCTCCGCATCCATCACCACTTTTCTAGCCCATATTTCCCACAAGGTAACGGCCAGGCAGAGGCAACTAATAAAACCCTCCTCAAAATCCTAAAGAAAGTTGTCAATGATTCCGGCTGTGATTGGCACCTTCAAATAAATCCGGCTCTATGGGCCTATCGAACTTCCTTCCGTACATCCACATGCACAACTCCATACTCCCTAGTCTATGGTGCCGAAGCGGTATTACCTATAGAAGTTGAACTTCCCTCACTACGCATATCTTTGTGAGGGAAAATCTCAGATGAAGAATACAGAGTAGCTCGACTCACCCAGCTAGATCTCTTAGACGAGAAGAGACAACAAGCTTATGATCATCTCACAGTCTACCAAACTCTTCTCAAAAGGAATTTCAACAAGAAGCTGCTCCCACGACACTTTCAGCCAGGTGACATGGTCCTCAAAGAAAATATGAAAGTCCAAGCAGATCGAGAAAAGAAAGGCAAGTTTGAACCTACATGGCTTGGTCCCTATGTGGTTACTGCCTCCTTTGGCTCTGGAGCCTATCAATTATCTACACCAGAAGGAGAACTCTTGAATGATCCCACTAACATCATTCATCTCAAGAAGTTCTATGCTTGAAGATCCTTGGTATACCCAGCTTTTGAAAAATTCAAAAAAAAAAAAAAAAAAAAAAAAGTAGTAAAGAGAAATAAGCGTCCAATGGTGAAAACTTGGCAATTCAAGCGCCTTGGATTGGTACCTTGGTGAAAACCTGGTAATTCAGGTGCCTTGTGTGCTAAAGACTAATCCATTATCTATCACTATCCTATCCCTCATCCATCCACCCACCATCCCATAAAACACCTCCTTGTTCCCTTGGTGTTCTAATCAAATATCCAAAATCTGATGGAGCTTGTCAATACCTCCTGTACAGCTTGTAAATCTTGTACCAAAGCTTGTATTATACCTTGTAAATCTTGTACCATACCTTGTATATATCTAAATCTTGTCCAAAGCTTGTACCATATTCTAGCTTGTAACTAATCTTGTATCCTAGCCTGTATCCTATCACATGCACACACAGAATCCCATTTTCCTTAACCTTTTCACAAACCATCTACCTATCCACCTATCAACTATTATAGACATCCCATCCTTCACAAACATTTCCATCTCACAAAAAACCAAAACATGAACAAACTTGTACATTTGTAACATATCTTGGTCTGTCAACTTGTACATCCTCTTTAGCTTAGTATCATTGTATCTATCCGGCTTTCATGTTAGTTCATCCTTGGTCAACATCTTGCACACATTGCACACCTTGGTTAGATATTCCAATGCATCCTTTAGCTAGATCTCCTATCACCAAAGTGTTATCCTTCTTAGTTCATCTTGCCAGATGCATCACTCATCTAGACCCATCAGCTTAGGTGCTCTCTGATAGATCCTTGCAGGATATAGCTTTCCTCATGTCTGATCTTGGTCTGTTAGTACCTCGTCCTACCCATCTCATTGGCAAAGTAGTTCTCTTTTGGATTTTTGCTTTCTTTTGATTTGGGATCTTCTCTTTTGGGTCTTGAAATATCTTTTCCAAGCAATCTCCTTGTTCCCTCCTCAAGGTTGCCACAATCTTCCATATCATGGTATGCTGCAAATGGGGCAATTAGAGCATAAGGTCTTGATCAGGTCTTTTGCTTGTTTTCTTTTTCTGCTTGTGGGTTACCTAGTGTCGTTTCCATGCTGATTCCTCTGGGATTCATGTGTGATACTGGGGCAATCCTTGCATGTTTGTTTCGAGTCAGTTCGTCAGTCCTCTGGAAAGTTGGTGAAAAGGCCTTGATGTTCTTGGTAACCTTGGCAATTAACCAACAGTCCTATAGCAAATCTAGTGCTCAACTACATGGTGGTACTTCTCTTTGAAGTATCCCCCCCCTCAAAAAGCTTCAATGGATTCCCTTCATCTCCTTTATCCCCCATCCATATCCTACATCTGTTGCTCCTACCCCAGCTTATGCATCAGTATCTCTTTGAATCAATCCACCAAGCCTCATCTTTCGAGATCCACAATCCTAGTCCTAGGGATCTCCGAAACCCATCTTCTGCCAATCTGACTCTTTGAAATCTTGTTGCATCAGCTTTATCATTCTATCATCCATCTCCCTACCATGGATTCCTTTTATAGCGCTCCACTCCTCCTCCCCCCCCCCCCCCAATCCTGGAAAGTCTTAAGATTGCTTTACTGTTGTGCCCTTGATTTCCCTTCATCATTCTCCCATAGTGAGAGTTTGAGCTCATTCAGCCCCTTCTCTTTGCCAATGTCTGTCTTAGCTCATCTCAATTTCTTGTACTTTTCAAGAAGTCGTCGAGCCTCGTTTCTCTCCCCGCCACCTTCTTGAGGGGGCATCATCTAAGTCTAGTCTCTCCCCTTCTTATCCGAGACTGGGGCAACCTTGTTGCTAAAACATCTTCTTCGTGTTGTCTTCATTCGAACTTCTTTGAAATAGTGTTGTCTCAACACTATGTCAAAGAGGGGCAAAATGTAGACACCTAAATTTGATTACACTATTTTAGTAATCCTATTTAGTTATCTAAAAAGGCATTATTAATTAAATTTCTATTTAATTAATCCTTTGTCATCCCCTCGTTGATTAATTTAATTAATCATCTATAGTCCTAATTGATAAATCAAATAATCTATTATTTATCAATTAAATCCTATTCTTCTATCTAATTCCAAAAATTCCCATTTATTAAATAAATCTATTTGATAAATGAAATCCTCAAATTCAAAAACCCCTAACCTATCTCTAATCCTCCATTTAGCCTAATCCACCCCATCCACCCATACTAACCAAGCTTATCCACTAACTCACCCACCCTCATTAATGCCATCCACTTGCATATCTCTAAAATCCCTAATCTAATCCTAAACCCAAGCCTAATCCACCCCCTAATGTTGTCACATTCCTTAAACAAGTTTAAGAATTTCCTAATCCAAACCAAAGTCTCCCCTCAAAAAGTCCAACCACTAAGTCATGAGTGCTCTTACAAACCATAAAAGACTCTTACAAGCCCACTCATGACTCTTACACCCATCTTCCACACTCTTCCCTCTTCCACACTCATTCCTCTTACACCTCTCTTACATACTCAACCCCACTCATCATGCCTTTAACCAACCCTTTACCCTACCCTCTCACACTCATCCTCCTTGTGACAAGTGTCACCTTCCCATTGGTGCTAAACAAGCACAATCCATGTGCTCTCCTTTGAGTGCATCCTAGCCCTCCTTAAGCCTTCATCCATCCTTGCATCTAAGCCCTCCATCCCTTTACCCCTTAGCCTATAAATTGAATCCCATCCCAAGCCATTTCATCAACAATCTTTGAGCTAAAGTTACCATGCTATTTTGAGAACCAAAGCCATCAATCTTACCCTTATAATGCCAAATTGAGAGCTCACAAAGCTACCAATTTGCCATTACCCATCCCCATTGAAGCAGCTTTTGAGCATCTTGAGCATACATCCACAGCAAAAGGACACATCTATAGAATCGAGAAAGCATGGAATGTTTTCTCTTGTGAGGTTTGCACTTCTTGTTTTCTTTCTTTGTCTAAGCATATATGTGAATTTAGTTTTTGTTTTGTGAATGTTTACTTTATTTGTTAATGTTCTTTGCATACTAAATCTTGTTCTACACAAACGAATTCTTGCAGCCATTAAAAAAAACCCTAGAAATTCGTTACAGAATACCAAAAATAGTTACAAGCAAAACGGTTTGCCAAATAATGCCTTCATGACTTCACTGTATTGTCCATACTGTCTGATGTACTATTAGTCACTGTACTATTCGGTACCACGCCTTTGACACCACTACATCATGACATCACCATACACCTCTGACACCATGACACCACTAGTACCATGCTTCTGACCTCATGACACAAAATAACATTGTGTCATCGTACACATAAATTTCGTACACTACACATTACTGTGTCACCCTATACGTGCAAAAGTAAAAAGTTAACATTAAAAATAACTAGCCACCATACGGTGACATACCACCGTACAAGAGACACACCGTATGAGAGACTTACCATATGAGATTCACCGTACAAGAGTTCACCATACAAGATCTCATTGTATGACACTTCATCACTCAAAAATCTCCCACTTGATGAAGTGCTCAATCACTCTCTGAGTACCGCTAACAAGAGTTAGGGGTATTAAGCCCCATAAAGTTTGTGCATCATTTGAACTTACTTGTGTTCACTGGCTTTGTCAATGTATCTGCAACATTCTCCCAAGTATCAACCTTTTCAAGATTTACCTTTCTATCTTTGACCATGTCACGTACAAAGTGGTATTGTACATCAATATGCTTTGTTCTAGCATGGAAAGTCAGATTTTTTGCCAAACATATTGCACTTTGACTGTCAAAAAAAATTGTAATTCTTCCTACATCATATCCAACATCCAAACACAAACCCTTAAGCCAAACTACCTCTTGACATGCACGAGTAGATGCCATGTACTTTGCCTCAATTGTCGATAATGCAGTTACACTTTGTTGTTTGCTCATCCAATTGATAGCACCACCATTCACAATGAATCCATATCCATTGGTGGATCTTCTCCTATCAATGTCCCCGACCCAATCTACATCAACATAACCTTGAATGTTAACTGACCTATTAGATCCCAATGAATTACCTTGATAGAAAAACGCATACTGTGATGTACCCTTCAAATATTGCAGAACTCTTTTCAGAGCATCCTAATGTGACTTGCTTGGATTTGCCATAAAGTGACTTAATACTCCTACTGCTTGTGCAATGTCTGGTCTTGTATTGACCATTGCGTACATAAGGCTTCCAACAACACTTGCATAAGGTACCCACTTCATCTCTTTAATCTCATCATGAGTTCTTGGACTATCATTAACTGACAACTTTGTTCCATGTAACATTGGAACTATCTGTTCCTTGTAATCAGTCATATTAAACTACTTTAGAACATTGGTAATATATTTTCTTTGGCTATGCCAAAGTTTTTTGCCTACTCGATCCCTTATGATTTCCATCCCCAAAATAAATTTTGCTGAACCTAAATTTTTCATTTCGAACTTCAGGGATAATTGAGATTTTAATTCTAAAATCATTTCCTTACTATTGCTTATAAATAACATATCATCCACATACAGAGCAATAACAATTATCTAATCACCTTCAGCTTTATAATATACAGAATGATCTGATTTAGATCTCGTAAAACCCAAAGACAAAACATATGTATCATATTTTTGGTACCACATTCTCGGTGACTGTTTCAAACCATACAGAGACTTTTTTAGTTTACATACCAAATGCTCTTTACCTTGTTCTACACAATACTCTGGTTGGGACATGTATATCTCTTCTTCAAGATCACCATGAAGAAATGTCATTGTCACATCCATGTGCTCAATTTCAAAGTCATGCACTACTACAAGTGACAACAGAAATCTGATAGATGTTAGCTTAGCTACAGGAGAAAATATTTCTCCATAATCAACCCCTTCTTTTTGAGAATATCCCTTCGCAACCAATCTTGCTTTATACTTGTCAATCCTTCCATCTAGACCGTACTTCTTCTTAAATACCCATTTACATCCTATGGGTTTCCTCTCATCAGGAAAAGGTACTAGATCCTAGGTTTCTTTCCTTTCCAAAGATTTCATTTCATCATTCATGGCTGACAACCAGGAATCTAAATTTGGCATATTAATTGCTTCTTTGAAAGTCCTAGGCTCATTGACATTCCTAAACAATGCATAGGCACAATTGACATTCAACATAGAATAATTAAATCTTTCTGGTGAATAACCATTACCTATCAGGTTGTCGCCTTGCCCGAGTAGATCTCCTCACTTCTTGTTGTAAAACTTCTTGAAGTTCATCATGAGGTTCAAGATTAGTTTCTTCTTCAGTTGTATGATTGCTCAAGTTATCCTCATTCTCATTCTTAGGTATTTCTAGATTCTCATTCTTAGCTTCATTTGGAGTCTAAAATACCTCCTGTCCAGAAGCTAAAGGGATTTGAACTGCTTCCTTTCTCTTCTCAGTTTTCTCTTGCTAGTCAAGTGAGTTAGGTTTCATTTCTCGAAAGATAACACTCCTGCTATACAAGACCTTTTCAGTGAGAGGGTTCCACAATTTTTATCCCTTCAGATCAATACCATACCTGATAAAGATACACTTCATAGTTTTTTTATCCAACTTCGACCTACTCACTTTAGGTACATGAGTGTATGCCTCACAGTCAAAAACACACAAATGTCTTATATATTGATGGCTTCTTACCAGACCATGCTTCCATAGGCATCTTATCAATTAGCACTGCCGTAGGAGAACGGTTCAACAAGTAACACACTGTTGCCACTGCTTCAGCCCAAAACTTTGGTTCTAGACTAGCACCTCGCAACATGCTTCTTGCTCTCTCCATCAATGATTGATTCATCCTTTCAGCTACTCCATTTTGTTGCAGAGTATAAGGTCTCATCTTATGCCTCTTGATGCCATGATCTATACAAAAATTATCAAAATCTTCATTGCAAAATTCTCCACCGTTATCTGTCCTTAGGCATTTAATCTTTCTTCCAGTCTGATTTTCAACAAGACTTTTAAATTCCTTAAACCGACTGAACCCTTCTGATTTTTTCTTCAAAAAATAAACAAATGTTCTTGAATAATCATCAATAAATGATACATAATATCTTGAATTAGATAGAGAAGGAACATCCATAGGACCAAACACATCAAAAAGAATATAGTCGAACAAACCAGAAGATTTTTGAGAACTAGAATAAAACTAAACACAATTTTATTTTCCATAGATGCAATGTTCACAATAATAAAATTAAAGGTTACAATCAACCAACCCCTCAACCAAATTTTTAGTCTTCAAGGTATTTAAACCTTTCTCACCAATATGGCCAAGCCTATGATGCCAAAGCATTTTTTTCTCTGCAGGAAGTTTCACTTCCATAGCATTTGCACCATGAGTTATGTTACTACTTCTACCAAACTTTACAAAGTTACTATTATAGCACACTGATTTGGCATCTAACTTATATAGTGTTCCAATGCGTTCACCCTTAGCTAAAACAATAGAACCCCTAGTCATCTTACAATCACCATGGACAAATTTTACCTAAACTCCAACATCATTCAATTTGATTACAGATAGTAGGTTTTGAGCCAGACCAGGTATATGCAACACTCCATCAATTCCCTTTATTCTGCCATTAGGAAACTGAATTTTGACTCTTCCTCTGTCAACAATTTCCAGAGTGGAATCACTCACCACGAATACCTTTCCACCATTATACGGTTCATATTTTGAGAACCATTCTTTATGAGATGTCATGTGGAATGATGCTCCCGAATCCACCAACCATACATCATCAGACGCAAGCACTACCAAGGATGGTACAAAGGCATCTGCATCACTTTCAGAAGATTCAGTGTTGGAAGTAAATTTCTTCTTCTTCTTTTTCTCCTCCTTGCAATCCTTTCGGATATGACCTTTCTACCCACAGTTCCAACACTTCTCCTTGGACTTCTTTCCAGGATTGGTAGATCACTCTTGAGACTTCGACTTCGTGTCCTTTTTCTTACTCTTTTCTTTAGATCTTCCTCTAACACTTAGGGCTTATTTGGCTACCTCAGAGGAC
Organism: Cupressus sempervirens; assembly: GCA_028749045.1. Taxonomy (NCBI): domain Eukaryota; kingdom Viridiplantae; phylum Streptophyta; class Pinopsida; order Cupressales; family Cupressaceae; genus Cupressus; species Cupressus sempervirens. The sequence continues at coordinate 610,907,135 of CM053793.1, forward strand.
TTCCTTCACATCTCCTCTAATAGAAGTGAAGCAACTACTTCGTCCATTTTCAACTTGGTAGTTGTACTTCCTATTGTCATTACCAAATGATCCCATGAATCAGGCAATGAACATAACAGTAACATGCATTGATCTTCTTCATCAACAGACACACCAACAGATGTTAACTATGCAATCACCATATTAAATGAGTTTAGGTGATCTACCACAGCTATTCCACCATCCATCTTCAAGGAGTACAATTTCCTTCTTAGGAAAATCTTGTTTGCCAAATATTTTCCCTGATAAATGTCTCCTAACTTTTTCCACAAGGAATATGCAGTTTTCTCTTCATGGACATTCAATAAAACTGAGTCTGTAAGACTCAATCTTATTAATCCTCTGGCCTTCTAATCCATTAGTTCTCAATCTTCCTATTTCATTCTTGAAGGCTTAATGCCTGACATAGCACTCCACAAGTCTTGATCAACTAGCAAATCTTCTACTTTAAGTTTCCACAACTCAAAGTTCATGCCATTGAACTTTTAAATGTCCACTCATCCTAATCTACTTGCCATCTCAATTTATAGACAAAAAACTTGCAAAATCCCACTAAAACCAAATTGGCACAAAAGACAAAACCCTACTCGACAAGGATAACACAACTGGCTAGGCTCTAATACCACTTGTTAGGAAAGAAACGGTGCAGAAATGCTTTCCAAATGCCAAATATGACAAGGAAATAAGCATAAACAACCTTACAGAGATGTGTAGAGTAATAAACTATTAGAAAACCATATCAAAAGACATAGAGAAAACATAGATTTAATGTGGGAAACCCTTTCGGGAAAAAAACCCACCCCCCAAAACCCGAGAAACTTTTTGTATTACAGTAAAATGAAGTTTACATACAACACTCTAGATTTTTACAAGCTTAGACTACCTTTTTAATCAACCTGATTTTATTGATATATGTTCAAACAAATTCTTGCAACCATTAAAAAACACCCTATAAATTCGTTATACAATACCAAAAATAGTTACAGGCAAAATGGTTTGCCAACTGATGCCTTCATGACCTCACCGTATTGTCCATGTACTGTCCAACATACTATCTGTCACTGTACTATTCCGCACCATGCCTTCAGCACCACTGCATCGCAACATCATGGTACACCTCTGACACCATGACACCACCAGCACCACGCTTCCAACCTCATGACAGAAAATAACATTGTGTCATCGTACAAATAAATGTTGTACACTGCACATATTACTATGTCACCCCGTACATGCAAAAGTAAAAATTTAACATTAAAAATAGCTAGCCACCATACAGTGACATACCAATGTACAGGAGACACAGTGTACAGGAGACTTATTGTACAGGATTCACTGTATGGGATCTCACCGTACAACACTTCGTCACTCAACAATTGCAATGCGGGTAGTAGATTGCAAGTTTTCACTACTATTGTGAGATGCATTTTTCAATATGATTATATTTTCCCTCCCTATTAACTACAAATTGTGCAACAACTTTGACACCCTATGCATTTACATCTTGCAAATTAGCTTCTACAACATTTTGATTAATTTGTACAACCTACGGTCTATGTTTCACTATTCCTTGTTATTTAAATTGCTTAAGCCCAAAGTGGGTGTTACACATAGCAAAGTCTTCATGGCTAGTGCTATTCACTATTGGTTGTGAATGTCTATGAGTGGACTATTCCCCTTGGCTTCCCTAAAAAATAAAGTCTTCTTATCTGTGGTGGATGGAGTGCTTAGTCCCACGTGTGTCCTCCAACGATTTGCAATCATACCTTATTCCTTTGCAACTACCTTGGCGTCTACCTTGGCATTGAATATGTTTTGTTTCACTAGAATAGATCTAAGGTTATGAAGAGATAGGTCAAGCATATGTTTTATTTATGTTGGTAAACTATTCTATGTTTACACTTTCATTGTCATAATTTCCCAAGCTGAAGAGGGAATCTTCTGCCTCAGTATGCCATGTATGCTCTAGAAGAGATAGGGGTAGGGCCAAGAACTAATGTAGGAGAGCAATTATTTGTGGGATACATGAACTACATATTACCATGCTAAGAGTTTGAGCCATTATTCATCATATCAAGTAGAAGGACGTATTTTGTGGTAGGAATCTCATTTTTGGAATGAGGAAATACTTTCTCATTAAAAACTACATCTTTGCTTCTAATAATTTTCTCATTAGCTAGACTCCATAATTTGAAGCCAAACTGATCCTCTCCATATCAAACAAATATGCAAGGCTCAGATTTAGGATCTAGCTTGCTTCTTTTCTCTTTGGGCACATGTACAAAAGCCTGACAACCAAATACTCTAAGATGAGAGTATGAAAGTCTTCTGCCTTGCCATTCCTCTTCTAGAAATCTGATGTTCAACCTTGAAGAAGGACTCCAATTAATGAGATATACAGTTGTATTACATGCCTCAAACCAAAATTCTTTTCCCAAACCTACAATTGAAGGCATACACCAAGCTTCCTCTATTATTTTCCTACTAAGTCTTTCTACTGGCCTATTTTCTTGAGGGGTGAGGGGGACAAATTTCACCCTACAAATACCATTCTCTACACAATAATTGCCAAACTCCAGTGAACAAAATTCACCTCCATTATCTATTTTCAAGCATTTAATCTTGTGACCTCTTTGGTTTTCAACAAGAGCTTTGAAAACTTTGAACTTAGAAAAAACTTCAAATTTATTGGCCATCATATATATCCATACTTTCCTAGTACAATCATCAAGGAAAGTAACAAAAATCTTTGCACCTCCTAAGGAACTTATCTCAATAGGACCAAAGACATCCAAGTGTACAAGTTCCAATGGTTTTTCCTTTAGATCATGTCCATCTTTCAAGAAGCTGATCCGCAAAAGGTAAGGAGATGTAGTCAAAAGGATGAAAAACTACAAGAAGATGTATGAAAGGGAGAGTAAAAATAGAGCAGACACAGAGTACAGACAAGGCAAAGAGTATCAGACACATTAGCATGAGACAAATTCAGCTTAAGGGAATTTTGGTTATAGAAATAGCACATCAGCTCAGGGGAAGTTACAATTTTTTGAGGTATATAGTCTTCTACAAAACTTTTAACATGTTTTTGAAATCTTGTACATATTCCAAATAGAATGTGTAGTATACTCATAAAAATCATATTCATAATGCTTAGTTAAGTGTTTTTGCCACTCATGCAAAAGGGGAAGATTGTTGTTCTCAAATTAATTTTGAGAATTGAGTGTCAACACTCTTAACCAGTTCTCAAAGATGATGTTGAGTATAATATAGAATCCAAGCTATAGTATGTGTCAAGCTAGAGATTCAATAGGTGTTGAGTAAACTTTAGATGCCAAGCAAACTTCAGGTGCCAAGCAAGATTCATGTGCCAAGTGATAAATGATGTCAAGTTACTATAGGTTCCAACCAGAGTATTGATGCTGAGCAAAACAAAATTACTTTAGGAGCCAAGTGAGATAGAACTCCTATATGTGTTGAGCATCAACAACTAGTAAGTGTCGAGTAACACAGAACTAGCATATGAGTTTGTGAAGGCACAAACTCAGATGTAAACCATTTTTGAGTTGACTCGGAATGAATCTTGAAGATAGGATCTAATATTTTGCATTACCTATGTAATCAACATGTAGCCAATAAGAAAAATGTAGAATGCATGCAACCAATTAGAAAAGTTAAAGAATTGAGTGGGAAAAGAGGAATGAATACTGATCACGAATTCATACCTAACCCTAAGTCTTTGAAGCCTTTAAAAGGAGGACAAAACCCCATTTCTATATATGAATGTGAGAAGTGTATGGGTGAATTATAGAAAAGTTTAGATGGGTGTTTAAAGACTTAGAAGGAGTAGAATAGCATTGCAAAAATTAGTTGATCAAGAATAGAGTATCATAATTTCAAAGAGAGACATATCAGATCAAGCAAGGATTAGAGTAGATAGAGTAGAACAAGGATTTGGAATCAACAATTAAATATTGCAAGTTTTCAAGTCAAGACTTTCTAATACTCTCTAGCCATTGTATTAGGAATGAAATTTTTATGATGATAGGTTGGTTTGATAGCCATGTTGTATAGACAAGGTGCTAAATCCTTTAACAGGGTAACATTCCAAGTGAGTGTTTGTAAATTATTTAACCAAGTCCCTTTTAACAAAGTAAAAAGTCTTCAATATGTCAAGCCTTTCACAAGGAAGACCATTGGAAGTGGTCAAACTTTGTAACCCTAAATATTTACATTTTCTATAGTGATATCCCCACCCCAGTTTTACCTTCTCATTTTGGAGGTTTCTGGGTTACCAAAATCTTGTGTTATCTATTTTCATGCATGTCTTCATTCTCATGTTTATTAGATGAATTAGATGCATGTGAATGATTATAGCTAAAAGGTTTTGAAATGGTTAAAGTTAGTTACTTCTGATTCACCCCCCTCTCCCCCCTCTCAAAAGTAAATCTTCCAACTTTTAAATTCCAACACAATGATGAGTTGAGATTAAAAATTCAAGAGTAGGATTACCTTCTTAAAGAGGAGGGGCTTGATATCTCACAAATCCAACCCTATATAACCTAAGGTTATAGATTTAACTATGAAGAACCTAGATAAAAGGAAGTAGAAGGTTGTATGGATATAAAGAAATGAGCCCCAAGTTCTTCCTAACAAATATACAAGTCTTGTCATGTTCAAATTGGACTTAGACTTAGGGAATGCCAAGAAGGAAAGAAAAGAGTTGGCCAAAGACCTAGAATAGGTTGAAAATGAATCGTAGGAAGCTAAAACTAGATGGAAAATATAGTTTATCTAATACAATTCTTCATTAGCATCTTGGGGAAATCTATCCTCACAAGCCATGCCCTCTATTCTAGCTTGTGGATCAGTAATGACTAGCCAAAGCATATCTCAGTAATCTCTTGCCACATCTTCTACTATAAGTAGTCAGATACCTATTCCTCAACAAATCCAAATACCTAGATAGAAATACCTTTACAAACTTAGGCTACTGGACCATGTATATCAAATGTTGTTGATTTTCAAAGAAGACCCATTTATATGTATAAGTATGAGAAAATGCCACTTTTATGCATTCCTAGCTTTTCCCATCCTATTTAAAATTATTTGAGAGAGAAGGCCATAAAATTTAAGGAAACAATGCCATAACTGGTTAGGAGCACCTTAGAAAGCTTATTAACATGCTTAATGATTATGAGGTAGAGCATTAGGATGTAGTAATGAAGTTTTTTATACATTCATTGACTCAAGATGTTAGGGATTGGTTTAGGAGGTTGTTTGATGATAGTGTAGACAAATGGAATGATCTAGAGAAGCTCTTCAAAGAGAAGTATGGTGAAAATACTAATGTTGGTTTTATGTTGAATGATTTCAATAATATAAAAAAGAACCTCAATGAGTAAACCTTTGATTTCAATGGAAGGTTTCAAAAGGGAATGTATACATTATTCCAAATGATGAGATTAGGGTAAGATGTGCATCTCACAACTTACTTTAATGCATTTGATAGTAAGATGGACTATACTCTTAGAGATAAAGATCCTAGGACATTGAGAGATTGTTATAAGATGGTTGTAAATATTGAGAATAATAAAAGAGCCTCTGGTAAATTGAGAAGAAGGGATGGCCAAAAATTGTTTAATCCAAGGGGTAATAAAAAAGAAGGTGAGAAGCCTATAGTAGATAAGAAACCTGAAGAGGATACAATGGGTCATCTACTTAAGAATATGAATCCACAAACATACAATGTGAATAAGCCCAATACTAGTGACAAAACCCCATTCAACAAGAGTTATAATAGGCATAATAAAATGCAAAATTTTCCCTATGCTACTCAATGGAAAGATGGAAAGCCTATTGGTCCTCTTGCTAAGAATATTGGTGAAAAGAGTATACCTAATCCCTTACAAAAAAATATTTATCAACATGGTTGATGACCCTCGGTGGTGTAAGATGTGTTAATTTCCTCATGCACCTTAATATCGTGTTGTTGCATTGTCATTTGGAGTTGATCAAGAAAAGAATGAAGAACAACCTAAGTAACACACATTCAATATCTAGAAATCATAGCATTAAGAACAACCTAGTTGTGATGGTGGCATTGAAGATGTTGGATGTAATATGGTCAAGTCATATTATGATGATGATTTTGAATTTACTGATAATGATAGTGATGTTCATGATAGAAGAAAATTTCATAGTAGAGTACATCAAAGAATCTTCTCCAATAAAGATGAAGAGGAAGACACTAATTGTAATATGATGTCATCAAAGAATGAAGTAACCCTAAGAATGCCTACTAAAGAAGAATTTTATTAGATCACTATAGACATGGTTGCTCAATTATAGACAAGTGGTATGATACACAAGATGGAAGGAAACACGATGTTTGGTGTTTTTCTCTAGAAGAATGATCCAAAGAAAATAGATATCAATGAGCCAAAGGATGAATAATATCAAAATTTTAATAAAAAATGGGAAGCAAAGAAAGAAGATATTGCAAAAGGTCCTAAAGTTTAGACTAATGATAGGAAGAAAGAAAAGGGATCAATAGTAATGACTATTGTGAGTGAGAAACATAAACATCAGAATAATCCAAGTTCATGTGACAAACAAAAGGAGATAAAAGGTATTTCAATTGATAATCCCACTACTCCTCCTATTGATAGGTTATCATTATTATCATAAATCATGGGAAAAGATCATCTGTTAGAGTTGTTAAGAATACATGAGCATAAGACCAAATTCATAGCATGGGCCAAGGGTGTAGATAGTAAGATTGATCATGACAATAATACAAAATAAATCCCTATTGAACCTGAGAAGAAATTAGAAATTGAAGTTATTGTGTCTCAAATCCACCTATGTATTTAAATGATTCATGAAATTAGTATCTAGGAAGTGTGGATCCTTTTTTCCTAAGTATCATTGTCAATGGAAAAAGTTTAGAGAATTATATGATTGATTTTGGAGCATCTAATCTAGTCATGGCTTTTGAGATAATGAAGGAATTAGGATTGAAAGTGGACACTCCTAAGGGTAGGTGTTGTACTATGGAAAAAAAGAGAAGTTACTGTTATAGGGACAATAAATGTAATGCCTTATAAATTACTTGCTTACTCTATAAAGGAACAAACTATGAGTGTGCTAGTTGTAGATATCCCACCTTAATATGGCATGTTAATATCTAGAAAATGAAGTGTAGAAATGGAAGGAAGCCTACAATGTGATCTATTATATGCAACTTTTCAAATTGATGACAAGTTGTAAAGGTGAATAGAGAGCCTAAAAAGTATTTGCATGATTGAGCAAGAAATTGAAGATAATATGGCATGCTTTGTAGATACTGATGTAACTTCTTTTAGGGCTAAAGTGTTTGTACTGAATAAAGATAAATCAAGACACCCATTGAAAAGGAAGGTGAGTCAAAATTAGAAAAGGGTGACTTATGAATGATGCATTTTTATAGAGTCTACTACAAAAAAGGATCAAAAGTAGGTATTCTTTTGATATCTCCTAACGGTCATACTTATAAGTTCTCATTTACTTTGAACTTCCCATGTACAAACAATATAGTAGAATATGAGGCCTTGCTATTAGGATTGAGGGTAGCTCATAAGCATGTTATAAGATGTTTGCACGTTATAGGAGATTCAAAAAATTTTGTTTCCCAAGTAGGGGAAGTATATGTATTTAAGAATAAAAGGCTAAAGAAATATAGAAATGTGGTTTGGGACATGATAGAAATTTGTGATGCCTTTGGAATCACATTTAAGGATAGAAATAATAATAAGGTGGTAGATTTGTTGGCCAATATTGTTAAGCCTAGAGATGTAACCTTTTTTGGTCTACCAAAAGTGGAGGTACAAACCATGCCATCAGTCCTTAAAATATCCAAAATTGACAAGTCTTTAAAGAAGATAGAGATATAATAATATTTCTTAATTGTGAAGACCAATTGTGGGGGCAAGAGATTGATTGTGCAACTCTTGTAGAAACCATAGATGGTAAGGATACTATTTTTGGTGAGGATGTTGTTTAGTTGAAAAAAAATAAAAATTCAAAAGGATCTTGTTGTGTTGGACACTATTTTTATAATCATGATAGATTCAAAACAAGTGAAAAAGAGCATGATGCAAAGGGCTTAGAGGAGATAAACGTTGGAACATAAAAGCACATATCAAGTTGTATATAGGGAAGAAATTAGTTCCTAAAATCAAGAAAACTTTGATTGATTTATTGAGAAAATATAGACATGTGTTTGCTTGGTCTTATGATGACTTGAAGGCCTGTAGAGAGGATTTCTTTCAACATGAAGTTCCAATGAGACAAGGAGGAAAACCTTTCAAACAAAAATAGAGGCATATCAACCCAACCTTGGCACTGAAAATGAAAGAACTAGTTAAGCTAATAGATTTTAGAATTATTAAGCCAATTAGGCATTCTTCTTAGTTATCAAATCTAGTCCATGTTAGAAAGAATAATGGTGATATCAAATTATGTGTTGATTTAATAAATTGAAATATATCATCATTGAAGGATAATTATCGATTACCAAACATGGAAGCCATGTTGTAGAGAATTATAGGATAAAAAATAATGTTTATGATGGATGGTTTCTCAAGTTATAACTAGGTAGTTGTAAAAAAATTAGAACAGTATAAAACAACATTTTCAACACCTTGGGGAACTTATGTTTATAGAAGAATGCATTTTGGCCTAACCAATGCTAGTTCCACTTTTTCAGAGAGCCATGGATGTGGCTTTTGCTGATATTATTGATAAATTCTTAGTGGTATATTAGGATGACCTAACAACGTTAGGATTGACCTTGGATAGAAATAATAGTTACATGGAAATATAACCAATACTAGAAAATAGTAGATTGCATAAAAGAGAACACAGGACACCAAGATTTAACATGATTCACCCAATCCCTAGGCTACATCCACCAAAAATAAGTCCAATATTTGTTAGGATCTAGTGATTACAACCTAATTACAATATATAATCCCTTATAGCTCAATACCATTGCATGAATCAATTTTTGCATCACACATTATGAAAATCCCTAACCCTATGCCTTTTTATACAAGCTTTTTGTTGCTTATAGAATTAGGGCTACAATAATAATAAATACTAGCCGATGCCTTTGACAATATAAGGTCATTTTTTGGCTTCAGGGGCACTACCCCTTAAAACCCCTATGGGGGCATTGCCCCTCAACCTCACCCTATATTGTGATAGGGAATACACCTAGGGCACTACCCCTTGACCCCATCTTGGGGGCACTACTTCCAAACCCCCATAGAGATATTTTGTAGGGAAATTGCACTAAATAAACCTCTAAGTTTGATTAGGCTCCACATCACAATAATCTCCCACTTAGAGACTAATCAGACTCCACAATAATAACCTCCCACATGGAGACTTATCATAGCACTACTAAACCTATACCTCTCACTAGAATATCAAACCATACTAGAGTCTTTCATTCCTTTATTCTGTTTAGTCAAGAAGATGAACCGAAGCTAAAGAGGAATTTAGCTTCTCCCTTGTCACTATCTTTGTAAACATATCTGCTCGATTGTCATTTGTATGTATCCTCTCCATCCTTAACTGTCCATCACCAAAACTGATCAAATGAAATGGTATAAAAAATGTATGTGTTTTGTCTTTGAATGAAAAGATAAATTCTTTACAAGATGAATGGCACTCTAACTATCTATAAACAAATAATTATCCTTCTGAGGGTGTCCCCATTCTTTTAGGAAGAATTGAAGCCATATCATCTCCTTGGCTACCTCTATAGTAACAACATACTCTACCTCGACAAGGTAAGTGCACAAAGTTGTGGTGCCAAAAGGGGGGTATAAGTGGACACCTTTTTCCTGAAATCTAAAAATTTTGAACTTCAACAAGAATTTGAAGATAATTACACTCAAAATTTTTAGATATGACAAAAAAAGAAGTCGTAGTCCTTTGAATCTAGTTTCTAAACTACTAATTTTTTTTCAAAATGGTTTAGTTTTAGATCCTCAAAAAAGGGGGCCACAAAAAGTGGTACTGTTTATTCCAAAAAAACATAGCACAGAACAAAGTATGGCCCCCCTAAAATTTTAACTTTTTTTTTGAAATTTTTTAATTGCTCTGGTCAAAAGTTACTTAACACTATGTAGTTTATCCTAGATTTTTCGAGTAATTTTATAATGTCTATTTTTTTTTAACGGATTTTTTAACTAGACACATCTCAAAAACGTGAAATATCTATGTGCTCCCCCTAGAAATAATTGAAAACTAATCTAAAATCAAAACTTTTTTTTTTCAAAGTATGTAGAATGGAGTCTAGTTTCTAAAAAACTAAGTTGTTACAAAATTTGATGAACGAGCTAAAATCTATAGCCCAATTAGTATGTGGTGGTTTTTGACAAAAAATGAACATACATTCAAAAGAAATTATAGATGAAAGGCTTGAAATAGTTCAAATTAAAAATAAATTGTATGGTTAGATAGCTAACATAGAGACCTATAATGCTATGTAACCTGATCTTATCGATACCCAACCATGAGAAATCTTGAAGGGGAGCACAAAAGAAAAAATAATCATTTTTTGTATGTTTGCTGGAAAACATGTCTCAGGCCTGTTCATCAAATCCAAAACTTTGGGTTGGATCTCCAAGGCAAAACCAATCCTTAGGCTTTGGTTTGATTAAGGTTTAAATAGCATGTGTAGCCTATATCATGCACACACTATAGCGTGCACGCGCTATTTAAACCTCAATTCTAAATAGCGCGTGCATGCTATAGGGTGCAAGCACTATAGTGCACATGCACTATTAAGATGTAAGTTGCAAAAGAGAACTAGGTGGGGGGAGATAGGGGAATGGCTATGTGTGTGCATGAAAGAGATAGAGAGAAAGTAGGGGATAGGAGAGGGGAGAGAGTACAAGATAGGAGAGAGAAAGTGAGAAAGAGTAGGGGTGGCAAAGAGAGTATAGGATGAGAGAGAGAGAGAGAGTAGGGGTGGAAAAGGGAGAATGCGGGATGGGGGAAAGAGATTTAAAGTAGGGGATGGGAGAGAGAGGAATTATGAGAGAGAGTACAGGTTGGGAGAGAGATTAAGAGTAGGGGATGGAGGAGAGAGAGAGTAGGTGATGGGAGACAGAGTGGGAGAAGAAGAACTTGAGAGAGGTGGATGGGAGTGCATGTGTGTGAAAGAGAGAGAGTATGGAATGGGAGAGGGGGAAGACAAAGTAGCTCAAGAGAGAGTAGGGGATGGAAGAGAGAGTAGGTGATGGGAGAGGGAGTGGGAGAGGGGGAGACAAGGGGGAATAGAAATGTGTGTAAGAGAGAACGAGAGAGAGAGAGAGAGAGAGAGAGAGTAGGGGATAGGAGAGAGTGTGAAAATTTAAGAGAGACTAGAGGGTAGCAGAGAGAGAGAAAGAGTGGAGAGGGAGAGAGTAAGAGTGAGAGTGAGAGAGAGAGTAGGTAGTGGGAGAGGGAGTGGGAGAGGGAGAGCAAGTGAGAGAAAAAATAGGGGATGGAAGAGGAGAGAGGGGGGATGGGTGTGTGTGTGTCAAAAAGAGAGAGTCAAGAATGAGAGAGGGGAGAGAGAGATAGAGAGAGTAGGAAATGGTAGAGGGATGGGAGAGAGAGAGAGAGAGAGAGAGAGAGAGAGAGTAAGTGGTGAGAGAGGGAGTGGGAGGGAGAGAGAGGTGGAATAGAAGCATTTAAGAGAGATAGAGTAGGGGATGGGAGAGAGTAGACAGTGGAACAAGGACTGCAAGAGAGAGAGGTGGGGGAATGGGAATGTGTATTTATTTATAAGAGAGATAAAGTAAAGGATGGGAGAGTGTGAGAGTTTGAGAGAAAGTAGTAGGGGATGGGAGAGAGAGTGAGAGTAAGGGATGGGGGAGAGAGAGAGAGAGAGAGAGAGAGAGAGAGAGAGTAGAGAGGAAGAAAGGGAACTTCAGAGAGATAGACAATAGGTAGTAGGAGAGGGAGTGGGAGAGGGAGAGGGAGAGGGAGAGGGAGGGAAATAGGGGGGATGGGTGTGTGTGTGACAAATCTAGAGAGTAGGGGATGGGAGAGAAGAAGAAGAGTGGGGGGATAAGAGTGTGTGTATCTATGAAAGTGAGAGAGTAGGGGATGGGAGAGAGTGTGAAAGTAGGGGGTGGAAGAGAGAGAGCACGACGATGGGGGAGAGAAAGTAGGCGATGGGAGAGGAAAAGAGAGAGGGGGGATGGGATTGTGTGTGTGTAAGAGAGATAGAGTAGGGGATGGGAGAGAGTGTGAGAGTGTGAGAGTAGGGGGTGGATGACAGAGAGAGTACGATGATGGGGGATAGAAAGTAGGCGGTGGGAGAGGGAAAGAGAGAGGGGGGATGGAGGTGTATGTGTAAGAGAGATAGAGTAGGGGATGGGAGAGAGTGAGAGTGTGAGAGAGTAGGGGATGGGAGAGGAGAGAGAGAGTAGGGGATGGGGGAGAGTGTGAGAGTGTGAGAGAGTAGGGGATGGGAGATGAGAGAGAGAGCAAGGGATGGGGGAGAGAAAGTAGGCAATGGGAGAGAGAGTGGGAGAGGCAGAGACAGCTTGTACAAGATGGGGGAGAGAGAGAGAGAGTAGAGAGGGAGAGAGAGAACTTGAGAGAGAGATAGTAGGTAGTAGTAGTGTGAGTGTGAGAGAGAGTAGGGGGTGGTAGAGAGAGTACAACAATGGGGGAGATAAAGTAGGCAGTGAGAGAGGGAGAGAAAGGGGGAATGGGAATGTGTGTAAGAGTGACAAATTAGGGGATGGAAGAGAAGAGAGAGAGTAGGGGATGGGGGAGAGAAATTAGGTGGTAGGATAGGGAGAGAGATAGGGGGGATAAGAGTGTGTGTGAGAGATCTAAAGAGCTCGGGATGGGAGAGGAGAGGGGGGGAGAGAGGTAGAGAGAGTAGGTGGTGGGAGAGGGAGAGTGAGAGAGAGGAAAGGATGGGAGAGAGTAGGAAGAGAGAGAGGGAGGGGATGGGAGAGAGAGAGTAGGGAGGATAGAGAGTAGGGAGGATGGGGAGTGATGTGTTTTGAGAAAGTAGGGGGTGGCAGAGAGAGTACGATGACGGGGGAGAGAAAGTAGGTGATGGGAGAGGAAAAGAGAGAGGGGGGATGGGAGTGTGTGTGTAAGAGAGATAGAGCAAGAGATGGGATAAAGTGTGAGAGTGTGAGAGTAGGGGGTGGCAGAGAGAGAGAGTACGATGATGGGGTTGAGAAAATAGGCGGTGGGAGAGGGAAAGAGAGAGGGGGGATGGAGGTGTATGTGTAAGAGAGATAGAGTAGGGGATGGGAGAGAGTGAGAGTGTGAGAGAGTAGGGGATGGGAGAGAAGAGAGAGAGTAGGGGATGGGGGAGAGTGTGAGAGTGTGAGAGAGTAGGGGATGGGAGACGAGAGAGAGAGCAAGGGATGGGGGAGAGAAAGTAGGCAATGGGAGAGAGAGTGGGAGAGGTAGAGAGAGCTTGTACAAGATGGGGGAGAGAGTATAGAGAGGGAGAGAGAGAACTCGAGAGAGAGAGATAGCAGGTAGTAGTAGTTTGAGGGTGAGAGAGAGTAGGTGGTGGTAGAGAGAGTATGACGATGGGGGAGAGAAAGTAGGTGGCAGGAGAGGGAGAGAGAGGGGGAATGGGAATGTGTATAAGAGAGACAAAGTAGGGGATGGGAGAGAAGAGAGAGAGTCAGGGATGGGAGAGGAGAGGGGGTAAGAGAGGTAGAGAGAGTAGGTGGTGGGAGAGGGAGGGTGAAATAGAGTAAAGGATGGGAGAGAGTAGGAAGAGAGAGAGGGAGGGGATGGGAGAGAGAGAGTAGGGAGGATGGGGAGTGATGTGTTTTGAGATAGTGCATACACGCTTTATAGTGCATATGCGCTTTATAGTGCGTACGAGCTATAGTGCATATGCACTATCTCAAATCACCAAAAAATGGTCAAAAACCAACCTTGGGGCCCATTTCATCCATTTTAAACTTTTGATCTGTTATGCTCTATGTTATTTCAATAGAAAACATGGGTTTCAACATCTAGCAAACACTATTTCAACACTTTTGGAAGCTAGCGAACACCAAATTCAATCATTGGATATGTGATTTGAAAAATTTTTGAATTTTTTTTTAATAGAAAAGGTTAGTGCAATCCATTTCAAATATTGTTTGTCGATATATAGATACAAATTTGATTATAATTTGATATGTTTTTGATAAGGTAAACATGTTTTAAGGGGTCCTGAAACCCATAAGTTTAACAACAAGAAAGGCTGAAAATAAGCAAAAAAATGCCCAGCCAAAACATAAGCCTTATGGCTGAAAATAAGCCCAAAGGCCCAACCCGAAACAACTGCCCACTAAAAAGGCCAGAGAACCAACCAGAAAAACATAGACCAGACAAAAAGCCAAAGCCAGGAGAAACAAAAACCAAAGGACAGAGACCCAACCTAGCAGACTACTTCTCCATCTCGAGCATGGTCTGGGTAGCTTCGGCGCACTCTTGTTGTTCTTCTGCCTTATGATCCTGGGCGTTCGTCAAATCCTGCTCCATAGTGCTGTCCTTGGCTTTATCCACATCCAGCCTATCTTTGTCTCTGTTCTGTTTATCATCTTCCTCCATCTGGTTCCTGTCTTTAAGATTTTCCAAGAGAGAGAGGATGTTGTCGTTGATCGAAGCGAGGAGGGAGATCATTTGACTTGCCAGGTTGTGATTGTAGTTCTCAATATTTTTTACTCTCCTCTCCATCAGAGTCTCCTAGCTGTTCCGGTCACCTTGGCTTTTTGCACCTATCTTGCTCTTGATTTTTTCCATTTGGGAAACCCTATCTCTGACATCCTCAAGCTCATGGAAAAGCCATTTAATTGATCTGAAGTTGTCGATCATGCTATTGCGGGCATTGTTCAACAGATTCATGCCCGTTTCTCTTGCATTATCAGAAATAGCCACCATAGCCGAGTTAATTAGCTCATTGAGTCGAGGCTTCTCGAGGTCATCCACCAGGAGTTGGGGGTTCATCGCCTCTCTATGGATTCCCATAGTGGCCGTTCTCACATTGAAGTTCTTCCAAGCCTTCCTTCTGTTATTAACTTGCACTTCCCCCTCAATCTGTCCAGAGTTGTCATTTTCCTCCAAAGGAGGCTGAGGATGTATAGGGGAGAGGGGAATGGGCAGAGAATCCTTTCCCTGACTACTGGAGCGCTCCATGCTCTCTCCCTCCCTCTTCTGTCTTTTGATATGTTATGTAATATATAGTGAATTCATTAAAAAATGTATGTTTGAATGAAATGTTATTTCGAAATGGTTAAAAATTTGACAAGTTGTTTGATATATATTGTGTATTCATTCAAATAATTATAATTTTTATATGTAATTGAATAATTTGTAATTTACACATTTTAAGTAATTCGGATGTTTGAATAATTTGACATGTAGAAATCATCATCATGCCAAGGAAGAAACCAAAGATTCAAACAAATGCAGATAGGGAGAGAGATTTGACAATTAAAAGAGATAAAATGAAATTACTATGTGAACAAAGAAAATTGCAAAGCAATGATGAAGAATTAACTTTCAAAGAGGATCAAGAACCACCAGTACAAAGAAACAAGGAGGAAGAATTAGAAAGACAAAGAGAATGAATGAGATTGTTACGCTCAAGAAGACAATTGAATTGTGAAGCTACACCATTCTCTAATGTTGGAGTCATATCATTCGCTACACCATCTTCAAATGTTGGTGTCATATCATCCACTACGCCATCTTCCAATGTTGAAGTCATATCATCCTCTCATGTTGAAGAGACACTGATTTATAGATCCGATGATATACACACTCCATCATGTCATGTTGAAAGTACAACATCAACACATCAAGTAGGTGATATTCCATCTTTTACATCTTATTGCCAAGGCACATCATCTTCAGTTCAAGGTACGCAATACACTCAACCTTATATTGATATTCAAAATTTTGAGAGAATTGAAGAGATTAGAACACCTTCTAGAATTCGTTTTAGAAAACCAAAATATTTGATTGATATTGATACTAACATTTTGAAATTAATGCTTGACAAGATTGGCAAGCGTACTTGTCAAAGAAAATTTAATCATATGTGGAGATTATTTTTTGAAGAATTAAATATTATAGGTCAATGCAAATTATTTGTTGAAATGATGAGGAATTTGAAATTTAGGCCTATCATGAAGATTCTTGGGCTAAGAACGATGGATGATTCAAATGAAAGAAATATTGTAAAGAATCTAATGAGTGCTTATGACAAAGTGGGTTCTAAATCACGCACCAAAGATAGTAATATCACAAGACGAGTACTCACATCGACAATAGTAAGTAGCCAAATGAAGAAAGCTGGACTCATGAGAAAGACAAGCAAAAAATTAAAAATTGGTAGAGGTACCTTAAGGAGAGCCATGCTAAGGCGTGAGAGATTAGAAGATCCAACAAAAAATGAGTTATGGACATTTAGCAGTAGACTACTACAAAAGGATAAAGAAATTAGTGAAGCCTTGAAATCATTGATCAAAGATTTTTGAAAAAATAACACACGTGTTTCTCCCAATCAAAGAGATGTTCTAAGAAGGAGGATTGGTAGCCGAAATCACAAGCCACATGTGAAACATTTTTTGGACTCAACTCAAACACAATTTTTTGCAAAATTTATTGGTATGTATCCTCAAATTTGAATAAGTCAAATTATTTTTGAGATGGGTAAACCTTTTTATGTGAAAATAAATCACACATGCACAACTTGTTGTTGTAGGATACATATTGAATTTTTAAACCATTTCGATGTTTTTAGGCACATATGCGTAGTTTTGCATTCTCAGTCTGTTTTGCAAGATTGTGACATAAAAGAGCCACCAAGATCTTCAAGGGAATTCATATCCAACATTTTATGTGAAATAGGGGACGGCCAAAATTTTTACAAGACATCATGCTTGGATGGTATGTGCTTATTTTGTGGTTCTTTGCAACTTTTATCGACTTGTCAACATATGGATAGTACACATGCAATTGGAAATGAAATAGTAGATTACAGAAAATTCAAGATAGTGACATATGCTCTTAAAGATGGGAAATATGGTAAAAGATGTGATCTAGTTATTGAAAAGATTCTAGTGTATGAGTTCATGAAGATTTTTTCGTGAAAAGATTATGTACGAGTATGCAAGGCATACCCATAGAGCTTGATGGTTGGATTTGCAATTCAAGTTGTGCAAGGATACGTTTCCATTGGATACCATTGTTTAGGTTGTAGATTTTGTAGAGAACTACACACTACAACCATAAAATGAGGTGCAAGCAAAGTATTATACATCTCAACAGGTTTCTATATTTGTTCACATAACATTCATGCATTCACCTACAAGTGTAGACGATGACAGGAAGATTTTGAGGGAGTACCATTTTTACATCAGTGATGATCATTCACATTCTATGAAGTTTGTAAATAGTTGTTTTCAACAATTTTATGGAGATTTGGCTAGCAGTGGCATATCATATCATCAACACATTATTTGGTCAGACAATTGTGCATCTCAATTCAAGAATGCACGAATGTTCTATTGGTTGAGCAGGATGCATAGGTTGTGTAGAATTCAATATATGTGGAATTTCACAGAGGCTGGTCATGGTAAGGGAGAGCACGATGGTGCAGGTGCATGCATTAAAAGAGCCTTGGCTTATGAAGAACTAAAGTACAAAGATGGAGCAATATTGATAGATGCAAAATCCATAGTCCAATGGTGTAACACTACAATGGGTCCAGGTAAGGAAGGTGAGTCTATGGTTCGTAGATTTTTTTGGTTGATAGATAATACTAACATTGCACCATATCAAGATTGTTGCACACTAACATGATCTAGTGAGTTACACTCTTTTAGAAGCTCTGATGAAGGTTCATGGAGTATCCACACACAAAAAAATGGCATGCTATTGTCCATCATGTGCAGAGGAAAATTGGGATGACTGTGAGTCAACTAAATGGGTGGACAAATGGGATATACCAGTTTTGGACCCAATTGACACTTATTATCCCCCACAAGCACTAGAAATGGTAGAGATGGATTCATCTATTGACTTTGACCGCTTGTTAGATTTATTGCAACCTAGTAATATATATATATATATATATATGAGTCAACTAAATGGGTGGACAAATGGGATATACGGGTTTTGGACCCAATTGACACTTATTGTCCCCCACAAGCACTAGAAATGGTAGAGATGGATTCATCTATTGACTTTAAACGCTTGTCAGATTTATTGCAACCTGGTTATATTTATATATATATATATATATATATATATATATATATATATATATATATATATATATATATATATATATATATATATATATATATATATATATATATATATATATATATATATATATATATATATATATATATATATATATATATATATATATATATATATATATATCTTTGTAATTTCAATATGTAACTTTATAACTTTTACCCAAGTATTTTCTGAATTAATGACCGTATTTCGTAAATTTGTCAGTACAGGCCATGTTTTTGCTATTATTGCACCTGAAGACAATGAAGAAGGGACAGATTATTATTTGGGTCATTGTGTTGAAGCCAAACAAAAATTGGATCACTCGGTTATAGATGGTGAAGGTTTAGAGTGCCATGTCAGTGCGGTGGTTGTATCAAGTACATGGCTTAGACGATATCCTATGAAGAATCCTAACTTGTGGTTATTCGAGGATTGGCAAATAGAGAGGAAGATTCTTCATTATTCAAACTTTGTTGTCGCATCAAATGTCCACCTAATAAAATATGGTGGAAAACCACATAATAAGATTCTTTGGAAAGTTCGCGAGTTAGACCATGAGGCAATACTTGAGATATTAAAATGTCGAGAAAATCTAGTTGGCTCATTAAATTGAATTGGGAGAGAGAGAAAAAGTGATCAATTGGATCCAAATACAATGTTACAACCTCTTCTCCAAGACTATCACATGACTAAGGTGGACCGTATTGTTATGATGTGTAAGTGATGAGATTTAGTTCTGATTTGTTTAGAATATAGATACATTATTTGAATTTATGTTAGATTCTTTAATAGGACCCATTTTTGTAATCTTATTTTAGATTTATTACTGTGCTAATTCTTCATTTGTAGGTCACCAAAGAAGAGGGCTAATAAAGTTGACGCACAAGTGATAAAGTGTGAGATGCCAAAATCATCTACGAAATGGTATTATCAATTCACATCCTCAATATTTATTAGTGTTCTTTGTTCAAGTACCATTGTATGCTAACCATCTTATGCCTGGAATTACAGAGGTTAAATTATGTCAATACTAAGGTTTGTAGCATCAATACTAAGGTTTTTAGCATCAATTGGTCATTTTAAGTATAGTAGTTGTATCATGAATCCTTCTGAACCAATATGACTAAGATTCTCGGAAGAAGACTAAACCATATCATCTGTCTATTCCCTCTTTATATAAGAGTTTGTCAAACAATGAGAATGAAACATTGATTATTACTCCCCCCTCAATGTAAAATTCTCATTGATTGCATTTTGTATAGTTTTATGTCACTATCAACCTCTATATCATTGTATTCTTCTTATCATCAAATTACACAACAATGAGAATATGAACGATGACTTCTTCACATGAACCTGACAATTATAAATGCTACACCTTAATAAATGTTTCAGCTTGGTCTTTACCATTCGAGCTTATAATACAATACATTTCCTTTATTTGTATTTGGAAGTATTTATTATGTTTGTTCCAAAAGTCATTCTTCATTTGCCAATATGAAAATGTGACTATCATGAAAGGCATAGTCTTATAATTTGTAATTTGTATAATGGTATAAAAGCTTGGTTGTGGGTTTGAATCCATTTCCCCCATGACCCTCCTTCTCATGCATTTATTCTATTTATTCTTCTACCTCCTCCTCCGCTTGCCCATTTTGCAACACCATCTGGATGGAACTCTAGCCTTCCTCAAAAAAATTATACATGAAATCTCCTTCTTCAAGATATTCTATAAAAAGTTCCTCAACCCTTGAACCTTTCAAAACCCCAATCTCAATGGAAGGCTTCTAGACCAAAGGAACTAGTAGATCCGGTTCTTTAAGAGAAAGAGACAACAAATCCAATTTTCTAGTGACTAGATGGAAAATTGGGGAAATCATTTCAATTAGTTGTAAATCGAAAGGAATTATAAGTAAACTATATCAATATAATAAGTAACTTAGTAATTATATCAATATAATTTAATTACTAAGGAATTTAATTTATTACTGTAACATATAGTAGATTATTTTGTAGACAAAGGTGTTGAATTTGATGCTTAACATATTTACATACATGTGTAATAAATAATAAGTGTTGTAGCTTTGGGATCAACACTATAAAATGAAGGATGTCATACTACATTCATAGAGGTACCAAAATATTTTATTTGATATGGAAACAAAAGAAAATGTGTATTCTTCATAACTGCATTTGAGTCTCATGTATTATCATTTTCAGCTATTGACATCAGAGATACCTTTACATCTTCATCATTGTATTGATCAACGAGTCCTTATTGCACTCACTAGTTCTAAGCCAATGACTAAGGTATAAAAGAGTTTACATTAAAATTTCATTAGTGCTAAAATTCAATATAAAATTCATAGGCACAATCGAGTGGTAACTTTGATGGTTTTTGTAGGGTCTTATTATTCTTGACCATCAGTGTATCCCTGAGGTGTATATATAGAGGAATTATCAGCTAGCTATAAGAAAATATTAAGTTTTATGTGTGTGTGTGTGTGTGTGTGTGTGTATCAAATAGTTATTTATTCATATATAATTTTGATTGTAACATGTCAAGTTACAGAAGATTCTAGACTAATGGACTAGTGAGCATGTTAGGAAGACCTTGTTATATACACTGGTCATCTCCCACTTGTTGGCTATTAAAGACAATTAGGGATTTATTTTGTTCCCCTAGTTGGAAAGAGTATATATCTAATGATGTACATTTTACACCTATATGGCATTATTGGGCATATGTTTTGTATAATTTTTTCTATGTATGTCATTTTTTACATATATTTCATGTATGACATTATTAGACATATGCTTATGATGTTTCAAATTATTGACAAATGAATTATATGATATTGTTAAACCTTATGGAATCAACTTTGATTTTTTGTTATCACATTGGTTTGATGCTTGTATTCAATCAATCAACATATTTTCCTTTTAATTCTTCCACATTTGGCATATCCATCTAACAATGAACTTATGATACTCCCATCAAGAAGTGCATGATTGCATGGTTTTATGGTGGATGTCCCTCTCTTTTTTAAATTCCAATTTTATTCATCTACATGAGTAAGGGAGATCAATTCTATTTCTTTCAATTGTATTTAAAGGTCATTAAAGTTTTTTCAAACAATGTGATTAAATAAATATTATTCAACATTTACCTCTATCATCAAGGTTGATTCGTTCCTCCTCTTATTTTACCAAATAATTTGGATGAATCACCCATAGCTCCTCACATTTCTTGAAGAAAATTTTCAAAGACTTTGCAACATGTCTTCTCTTCTTCCATATAGTTCATGTTCATTGAAGACATTTGGTCAAACAATATATATGCTTTGTATATTCTCACAACACCAATAGTCATGGTACAATGCTTACAAGATCCATAGTTGAAGAGAAGCTATGTGAAGCTTCCAGAACCATGGACCTATACTTAATTTAGTATTATTGCATCCATGTTACTTATGAAAGTGGAACTTTCACATAGATAAGTAGGGAAACCAAAATTGAAAGCCAAACTCAACATAGAAAAGTAAAGCAAGCCTCAACTATATTCTCATTAAACACTGTGAATTCAAATATCTTTGACGGGGCATATCTTGAAGCTCGTGCAAAATATGGATGAGGTTCTAGTTCCTACAGGACCGTGTTATAGAGACCTACAATAACCTCTCTCTCTTTTTGGAGATCGCATTCCCTTTTCATTCTACAATGCCATCTCAGGTGATGTTGAAACTTGCAGTGTTGGCAAGTACAAAGTTGCCAACTGCCAAATCTCTCTCATCTTTCATCATGGGATCAAAATGTCTGCTCCATTAGCTCTAAGTGGTCAGGTAAACCCTATCCCCAACCTCATCTTCTCCCCTTCAGTCCTCGAACATTCTCAGGCACGTTGAACCGAAATATCCCTAAGGGTCACTAAATGCCACAGGGCTACAATCTTTGACGAGGCATATCTCGGAGCTCGTGCAAGATATGGATGAGATTCTAGTTCCTACAGGACCATGTTATAGAGACCTAAAATAACCTCTCTCTCTTTTTGGAGATTGCATTCTATTTTCATTCTACAACACCATCTCGGGTGATGCTGAAACTTGTAGTGTTGGCGAGTACAAAGTTGCCAACTGTCAAATCTCTCTCATCTTTCGTCGTCGGATCAAACTTTTTGCTCCATTAGCTCTGGGTGGCTGGGTAAACCCTATCCCCAACCTTTTCTTTTCCCCTTCAGTGCTTGAATACTCTCAAGCACGTTGAACCAGAATGTCCCTAAGGGTCACTAAATGCCATAGGGCTACAATCTTTGACGACGCATATCTCAGAGCTCGTGCGAGATATGGATGAGATTCTAGTTCCTACAGGACCGTGTTACAAAGACCTACAATAATATCTCTCACTTTTTGAAGATCGCATTCCATTTTCATTCTACAATGCCATCTTGGGTGATGTTGAAACTTGCAGTGTTGGCCAATACAAAGTTGCCAACTGCCAAATCTCTCTCATCTTTCGTCGTGGGATCAAACTATCTACTCCATTAGCTCTGGGTGGCTAGGTAAACCTTATCCCCAACCTCATCTTGTCCCCTTCAATGCTCAAACATTCTCAGGCACATTGAACCAAAATGTCCCTAAGGGTCACTAAATGCCACAGGGCTGCAATCTTTGACGAGGCATATCTCGGAGCTCATGCAAGATATGGATGCGATTCTAGTTCCTACAGGACCATGTTACAAAGACCTACAATAAACTCTCTCTCTTTTTGGAGATTGAATTTCATTTTCATTCTACAATGCCATCTCGGGTGATGCTGAAACTTGCAGTGTTGGCCAGTAAAAAGTTGCCAATTGCCAAATCTCTCTCATCTTTCATCGTGGGATGAAACTGTCTACTCCATTAGCTCTAGGTGGCTGGGTAAACCCTATCCCCAACCTCATCTTTTCCCCTTCAGTGCTTGAATGTTCTCAAGCACGCTCAATTGAAATGTCCCTAAGGGTCACTAAATGCCACAAGGCTGCAATCTTTGACGGTGCATCTCTCAGAGCTCGTGCGAGATATGGATGAGATTCTAGTTCCTACAAGACTGTGTTGTAGAGACCTACAATAATATCTCTCTCTTTTTGGAGAGAAAATTCCATTTTCATTCTACAATGCCATCTCAGGTGATGTTGAAACTTGCAGTGTTGGCCAGTACAAAGTTGCCAACTGCCAAATCTCTCTCATCTTTCATCATGGGATCAAACTATTTGCTCTATTAGCTCTGGGTGGCTAGGTAAACCCTATCCCCAACCTCATCTTGTCACCTTCAGTGCTCAAACATTCTCAGGCACGTTCAACCGGAATGTCCCTAAGGGTCACTAAATGCCACAGGGCTGCAATCTTTGATGGGGCATATCTCGGAGCTCATGCAAGATATAGATGAGATTCTAGTTCCTACAGGACCGTGTTGCAGAGACCTACAATAACCTCTCTCACTTTTTGGAGATCCAATTTTGTTTTCATTCTACAATGCCATCTCGGGTGATGCGCATCTTAATTATATTGTTGGAAAGCGTATCTAACATGTCATTTTTGGAAATAAACTCATGGAACTTGGTAAATGTTTCATAAGTTAATGAAATGTGTTACTACCAGATTATGTAAACTTAGGATTATATGATCTCCAAGAGTTTGGTTATGTTCTTTAACGCACCTTGGACGTAAGGTAGTGTGTAGCTTCTACTCCCTCTTTGTGATTAATGTTAGTCACTTTGTATATGTAAATTGGTTTTTAATTGGGTATGTTATTTTCAACCATAATGGTGATGAAGGATTAGCTTGAATCAGCTTGTAACTCTCTAGCCACTAGATTTTCTGTGATTCCGTCAAATGTGGGTTTTGTTCGTATTTATTTTTTTTATTTTTTTTGTTGTTCCCTTGACCTTTGAGGCTTTGAATTTAAACTTGTGCTCTTTGGTTTTTGAAATTTTATGTTCTTGAGGTGGCTAGGAGGTATGTTCTATGTTGCTAGTTATGTGTTGTGATGTTCTCTATTAGGTTCAATGTGAAACATTGATAGAATGTATAAGGGAGTAGATTGTGAAGAACATACCATTCTCCTTTTTTTAATACACTATTTATTATGTTTTAATTAAACTCACTTCTAAATCCTATCTTCCACTTGGAGCCATTCCTCTTTTGGCAATCCCTGAGATTGCCAATTCTTATTAATTCAAGTTGAGACAAGATGAACCAGATTAATATAGTGACCTATAGATCGAAGGAGGATGGTTAAGAAATGGTCTACCAGAGATCAGCCAAGGATAAGGATAGCATAGTAAGAAAATGATTATTTATCTGGTGGATATAAGTCTTTTATATAACAAACCATTTATATCCATAGTAAAAGAACTGAATATAGATTTGAGACATATTGATCACCTGTAGTCTGATCATCTTCACAAGTATGCAATTTTTGTTTCACTATTTCATGTGAGTTTATTGAACTTTCTTTATGAGGTCATTTACAGATGGGATGTTCAAAGGTTGAGTTCTTATGGGTTGTCAATACTTTGACTATACTTTAAGTCAACGATTATCAATATGGGAAAAAATGGAAATTGTTGTATTTTGAAGTACTGAGAAGATGGCCTTGCCGTTCCCCAGGAGTTTCAAAAATGGGAGACATTGGGTAAGAGAGTGAAAATGTTACTATCGCTTCAATGCACATGACACAATTGGAAATGCAAATTTTGATGGTAATCATTTTGTGATAAGGGAGAGACTAGGGATGATCATTGTTACTATCTCTTTAGTAGTGGATTTTTGTTTTCTCTTGAATTTGGTAGTGGGGGATCAGTGGTAATTCTCCTTGGATATTCCTTCTTATGAAGTTAGTGACAAGTGTTTCTCTTTGAAAAAACTTGTACAATCTTTTTTAAATTATTAGATAAAAAAAAAGAATTGTAAGTATTAAACATGATTAGCCTTTAGTTCCTAGAAGATCTTTATTTCCCCATCAATGCATTTAGAAAGTTAAGTTTTAAGAAGATCATAAATAGAAAAAAATAGAGAAGCGATTTAAACATTTATATTGATTGGATACATGTGAGTCTTGAGTTTCCTCTGCCTTTTAAAGAACATTCCTTAGCTAGCATACCTAATCCCACATTCCATAAGAGTGTCATTGCGCTAAAGATTTAGGAAACCAACTGCTCTAAGATAAAGCTTCCCGGTTAATAATAATCTAGCCTATTGAGGTACATAATACTTCTCAATTAAACTTGTGTTAATTCAGTATTAATTTTGTAATTAACTACAATTTTAGTATCTGTGTACAGGGGGTGACTGAGAAAACTATTTGAGGTCCAATTTGAAAATATATTTGTAAGGATCTCGACCAAGGTTCACAACTTCGATGATTAATACATTCATTAAGGCTAGAACCTCACTACAAAAAAAATAATATATAAAAAAGGTAGTGAATAATGTCATGTCTAGACCCAAATCAACCAATGAAAGTCAAATTAGTATAATGTGGAACAACAATATATGCATTGATTGGGTTGTCATAGAAAAGCTTCAGAATAAAATTCATGTCTAGAATTAAAAGACCTTAAAGAAAATTTATGCTTGTAACACAAATGGCCATTCAAAATTGAATATGATTACAATATGTGAAATAGCATTACGAGAACTTGTAATGCTCTTCTAAACATTGTGTTAATTCTTGTAAGAATCCCTAAGATGCTTGTTATACTCAAAAATTTTGTTGAAATTGAATTAATTTTTATCCTGTGGGTTAATTGGCTTAGGGTGATATATGCTTCTTGGATGGAATAATGAGTTTGTGATTAACTCTATATTAAGATTCAATATCCTATTTGACAAGCTTTCCATAGACATTTCTTCGCCATACTAAGTATTTTTGAAAACATATTTGAGTAGAAGCACTATAGTAGATACTACATGGTGTTTTAACAAATAAAGTAATGGGTTAAAGACTATTATTTCCAAGGTATTATGTCATAGTATTTTAATTGTAATGATCTTAGACTAATGATATTCTTGAAGATAATTTTGACATGCAGCAAGAAAGACAACCTACAGCCAAGGCTATATTGTGCCTACAACCAAATCCATAAATGCTCACAGCCAAATCCACTACTGCACATAGCCAAAGCCATCGATGCTTATAGCCAAAGTTATGAGTGTTCATAGCCAAAGCCATGAGTACATGAAGTCGATGATCACAATTGTTTACAACTATTCACTAGAAATAGCTTCTTTGCAGTTTTTGAGAAATACTAATAAAGCAAAAAATAACATCTACTAGTTGGTAGACATAATGACATCTCTCTAGTAATTGAATTTAATTTCATACATGCACATATTTAATTTAATGTCATACACAAACATATCTAATTTAACATCATACATGAACAAACATATAATATAAAATGATAACCAATAATGTCATATACATTAACAAACACATAATATATTATGATAACCAATAATGTCATAAATCAAATAAATGTCATACATCAAATATAGAATGTCATATGTACATCAAATGTATGTCGAATATGTCTCTCTGATGCCTATATATATACATGGGGAAGGAAACAAGTCTCTCTCTCTCTCTCTCTCTCTCTCTCTCTCTCTCTCTCTCTCTCTCTCTCTCTGTGTGTGTGTGTGTGTGTGTGTGTGTGTGTGTGTGTGTGTGTGTGTGTGTGTGTATGTATGTATGTATGTATGTATGTATGTATGCATCGAATATCTCAACTACATCTTTTCCTTCCCATGAGGGGAAGGAAACAAGTCTCTCGACATCCTCTGTCATCGTGTGGAGGCAGATAGTGGAGATGACAGG
This sequence comes from Cupressus sempervirens, assembly GCA_028749045.1. Taxonomy (NCBI): domain Eukaryota; kingdom Viridiplantae; phylum Streptophyta; class Pinopsida; order Cupressales; family Cupressaceae; genus Cupressus; species Cupressus sempervirens. The sequence continues at coordinate 610,934,363 of CM053793.1, forward strand.
GCCCTCCTGACACGCTCACTTGACCTCTTGTTGAGGCTCTTCTCCAGGTTCAACTGATACAAAGAAAGTAGATATGAATCAATATTTATTATACATTGAAATCAAATATATGTACACACAAAATCAATTATTTTCTTACCGCCAACAAATAGTCACTCTGTAAGTCCACCTCAAATGCTCGTGGACGATTAGGTGTGATAACACCCTACAACAATTCAATAAATATAATCACTTATAAATAACATTAGAAATTTTGAGATTAACTATTATAAAAAACAACTAAAATGAAGAAAATCCTTTCATACCTTTGTCAGTGGCTGTGAGCTAGCCACAGCTGCGGCCACTCCACTATCAACAGACTGTCGTAGATGAGGAGGTGTGTTCGACATCATGAGCTGCATGTCATACAATACACATTATAGATCTAACATGAAACATGGAATAAATATAGTCAAATGAATTAAATTAACATGAAACAACTATACCTATGTGAAGCTCGTATGATGTATGTACTCTGTGTCTGTGGTAAAGGTTGAGGGTCATGTGGAGAATTGATGAACATGCATAATTTTTTTTGTCAATCCTTAATATGATTATGTAATAAATATATGTATTAATTAAAATTATTAAATTGATACATACCTTAGGACTCGTCAAAGGGACAAAAAATGGGCCTAGAGGATCGTTGCTAGGCCTAGCAACACTTTGACCCTAAATTTTGAACAATGTCAATAAGTGCTAATTAATTAATCATTCACTATACATATGAAATGTGATCAAATTAGTAATTTACCTGTGTGTCAATGCCAAATGTCTCATTCGGGAACTCATTGGTGACAAGCCCATCATCAACACCATCTCTGGCATGAGTGCCAAATGTGCATAGGGATCTGCATGAAGTGCACATGTGACCATGATGCATAGAAGGATCCCCCTAAACTAATGGGCTTGTGGAATGGATGAGGGTTTGCATCAAAGCATTAATGGTTCCTAGAGTGCTAGCCTCTACATGTTCCTTCACAACTGAAGGAATAATCACATGCTCATGTTGTGGATGGACCGCAGATGCCCTAACTACATTAAGGTCATGACGTGCTCCTGGCCTCTCAAATGATGACCCCCCACCTCTACCCTGGGAGTCTAACATATCAAAATAATTGGGGATCTCCCCAAGGAAAAACTCACAATATAATTTTTTCAAAAAATACATGGGGACCTCATGATTGTTACAAGGAGGGGCATCAAAAGCTATCCACCATATATCCCAAAAATTATTTCTAATAGCATTGTGTATGCACCAATGGATGGGGAATCATTTAGTACCCTCTTTGACAGTATTTGGCTCACCAGGTTTTCTAAATAATGCACATATACTACCTTTTGATATTTCTTTTTTTTTAACATCTTCATATGACAATTTATTTGCATAAAATCTTTTTTGTTCATCCCTCTTAGCCTGCCAAATATCTAACTGACCACTAACTGAGGCTATCTAAGTATTAATGGATTCGAGGGATGATGCCAATTGAGCCCTTATTGGATTGGTTTGTTCGGATTCTTTCAACCAAGCAATGAGTCTTTCTAATTTAGTTTTGCCTCTCTGTATTTCATTTCTTAAATTTTCTTGTGTGCCTAGCGGAGGTCTTGCAATTGGTTCGGGTTGTGGAATTCATTGTTCTTCTTGAGGAGGGTTTTGATTTTGAGGTTCTTCAGGGTTTTGTGGATTTTTCGGTTGATTATGGACATTTCCTGATAAAAAATCAATTAAAATCCAACCAAATAAACAAATCTAAATGAAATTTGTAAAAACCCTACAAAAGAATATCAAAAACCAATAAAATAATATGGAAAACATATTAAACAATGCAAAGTTAAGTTTGTATCACTTACCTCATCATCGTGGGTGTGCTCGTTGTCTTGGATTTTGTCGATGAGGAGGCATTTTGACAAATGGTGGTGAATTTTTGCTATCAAACCCACGTATGCGCTGTTGGAGAGCCAAAAAACAAAATGAAAATGATGGGTCGTGGGTTTGCATCCCATCATATAACTTTTTGGACATCAGAATAGCACGTACGCACTATGGCTTGGGTGACCCAAGCCATAGCGCATATGCGCTATTGAAAATTAGAAAAAAAAAATTAAAAAAACTTGTCATCTTTTTGGCACCACAACTCAGTGCATATGCCCTACAGTGGATAAAGCATTAACCTTCTGTAACATAGAAACTGAGTTCATTGCTACCCCACCAATAGTAAATATAAAACCTTTAGTACCCCACTTGGTATCAGTATCCATTGCCAAATCTGAGTCAACATAGCCCTATAAATCAATAGTAGAGCCCTCAAAGTGTAAAAACTTACTAGATGTACCTCTCAAATATTTGAAAATCCATTTAACTACATTCCAATGCTACTAACAACTCCCACTACATGTGCAATAGCTAGCCTTGTACATACAATAGCATACATCAAGCTTCCTACAACTGAAGCATAAGGTACCTTGGAAATCATATCCTCCTCTTCTTGTGTCTTGCGACACATCTCCTTAGTCAACTTCAAATGACCATGTAAAAGTGTGCTAACAGCTTTAGCATTCTCCATAGAGGAAGGTTACAACACCTTCTCAGTATAATTAATCTGAGATAAAGTCAATTTCCTATTCTTCCTATCTCTACAAATCTTCGTAAAAAGGATTTTTTTTGTTGCTCCCAAATCCTTCATAGAAAATGTATGTGCTAACTGGCATTTCAGCCCCTTAATATGATCCATGTTAGACCAAACTACAAGCATATCATCAACATATAAACATAAAATAATGTAGCTATTATCATCCAACCTCTTAAAATAATCACAATGATCTGAATGACACCCTCTATATCCATGCTCATGCATAAAGCTATCAAATTTCAAATACCATTGCCAAGATGCTTGCTTCAAGCCATATAAATTTTTCTTCAATCTACACAATAAGCTTTCCTTACCCTTGACCTCAAATCCCTATGGCTATGTCATATATATCTCTTCATCCAAATCACCATGAAGGAAGATTGTTTTAACATCAAGCTACTCCAAATGCAAATCTTTAGTAGCCACAATACTTTAAATAGTGTGGATCGAAGTCATTTTAACAACAAGAGAGAATATCTCATCAAAATCAATGCCCTTTTTCTTTGCAAATCCTTTTACTACTAACCTAACTTTAAATCATTTCTTACCTCCATCCTCTTCTTTTAACCTATAAACCCATTAATTTTGTAAAGCCTTTTTACCTATAGGTAACTTGCATAAATCTCATGTCTTATTTTTTAGCAAAGAGTCCATTTCTTCATTCATTGCAAACTCCCATTGAATCTTTGTATCCACCTACATAGCTTCATCATAACATTCATGTTCACTAGCATCAATAAGTAAAATAGAATACAAGGAGAAAATATTTTCATATGTCTACTTAGCTTTGTTGACTATCTAACATTTGTTGGGGCATGTTGTATTTGTTGTTGCAGTTGTTGTAGATCATGAGGAACTACTAGAAAATCAGCTTTTGGAGTATCATCCAACACTAAATAATCATTCCCTTTCTTCTCATGTTGCTGCAATAGATCTTTTTACAACACTTTCTCATTGAATATAACACCCCTGATTCTTACAATTTTATGATTTTCAAACTGCCAAAGCCCATAACCAAATTCATTAATGCAAAATACACATTTCTTTGACTTATCTTCTAGCTCAGTTCTATTTTCAGAATCTATATGAGCAAATGCTTCACAACTGAAGGTTTTGAGAAAAGAATAACTCACCTTCTTGCTAGTCCATGCTTCCTCTGGAATACCACAACCCAAAGGAGTAGAGGGACCTCTATTAAATCAAATATACAATAGTATTAATAGTCATTTCCCACATGTTTAAGGGCAACTCTACATGCAACCTCATGCTTCTTGCATGCTCCATTATAGTCTTGTTCATGTGTTTAGCCACTCCATTTTTCTGTGGAGTTCTTGGAATAGTTTTTTGTCTACAAATACCATTATTAGACCAATAATATTTAAATTCATGATTGCAATACTCACCACCATTATCAAATCTAAGACATTTTAATTTCTTTCCAATCTCATTTTCAACCAAGCATTTCCATTTCTTAAAAGTTTGAAATACATCAATTTTTTTTCCAAGGAAATAAACCCATACTTTTATAGTTGCATTATCAATAAATATAACATAATGATGAAAGCCACCAAGGGAAGATACCAAAGTTGGTCCCCATACATCTATATGCACAATCTCTAATCTCTCACTTTTCTTTTCCTTTCCAGTCTTCACAAAACTCACCCTCTTTTTTTTTCATACACACAACTTTCATAGAAATCCATATTGACACATTTTAGACTTGGTAAAACTTTCTTTGGATGTAGTACTTTCATACCTTTCTCACTCATGTTCCCAAGTCCGTTGTTCCACAATGCTGAATCAGAATCTACACCAGTTATTTGTTCTCTATCCACAAGTGCAACAAATGTTCCTAAATATTTATTTTTCTTTGAAACAATCAAAGTAGAAGGAACAATATGACCTATACAAAGATATGAGGTGCCTCCTTTCACACCTTTTGCTACTACAAGGGAACCTTTTGAAACCTTCCAATTTTTATCATTAAAAGTAACTACACAACCCTCATCATTGAGTTTCCTTTCTCAAATTAAATTCCTACTCAGTCTTGGAACATGTCTTACCTCATGTAGTAGCCAATGATTCCCATTCTACAAGTTAATCTTAACTTTTCCCTTTCCAATAATTTGACAGGGTTTATTATCCTCCAAATAAACAAGACCAAAATCTCCTTGGACATAATCAATGAAATAACCTCTATGAAGTGTAGTATGAAATAAAGCACCAGAATCTAAAAGCCATGAATCATCAACACTTTCTAAAGATAGAAGCAAAGCATCATCTTCATATTTGTTACTTACCATATTTGCCTCATTTTTCCCTTTTGGTTTATCTCCTTCATTATTATTTTGAGTCTAGCAATCTTTCTTATTATGTCCTATTTTACCATAGTACCAGCAATCTCTTAGTCCTCTAGATTGAGATCTCTGTCCATTTGAATTTCCTCTTGATTTCCCATGATGTCCAAAATTACTTCCTCTCTCAGTTGTTCTACCTCTTCTTTGTGAGTTCAAAGAACTTCCTAATGTAGATATACCTAAGGATTTCCTATAAGTTTCCTCACTCAAAATAACACTGATCACATTATCATATTTTACAGTATTAGATCTAGAAATAGAATTACTCATAGTCATTACTAAGCAATTCTAGTTGTAAGGAAAAGAACACAAAATCAAGAGAGCCCTAATTTCGTCATCAAAATTAATAACCACAAAAGATAACTGACTAGTAATAGTATTAAACTCATTTAAATGATCTACAATAGATCCACCTTCTACCATTTTCATATTAAATAAATGCTTCATGAGAAATAACTTAATTGAAGCAAAGGGCATTTCATACAATTTAGTCAGGGTTTCCATCAATTCTTCCATTATCTTCACTTTTGTAATATTAAATGCCACTGATGTGGCTAGCACAATCAAATGCTTCCAAGTGCTTTTCTGCCTAAAAGATCCTAGTCCTCATTTGCCATAGTTCTGTGGTTCTTAGTTTTTCCTCTCAATGGCTTCCATAAATCCTTCTAATAGAGATAGTCCTCCATTTGCATCTTCCATAACTAAAATTTCTACCCATTAAACTTTTCAACCCTCAGCTTACCCTTGTCTGTCATTGCTCCCACTCAATTATGAGACCTTCTTGTATAGGATCTTTAAAAATATAATGACAGTTTGGAAAAAAAAAAAAATGATGATTGTCTAGCTCTGATACCACTTGTTAGGATTAACCTCAAACAGATGTAATAGCCACATGGAAATATAAACAATTTACCAGAAAATAGTAGATCGCATAAAAGATAACACAAGACATAAAGATTTAATGTGGTCCACCCAAACCATGGGCTACATCCACCAACAAGAAGTTCAATATTATTATGATCTAGTGATTACAACTTGATTACAATTTGTAATCCCTTATAGTTTAATACCATGGCAAGAACAAATTTTTTCATCACACATTATGAAAATCTCTAACTTTAAGACTTTTTATACAAGGTTTTTGTTGCTTACAAAATTAGGGCTGGAGTAACAAAAAATAGTAGCTAACACATTTGACCCCACCTTGAGGGAACTGCCCCCAAACCCCCATAGAAATAATCTAGAGGGAAATTACACCAAATAAACCTCTAAGTCAGATTAGGCTCCATATCACAATAATCTCCCACTTGGAGATTGATCAAACTCTACGCCCTAGGACCCTACAGGGGCACTACCCCTTGACCCTATCTTGGGGGAGCTACCCCTAAACCCCCATAGAAATAATATGGAGGGAAATTGCACTGAATAAACATCTAAGTCTAATTAGGCTCCACATCACAATAGATAGCCTACTCAGAGGATGAAAATGATCGCTACGTGTGTCTTGAAAAGGTATTCAATAGAGCATTAAAGTTTGGTATCTCTCCAAATCCTAGAAAGTGTGCATTTTTTATTATTGAGGGTAAATTATTAGGCCACTTGGTTGGAAAAGAGGAAGTTAGAATAGATCTTGAAAGATTTGAAGCTATAGAAAAGATTCATAAGACAATAAATGAAAAGGGAATTCAATCATTCTTTGGGAAAATAAACATTCTTAGAAGATTTGTCACAAATTTTTCTTAGATATGTAGACCCATTTCTAAGATGCTAAAGAAAGGCTCAGAAATCAAATGGAATGAAAAAACAAGCATGGAATTTAATAAGATAAAGTAAGAAATAAAGGATGCTTTTGTTTTGAGAGCCCCTGATTATTCCAATCTCATGCATATATTCTCTTTGCCCCATTCCATACTGTAGCAGAAATTTTATTGCAAAAAAATAAGGAGGGATGTCAACAACCAATAGCATTCTTTAGTAAATCTTTGCAAGATGCAAAGTTAAAATATGATATAAATGAGAAATATGCTTATGCATTGGTTAAAGATGTAAAACCATTTAGGTGTTACTTGATGGGAGCTACTATAATTGCATTTGTTCCAAGTGTTGTAGTAAAAGACATCTTCTCACAACAAGAAGTATCAAGAAGAAGATGTAGGTGGATCAATAGGATCCAAGAGTTTAATATAGATATTTAGATCGCCAAGCTGATGGTAGAAGCCAACTTTGAAACAAATCAAATAAATCAACTTGAAGTTAATGGTACATGTGGGCTATGTGATATGGATGTTTGTGATTGGTACAAGGACATTATATTCTACTTACAATACATGAAATCTCCACCAGGCTTGAATGATAATCAAAGAACTTAAAAGCTATATGCTATTAAATATGTCATTATGAGTGGTCAATTATGGTGAAGTATTGAAGGTGTCTTGCTGAAATGTGTTGATGAGAAACATGCATGAAAAATTCTTGATGATATACATCATGTATTATGTAGAGGCCATTATATGGCTAATAAAATAGCCCATAAGGTGATCAGAGAAATATTTTGGTGGCCTAATCTCTTTACGGATGCATTTAAGCTTGTGAAGAAGTGTGATGCCTATCAAAGGTTCAATAGAAAATTGAAATTCTCTTGGAATCTAAAATTAAAACCAATAGAGGTACAAGAATCTTTACAACAATGGGGAATATATTTTATAGATGAGTTTTCCAACAAGTCAAGTGGAGGAAATTCTTGGATACTAGTAGCTACTAATTATTTTACAAAGTGGGTAGAGGCAATCCCTACTAGAAAATATACTAGTAAAGTGGTGATAGATTTTATTTTGAATAATATCATTATCAGATTTGGATGTCTAGAAAAAATAGTTATAGACAATGCAATGTGCTTCAAATATGAAGAATATAAGTTTTTTTTGTGAAAAATATGGCATAACCAGATCTACATCTTCCCCATACCATCTACAAGGAAATGGGTAGGATGAACCAAGTAACAAATATTGCTAAAGATCATCATGAGAAGTTTAGAAGAAAACAAGAAAGCTTGGGATTGTAAATTTCCTTTGGCACTTTAGGATGACAAAGTAATAGTTAAGAAAGCCATAGGTTGTGCACCATTTGATTTGGTTTATGAAATACAAGCTAGATTACCATAGAACAAGTTAAGAAGTATGTACAAGCTTATTCAGCATTGTGATGAAGATCTCATTGATGGGATCCAAATTAGAATGTGAAGAGAAGCTTCTATCAGAATTGCAAAGTTAAAATTCAAGTTAAACAATTGTTTGATAAGAAAGCAATACCAAGGAAGTTTCAACCTGAGGATATAGTACGGTTATGAAATTCTAGATTAGAGGATAATAGAAAACATGGAAATTTTGATCCCATCTAGATAGGACCATAACTCATCCATGAAAACTAGGGCGAGGATTGTTATTTCATAAAGGAATTATCAGAAAATATACTTGAATTGCCAATTAATAAACAATTCTTGAAAAAATACTTATGTTGAAGGTATTTTCATTTTCCATGAATAGTAGTTACATCTATACATTGTGTAAATTTTGTGCATATGTGTGTTCCCTCTATATATATTTATTGTTTCTGTTATGTGTGCATTACTCTCTCAGTTTGTCAAGTTTGATGTCATGTATATGGTTTGCTTAACCAAAAAATTCTTAATTCTTGCATGGATACAAGTTATCCACCATCCCCAGACAGAGAAATTAATGGCCTAAATTTTTACAGAGTAAACAATTTCTAATATTCTGTAAAAATCAAAAAGAAATTGTGTTTAGATTGCGTAGGGTTTCTGAAAATACTTTTTTCCCTAAAAAAAACCTAGGGAAATAGACATGTCTTGTTTTTTGTTGAAATGTTTGTAATTTTCATACAGATATTAAATAGGGACATGCAAAAAAATTTCTTATACTTTGATATCCCTAAGTATTTGGATCTTTTATCACTTTATATTTCATGTTTCTAAAGACTTTTTAGTTGCAATGTTGTGAAAGTGTTTTAATACCAACACCACTCCTTTATGATTGCTAACCATTTTGAAGGGTTTGAGGATGCATAAATATCATCAACATCATAAGCATGGCTTTGCAACTATTAAGGGTGTTGGAACTTAAAATCACCTTCCCGATTTCAGCACCATTCAAAGCTTTTGAGCTCTTTTAAGTGCATTTAGTGCATGTGTACCCGACCATACTTGTGAAGCCTAAGAGGTGTTCAATGTTTCTAACACCTTGCATTCAATGCATCTATGTGTTCCTTGATGATAAATTGCCATTCCAAGTCATTCCATGAAGTCTTTTTTTGAGCAATGTCCAAATCTACATGTTTTGCCTAAGTGTCAAATAGTGACAGGAGGTCGTGTTTGCATTTTAATATCTTGCACCTAGTAATGTTTAGTGTCCATACTAGAGAGCCTATGTTTCACGTTTTGAGTCATTTTGAATCCATTTGACTAGGTTTTGAATCCCTCAAAATTGGTCATTTATTGTTGTCATGCTGATGTAAATTGTTCAAAATTCTAGAAGGCCATGTTTGACTTCTTATAACTTTGACCCAGTTGACCAAAATGAGAAAATTCATATTGCATTGCATTCTAGAGGTCATATACTTTCTATGTTTCAATTTTGAGCTTATGAAAAATCAATTTGATTAGTTTTCAAACACAATTCCAAATGCAATTTATAACATTTTACTGGTATCAGTAAATGTAGATTGGTCAATACCCTTGTTTGTGATGTCATATCTCGAAATCTATGATAGGTGAGATCAAATGGATTTTAATACTATGTTCTACTCTAAAAATACTTTAAGTGTGAGAATTTTCAAGTCTTCATGAATCCCTCTGTACATTTTTCCAGGTCCATTCCATTGACAAAAATGCTTTTATGCCATTGTTTCCAATCTTCAAATTCTGAGTAGTCTACTTTGACCATTCACCAAATGTGCCTCATTATTCATCATGAGCCCTAATCATAGATTTATATCATGCTCATGGTAGTGAACTAATACCCTAGCTTTTGTGCCCCCAGGTGTCAATTTTCCTTGTTTTCAAAGCCAAATCCGAATGCAAATTATGTTTTTCTAACATGTTTTCTTGTAGACAATTCTAAGAGGACAACTTTGACAGTCAATATCTTTTGACTGAAAATTTTTCATGAGATGAGATTCAACATGTTGCAAGTATGTGGAACAAAGAATCAACATTTTTGAATTTAGAGCCTAGTTAGTTGTTTTTGTCACTTTTTAAAGCTGGTCAAAGGACCTCCTGGCATGAAGTTGATAGTTTGCAGACAAGTATAAAATGAGTTGTAATTTCATTTCCAATGATTGAATTTGTTTCAAATCAGTGCTAGATGGTGAACAAACTAGTTTAAAAGTCCAAGTGTTTAAATTTGAACTTTTTTAGTCGGACCCACTTTGGAGCCTGACTAATTATGTGAGATTGATAAGCATTCAAAAAGGAAAGTTATCCATTGCAAATCTAGGTAGTAAGTGAGGTCTATTCATGATGAATAATGAAGACCTGCTTGATCCAAACAAGTATGAATGTGTGGAGAAAATTTATTGATGGGTTTTGAGCCACCGTTTCATGAATAATGTAGAACCTTGTTCTAGGGATGGAAAACTTGTTATATTTAACGAAAGTATTCATTATGGGCTTAGCATATTATAGAGAATCCAAAATGAGTCACAGAGTTCTAAGAAGTCTTTGAAGGATGTTGTTATTCAAAATGAGTTTGACAAGAGGCTCTTAGGAGATATGATTCCACCTAGTGATATTGGAGTTACCTTGGAGGATATTGGAGCTTTGGAAAATGTGATAGACACAATTAAAGAGCTAGTGATGCTTCCCTTACAAAGACTAGAGTTGTTTTATAAAGGACAACTGACAAAGCCCTACAAAGGTATTCTTCTCTTTGGCCCTCTGGGAATTAGGAAAATAATGCTTGCTAAAGTTGTTGCAATAGAAGCTGGTGCAAATTTTACAAACATTTAAATGTCAAGTATTACATCAAAGTAGTTTGGTGAAGGTGAAAAACATGTCAAAGATGTATTTTCAATAGCAAGTAAAATTTCTTTGAGTGTCACATTTGTTGATGAGGTTGATAGTATGCTAGGCCAGAGAGAGAATCTTAGAGAAACATGAGGCCATGTGCAAGATGTAGAATGAGTTTATGGTAAATTGGGATGGATTGCACCCCAAAGATAAAGAAAGAGTCTTAGTTCTTGTTGCCACTAATAGACCATTTGATCTGGATGAAGCTATAATTCAAAGATTTCCTTGGAGGATAACTTGAGGCTACACGAGTGAAATAAAGAGGCAAAACAAAGAGGCCCTAAAAGTAATGAAATTTCTTTCCAGGCTCCTTCCAAACAAAGTGACTCTATAGCTGCCTCAGAAGGAAGCCCTTCTCATTGATGCCTGGAATGGAAAATCCTCTTGCTAAGGAGACTTGGGGATGAGAGCTACTATTGTTCTATTTCAGGATGCCTTAAAAGAGATAAGATCAACATGACTCTCTACATTGTTTTGCCACATTGATCTCCCTCTACTTTTTTATGCTCCCCCTTCTCCTTGGTTGCGCTAATATTCTTGGTAGAGGTATTGAATGCATCTTGGCCCAAAATATTCCTCTACTTCTTAAGGACCCATGGGATATGAATTATGAGCTGACATGTTGACTGGAAGTCGCAACATGGATAAGGGGTAGAACCTCAAGCAGGTAGTGCAGAGAAGGGGATATTCAATGTCTAAAGTGTTTACGTGTGGGAACAAGATAATCTTGAAGGTTAGTGAGAATGCTGCTAGAATGTAGATATTTTTACATTTGAAGGAAGCGGACATGTGAAAATGAGAGGTGGCATACATCAACAAGGATGTGGTGAAAGAAGAGTTCCACACAAAAAGTAGGATGCCACACATTAAGAGGGGGTAGCATATGAAGAGAACATTAGGTCCACAATGATAGTAGAGTACCCCATGGTGGAGGAGTGAAATATGTCTACAAATTCCATAGTTAGCATTGAGGTGCCCATAATCTTCTCATTGAAGAGAAGTCATAGTCAAAAGGGAAGTTCCTAGTATGGAACTTCCATTTCAGCATTAAAAGTGGTAGAGTTGATTTAGAAAAAGTGGTAGAAATTAAGAATAGGGCTCAAATTCATTGGAGGAGTTACTAATAGCAGGGTCTAAAGTGGACATAATCTTTGGCGACTAAATGATAGACCTCTTTTACATTGTGGAAATTCTTATCCATAGGAAGGTTGGTTGTAATATACAATGCAGTTCTTGACATGAGAAGGATTCAATGTCTTGTAGCAATTCATCGAAGGGATCATTATCCAATGTTGGCTCCAATTGTGGTAATGCTCATGAAAGAGGGAAGAGAGTTATAAAAAAATAATCCCACATGTACAAAGTGGGGAGATTTTATAATGTTTATATACTACAACACTTGGTACACTTAATATCTTCAAGTCGCCACTTTTTGAAGGCTATGGATCACATGAGGACCCCACCATTCTAGCTAGCTAGAGATGACAATGTAAATTTTGAACAAAACTGTTGACATCATCCAATGATGTGGAGATTCATGAAGTAACATGTTGAAACCCAACAGAAAAGTGGCCAAATTTTGGTGATCACCATGTCACCACTAAAAAATGGGAGGATTTGTTGAGGAAAACATGGTGACCTCTTGAAATTTTGAAAAATCTAGCAAAAGTTGTGGGTCCTATTTGGATATAGTTAGTGAATCAAAATCTGACAAATGGCAGCATGTGGCGACAGATTGATGAACTGAGTAGTGACATGACAGTCTAATTTCAATGATGCACCAGATCGTGCCATGTGGCAGATCTCACGATGGTTGTTGTGTCGCTAAACCATGTGACATGGAAACCAACTAGCTAGTGATGACATGGCATAGTGATGTGACACCCAAATGGAGGTTGTCAAGTAAAATGGGCCAATCCAACACTGACACATAGTAGGGAAGTCAACAAGGTTTGACCTAGATTTAAAAATGAGGAAAATTTAAAATTGCATTGAAATTTTATTTTTCTAATATTTGTTCTCAAATTCATGTGCTTGTTTAGTTTTAAATAAAGTTTGAATTAATCCTATAGTTTAAACTTTATGAAAAAACAAATATATGCAATAATGTTGTGCAAGGACATAGTTGGAGTTTGAAACTTTAAATGGCTACCAAAGGCACATTTTTTGCCCAAAATATGGACTCCAATATACCGTTGGAACTGGGAGGAGATGAATTTTCTGAATACAAGGTCAAATTTTGCATAGATGTTTAGTAGTTCAGTCTATAAGAAAATTTGTAATTTTTGGGGCATTCTCAACAGAAAGGGAAAAATTCATCACGAGGCATCAAAGCTAGTTAGAGGGTAGATATAAAAGTTTGTTAAAGCCTAAATGTGGAAAAAATGATTTTGAAAAGTTTATCTTGCCTCTAGAGGCCATTTAATGGATGTTTTTTTGCCTTAATCTTAGATCTGGCATCAAAATCAATTATTGTTCTATCAAATATATGAGATATTTTATTCTTTTGGGAGGAAAATTGATTAAGGATTTGATTCACCAGTTGCAAAGAAAGAGTAGAAGGATTTTTTGCATATGCAAATGAAGGTTTTCCAAGTGGACACATGCTAGACATGGAACAAATCTGGGAATTCATCTTCTTCTATATCTTTCTTCTCTCATTCATTATAGGGGCTCCAATTTTTGGAGAAGTTTCTCACTATTGTGATACTAGGTTGGTAGTTTTCTCTATAATACCAACAAGGTTGCAGTTTTTGGAGAATTTTCTCACTACTATGATACCAAGTTGTTGTTGGTTTTACTTTCTATCAAATTGAGCAGAGCTCTAGTAGTGAAGGCCACACATCCACTCTTGTGCAGATTTCATTTCATTTTATGTCTTGTTTCTCTAAGATAATGGAAATAGATGATAGATCATGTGATAGATCTTGAGTTTCATTTAGTGTTACTCATTACTGTATTTAGTCTTTCAAGCATGAATACAAAAGGGGGTTTACAATGAATTATCTGGGTTCTTTTATTCTGTCTCCTGATTCTTCATATGCTATTAAATTTGTAATAAAGTGAATAAGGTTTATTCAATTTAAGGAAACTTGGATGAGCTGCATATTAGATCTATTATTACTTTTAACTCAAGGAGTTAAGTAAATACTTCAATGATTTGATAGGGTTTTTGGGTGTATGGAGGGGATATTTCATAAGAATGAAATTTGGGGATTTCATTTGACAAACTAAATTGTAAGGCAATCAAGTTAGGTCATCCTGTTGGCAGTGGCTCTATGTTGCAATGGATAAGACATTGATCACTAAATCAAAGTCAAGCTGATATGAAGGTTATTTGCACAAATCTTTTAATCAAAATCAATTTAGTTCATCATTTTTTGTAGTGGGCTAAAAGGAATTAATCCTCACTTACCTTATGAGTTCATAGCATTTGATTTTTAGCTATTTCATTCCTATGGTATTGCATAAGTATTAAATCAAGAAAAAGGGTTTCATATATTGTTAATAGGTTTAGATTATGTGTTTAATTATATTGGTACCATATATTAGAACCTCAAGGTTAACCCACCTAGGTTTTGCATAGCCTGAAGTGAAGAAGGAGTTCTGCCTTATAGTTGACCCAAGATTGTAGTCAAGTGCATCCATCATAAGAATTTTCTAGCCTTAGATGTATTGGTTTGGTTTCTTGGATAATTTCAAAACTATTAAATTAGGAGCCAACAAAGGGTAAATGTGAAGTTTAAGTTGTGAAGAGGTAGTAAGCTATTAATCGCAAGGTCACAAACAATATCAAGGTTAAGGCATGTAGAGTTGTGATGAAACAATAAAAACCATGCAATCAATGAAGAAGTCAAGTCCAAGTGGAATGTTCTTATTAGTTGTAGACATTGTTTCTGACAAGGGACCATCATCTTCTCGATGTCGTCTGATCTTATTTGATCAGTTTTTTTTGTTTTCCTACATTTCAAAGCTGTATGATGATTAACTAAAGAGAGAAAGTCACAAAGAGACATGTGTATCAATGGGATCATAGTAAAGGCAATAGAAAAAAATAGTTTTTAAGGATATCACATTATCACAAATGGTTAGGAGAAACCCTAGGTTATGGTTGCGAAGCAACAAAATGCTTTGATTGCATCTTCGCAAGGTTAAGTGCTAAGTTAAGAATTCAAGTTATGAGGTTGTGATGGCATGAAATAGTTAACCTTAAATGGTGATCACATCTTCATGGGGTTTGAGTTGTGGTTAAGATTTGAGGTTGCAAGACTGCAAACAAAGAAGATGTTAAGGTTCAAGTAGTTACCACAACATTGTAGTTGGTGAAATAGTTAAAAAAGTTTAAGTTATGAAGAAGCAATAAAGAATCATACATTTAAAATTTAAACCATCACATCTTCACAAGAGATTATGATTAACTAAGGGATAGCATAGCAAAGTGGCTAAATCTTATAATCACACCATTGCAAGGTTTGACTATGTGTTAAAATTTTAAGTTGCAAGCTTGTGAGATATATTCAGAACAATTGAGTTAAACATTTATCACAACATCACATAGTTTCATTTCTAGTTAAGGTCTTTGATTGCAAAGTTGTGAAGCAAAGTGACAGTTAACCAAAATAGTGGTAGCACCATTATACTATTAAAGAAAGCCTTGCATTTGGTAGTTGTGATGGGGTGTTAAAGGTAAAGATAAAGGCATCATAGCATCACCAATAAAAGAAGTGTTAAGTTCTAAATCACCATGAAGATGCAAGGTAGTAAATTTCATGGTCATTTCTAGGTCACCATGGTTGGTAAATTGAAATGTTGAACAATTGTGAAGGAGTGATAAAGCATAAAATAAAGAGAAAGTATTTTCGCAAGCCCATGTGGTTAATGATGAAATGAAGTTGTGAAGTAGTGAACAAGAGCAAGTGCAAATTTGTAGGCTGGGCAAAGCAGTTAAGGAAAAGGGAAGCAAAGTTGTGAAATAATAGAAATAACCCTCTTTTCATGGTCACAGTTGAGAATGAAGAGAGAAGAAAAATTGCAATGAAGAAATGACAAGAAAGTCATCGCATGATTGCAACTCTCAGTTTTCAACACATAAAACATTTTTTAACAGCCATGTATGAGCTAGAAAAAAAAATGAGCTAGATGCATGGATAATTGAAAAAGTAAAAATGCAACTAGTCTTTCAAGGATTTCAAGCATCTAGGTTTTAAAACTATTTATGGCATGCTTCATTTTGCAAAAAATATATAAATTCTAAGAAGCACAAAGATTTTCATTACTAGTTGCATGAGTATTTGAGTTTTCAGAGTAGAGATAGAGTTGTAGAGTGAATTCAAGTAGATTTCTAGCATCTAGCATTAAGAATACTTGAGATTATATCACAAAAATTGTGCAAAAGGAAGCAGAACTGATAGCACAAGTTGTAATTGAAGAATCTTCTTCAAAAATGGAAAGCCCTAGCCCATTCATGGATAAATGGATGTAGATTTTACTAGGTTCCTCAAATGTACAAGCTACAAATGACCATGCCTTCAAGGATCCTTATGTATTTTGCAGATATGCAAAGGTGCTAGATAGAAATGGTAGTGAATTATTTTGGTATTTCTACAAGTATAGGATATAAATGGTCCCAATATGAAACTCTTGGACTAGGAATATTGGAAAGTTAATTATGTCATAGTATTTTTTGGATGTCAACCTTGTGAAGGCATTAATAAAATGTTACAATCTAGTCAACAAGTCTATTCATAGGAAGGACAGAAGTATCTTCTTGGAGCAAGACAAGGAGACATTCATTAAAGCATTTGACTTGCGAGGCCCTGTATGTCATTCCAAATTGACATAGAAAAATTTAATGAGAATTTAAAACACGATAAGAATTTCGACATGGGAAAGGTTATGAAAAGGCACATCCCTCAAGTACACAAAGAGAAGGGGGAAATACCAAAGAAAAAGGAAGTGGACAGAATCATGCCTCTTAAGTTCTTTTAGAGGTATATGAAGAATACAATTTTTTCTTTGAATAAAATCCTAGGTTTAGATGGGGCCACGTATGCTACTGGTGCACATTATGTCATGGCACTAAACATTCAAGATCCCAACACAAATTTGAGATATGATTTTGAAGAATACATAATCACTAAAATCCATGATGAAATTGTTGTTTCCTAGGAGGGAAATTTGGGAAATTTTAGGTTTTTTGACTACTCCATGGTCATACGTTTGATATTGTTCACAAATGTAGATCTTTTTTATCAGAGTTTCTTTGAGTGCACAGAGGAGTCGGGAGAATGATTAACTCTGCAAAGATTGACAAGGGTATGGAAAATATTCTACCCTTATTCTAATATTATTCCTTTCTATAATGACTCTGTACATGTTGTGTTAAAGATGATAGGAACTATTAATGAAGGAGCACCGCATATTGTGAAAAAAATAGATAAGACAAATTTATGTTTTGATCGGGGAAAATAGAAATGTCAAAATTGAGGTAGTTTTCTTATTTTTTAAGACTATATTATTATTAGGTTTTTTGGTTTCTCTTGGCCCTCCCACACCCCCCACACACCCCATCTTATTCCAAAATTTGTGCTAGAGAGGTTTGGAATTGTAGAGATATTCTGGCAATTAATTTCATTAAACAGGGAGCACTTAGAGAAAAATATCAAGAGAGCCTCTTCCCTATGTAGGTATAGAAAAGTAGGAGATTTTAAAATAGGAAAAAATGAAATTGAAGAAATTGATACTTTCCTTAGGGAATACAAATTTCTAGTAGCCCCTGCTAGAACTTATGACCCCAAAAACATAGTCAAGAATGCTTTAAAGAGCATGAGAAATTATACCTTTCCTCCAATAAAATGCCAATGGGAGGAGGATATCATTGTTGACAGATTGGATGAGAATGTGCGTAGGGAAAGAATGATTAAATTTAGGGATGTAATATCTTCTGAGAAAGAGATGAGTAAGGTAGATCCATCTTACAAGGGATTTTATCCTAAGATGGAGTACTAGGCTAGATTGAACAAGTGTATTGAGGATTTTGATGAAATTCCAACCCAAGTACCTAAGGAGGGTTGGAATATTCAAATAGGAAGAGTGCTTCTGAGAGGGGGGGTGAATCAGAAGTATTATATTTTTTTCATCTAAACTTTTTAACTTAAAGTAGATTGTATTCATATAAACATATGAAACAATTATGAGATACACATAAGCATCACCACATAACACTTGAGATTTTGGTAACCCAGAAACCCTCCAAGAATAAGAAAGTAAAACTGGGGTGGGGATGATACCCACAAAATTTGCTACAGTAATAAGGTTTTAACCACTTTTGATGGTCTATCCTATTAAAGGCTTTACACTGTATCAATAGTGACCTGGTTAAAGGATTTACAAACACTTTACATGAAGTGTCACCCTGTTAAAGGATTTAATCACCTAGTTAAAGGATCTACAAAATAGTTGTTAAGCTAACCTATCACCATAGGGTTTTCATTCTAATATAATTGCTAGAGAGTATTAGGTACAATAAACCTAATGATTACAATCCTTCAATTGCTGAATATAGGCACTTGATCTGCTATCTCTGATCTTGATCCTTTGCAATCTGATAGTCTTTACTCTGAAATAGTTTTCCTTTTTAACACCCTTGTATATCCACTCACACTTTTTTACAATGAAATTTTGTCTTCCTTATAAAGACATTCAAGGATTTAGGGTTAGGTATGGATCTACGATCCATATAGAATCTTTGCTTCCCGCTCATTCCTTGCACGTTTTTATTGGCTGCATGCCTTCTCCATTTTTCTTATTGGTTGCATGTAGATTGCATAGGATATATAAAAGATTCGATCTTATCATTTAATCCTTCAAGATTCATCACATGTCAGCCATGAAAATGGTTTACATATGAATTAATGAAGTTACAGACTCATATGTACATTCTGTGTTACTCGACACTTGTTGATTCTAGATACTCGACACTAATAATAAAACTGGCTTACTCAGCACTTGTTTCATTTTTGTATTGCTCGGCATCATCTATGACTTAGCACTTGAATATCACTGGGCACTTGTATCTATTCAACACTTGATTATGCTCGGCACTTTAAATCATTCGGCACTTGAACTTCACTTGACACCTAATCTTCACTCGGCACCTGAAGACTACTCGGTACATGAAGATCACTCGACACCTGATGTCTTTCTTGACTCGGCTCACGTTGTGGCTCAGTATACATGGTGTACTCAACTCCAATATAGAGAGTAGTTAAGTGTATTGGCACTCAAGTGTAAAAAACCGTTCTAAGACTAACAATCTCTCCCTTTGAAAAGAGTGACAAAAACACTTAACTGACCTTATGAGTAAATTAACTAATCTATTTGATAGATATAGAGTCTTAAAGAAAACTTGATCAAAATTTGTAACTTACAATATATACCTCAAAATTATTGTAACTCCTCCTGAGTTGGTTGTGACTTTATCTATATATCATGATTATGCTCCCCTTGGTTTTGTTTGGTTCTCCTTTCTCTCATCTCCCTCATGCATCTTATAGTATCTCCCCCTTAGTTAATAAGATATCTATCTCCCCCTTTTATTTCTTATCTCCCCCTTTTTGACACTTATGTCAAAGAGTTTTAAGGGTTAAGACCATATTTCGCCAAAAATGTATTGTTTACCTCCATAATCATCCTAAGAGCTACATCCCAATTGTTCAAAGCAATTTCCAGTGACTTGTGCTGGATGGTAGTTTCTACAGCAAGATGAATAAGTCCATCTGAAGTAAAAAGATTAGGATCTTTCTTGAGAAATTTTTTTGCATAGACTTGTTCCTTATGGAGTATTTCCAAATGTGGGGTAATGGAGGACTGTAGATGTATCAGTTTTGCCTTGATATTGGCCTCATCTACTGATAATACAACTATTTCTTTTTGAGTGTGAAGCAATTGAGCAAAATGCTTCTCACTTTGAGCTGGATCATTTGGTAGTTGTATGCTTGAAATGTTTAAATTTCTCTCCAAGCTCAGTATCTTTTGGCTTGTCTCTTGTGTGAAGTATGAAAATTCACACAACTTTTTGTACAATGAGAATATATTCTCAAGTACCTTTTTCACTTTGTCTATTAACTTTGCCAATTCAACCTGTGAAAATGCTATTTCATTAGATATTTTCTCATTCACTTTTCCTTGAAATTTTCTTTCAGACCATTCCATAAGTTTTGCATTTGTTTCTTGGTCTTCATTTGTCACCTGGTCAACAATATTTGATAATTGCTCCATGATATGCTTTGACTCATCTGGTGATTGCAAACTGAAGACATCCATAAAGATGTCCTTAATCTCATGTAGTGTTTGCTTTTGTTTATACTCCTTCCTAAGTATTTCTTGTCTCTTTCTCCTATTCAACGTTTCCTACACCTCATTGATTTGATCAATGGTTATTTTTATTGAGTCATAGCCAGGTATGACTATCTCCTCATCTAATTCAGGGTCTCCATAGTTAAGTACCCTTGGAATTTTTGTAGTACAGATATTTGCAATGGCTATTGTGAAGGAGTTCCCGAGGTAGGAAAATTTATCAATGTGTGTATTGCCTCCTGCTCTTTAGGGGTTTCCACTATTTTCTCCTCCTGCCATCTACTACCTTGATCAATTATGGTAATCTTAGGAAGTGCACATTGTGTTTGTGCTATAGGATCAAATGTAATAGTCTGTCTTGTTTGTTATGTTCCTTTTTCTACAATTGCACTCAACTTCTATATTGTGGTGTCAACTATGCCTGTTGATATAACTGTTGGCATTTGAAGTTGACCACTAGTAGCTGTAGAGATTATGGAAGGTGGTTCTTGTGGATTCACCTTATCTCTAACTATGCTTTCTACTAGTTTTTGCAATTCATCCATATTGACCAATACTGGATATGCACATAATATTTCTTGTTGTGTAGATTGGTCGAGGATTCTTTTGACATCTTTTGTAGTTAATGGATTTATGTTCTAACTAGAGGTGTCAGGAACATCAATAATTGTTATAGTTTCTGCAGGTGTGATGGATACATGAGGAGGGCTAGAGGGTGGCAATTGTGTGTCTTGCACACTCTGGTCTGGTTGTTTCTCTTGCTCAGCTATTGTTGTTACATCTTGTTTTTGTGTCTCTTCCTCCTCTCCATCTTTCTTTACTTCTTCCTTCTTCTCTTCTTCTACCTTCTTTTCTTCTTCTTCTTTCTTTTCTTCTTCTCCCTTCTTCTTTCTTTTCTTCTTCTCCCTTCTCTACTACTGTCTTCTCTTCTCTCCTTTTTCTTCTCTCATCTAGTGGAGCAATAGCTTCTTCCTTTTATTCTTCTTCAAGAAAATCTTCAATCCTTTTGTACAAGTTTTTCCATGATTTCATTGTTCTTTGAACAATTTCTTCCATCTTGTTTTGGAGTATGAAGAATGCCCTATACTAAGGTGTAAACCTAGTATTATGCCTTTTGACTCCTTTCTTTATTTTTTCCTTAGTTAAATCAGGTAATACACTTGCTAGGTTTGATTCCCTCATCTCCTTCTCCATTTTCAAACAAAAATGTCATCTGTCTTCTACAATTTTAGACAATTCTTTTTGCAATTGTCCATCTAGTTCAAGTGGAGTGTACTTGAACTATGCCATCATTCCATAAATTGTTTCCTCTATCCTATCTATTCTTCTTTAGTAAACTTATTGAAATCAACTTTATTTATATTACTTAAATCACCATTTCCAATCTTTTTACATATTACATCAACTGAAGAATGGCTTACCTTTTTAGATTGATCTTCTTCATCTATATCAGGTTGAGCCACATATCTTCTTCCTTTCCTCGGCTCTTCCTGTGTTTCCTTGATTGGTTTCTTCTTTGTAGCTTCCTCTTTAGCCTTTTGAGTGGAGGCCCTTGTTGTAGCTCGAGTTGTTGGCTTTTGAGGTGATGGCATGTCAAATTTCTTTGGTTTTTGCTGAGCTAGAGGCTATTCTGTTGCCTTTCTTTTCCTTGACTCAGCTTCAATTGGTGCTTCCTTGGCTTCTTCTTCCTCTGCACCTTTTTCCTTGTCTTCACCTAGGCCTTGAGTTAATTCCATTGGGCCTTGTTCTTGTTCATCTTCATGATCATTGTCAATTTCTTCTTCTTCTTCTGCGTTAGCCTCAATTCCTTCACCAAATTTCTTCTTAATCTTCTTTAACATTTTGTCTTTCTTCTTTAACGTGGAAGCAATCTTTAATTCCATGTTTATTTTTGATCTTACTACATCATAAGTGCCAAAATGTGGAGCACTTCTATTTGTCTCTTCTGCCAATAATGCAGTTATTGCTGCAGATGCCTCATCAACATTGATTTCATATCCAAATGGCCTTATCCATCTCACTCTTGGAATTGCAGCTTGAATGTAGGTGAAGTCGATATCAACCAAGAAGCATATATCATTAACATGTCTTTCTACTAAAGAAACTGGTATTCTCACCCTTTGCTTAATGGATTTCTTGAAATCTTCAAAATAACTTGTCATCAGGGTATCAAAATTTTCTCCCATCTATTCTATGTATTCATTGATTTGGGCAATGATAGTTCTACCATTCCTCCATGTAACTTTTTTGAAAGAGGGAAACTCATTTTGAACACAAAAGAATATACAAATTAGAATTGCTCCAAATTTACATTGAGCACCCTTTGTCTTTCTTATGGCAACTAGGTTTTCAGTAATCTATTGTAGTTGTAGTTCTACAAGATCATAAGTATGATCCTTTTTCACCAATTTGTAACCTACATCTAATTCAATACATGGCACACTCTTGAGCCTACTGGATTGATAGAACTTATGGGCAATGACTCTAATAGCAAACTCAACTAGAGGATCCTAAATGGTGTGAATTTTCATTCCTCTCTTATTCCACTTAGCACCAGTGTTCCTTTCAATAACCTCCCTCGATTCACTTCTCAAGGTTTTCAACCGATATAGGGTAGGGTACCCAGTTACCCTATGTATGATTTCTTTGGTTAATTTGATGGGAATACCTTCCAACCACAAACTTCCACCATGAATTATGCTTAACACAAGTTTAACCCATTCTGTCTTGAATACAGTGGGAAAGCTCAAAACTCAGGTCAAACCCTTTCTTTCAACAATTTTGAATTCATCTTTTAAGACTCCATCTATGCACAATTTCTCATAGGTTTTACTTATTTCCATATCTCCTAGGGCTCCTATCTTACAATTGTAGCAGCTTCTCATGTCTTGAACCATTACAACTTTTGGGGGTATTTGGGAGAGAGCTCTGGCTGGGTCATTTTTGTATGAAACTTTAAGAATGGGACAAAAATCAAGTTGCTTGACCTCATTGGACACTAACTAAACTTCAAATGACTCTTTTTCCTTGGTTTTCTTGGAACTTGACGCCATTTATGCAAACTAGGGTTTCCTTTTTACAAAATATGAAACTGCTTAGCTCAGCACAAATGAAAAATACATCAAGATCAATGAAAACATCTTGAAAGATGTTGTAATCTACTTGAAATGCTAGATTCTCTACTACGAAGTCACTCTGCTCTCTTTCTCTTCTTGGCTTCTTGATCGCAATGAAGAAAACTATTTAGAAAATTGATAATATACCCTATTTTCATTGCATTAAATGCTCAACTGCCAACTCGGCTTGCACTACATTTCCACTTTACTTGACTTCCATTGGAGTTAACAAACTCAGCATCAGTTATCAACTCGGTCGTTGTTAGGAACTTGAAATGTGTTGGAGTTTAACTCAGCATCCAAAGATAGCTCGGCAACATCATTTAGATTTTGTCTTGACATCTTGTCTCATGCAAATTTATACTTTGCATTGCTTCTTTGTCTTGGGACTGATGTGTGATATAGCTTTGTATATCAGTCCCATATACTTCTCATGCTTAGTTTGATGAAGTGTGATCACTTGATCCATTGGGTGAAGTGATCCCTCTATTTGATGTGTTGCATTCATCTTTCTTTTTCCAAGTCTTATTCATTTGCCCCCTTATCTTTTCAACATCAATCCTTTCTTTGCCCTTATTTTCTTTAGTCTTGGGTGCCTTTGACCTTGTAGGATAGTTTTTGCTGGTATGACCAATTTTCAGACAACTGAAACATGTGGTTTGATTCAACCATCTTTTATAGTTCCCTTTGAAATGTGTTCTTATGCAGTTCTGTGGTATATGTCCATATTCTTGACAATAATGATAGCTATACCTGGTGTTGTAATCCCAATGATAATGACTTTCATTTCTTTTTGATTTTGCTAGTTGATTTGATGTCCATATAGGCTTTGATCTGCATTTAAATGCTCTATGTCCATACTTCTTGCAATTATGGCACTGTCCATCAAATTTTTGTGTCCTTATAACTCTGGATCTGCAACCTTGTGTCATATGTCCTTGCATGTTGCACTTGTGACAGTAACTCTTGCTCTTGAGTGTATTTGGTTGATTGAATCTCCTACTCCTGCAAACATTAGCAGTATGCCCCTTCTTATTACAGTAATGACAAGTGGGTTTTGAATTCTTACCTGTGTCATCTTTTTGCTCGACACTCTTCGATGATTCTCCAACCTAAGTTCGGTTGCATCCAAGTCCTGATGTATCATGGGTGGATCTTGGGGATTTCAGCAACTGTTCAAAATACTTAATGGCTTCACGTGACTTGTTGAGATTCTCGGCTACCTATTTTTCTCTGTTTGATTCATTCTATAGTTGTTCATTCTGTATCTTCAAAGTAGAAATCTCAATATATTTCATATTGAG
This sequence comes from Cupressus sempervirens, assembly GCA_028749045.1. Lineage (NCBI taxonomy): Eukaryota > Viridiplantae > Streptophyta > Pinopsida > Cupressales > Cupressaceae > Cupressus > Cupressus sempervirens. Next base: position 610,959,248 of record CM053793.1, read on the forward strand.
TTAATGATGAAGGTTCATCATTTGGGTAAGTGTATCCATCTACATGTTTGAGATCCTTGTTAATTCAATACATTTTTCTTCAAGCCTATTTGCAAGATTTATTTTGTCATTTTCTATCATGACTCTATCCTCAATTGCTCTTTTCTTTTGTTCAGTGATTTCACATATCATTATGGCCTGTGATTCATGTTTCATCTTGAGAGATCTTATCTCCTCTGCTTGAACTTTGTTTTTCTCCATCAGTTCTGCTATTGCTGCATCAAACTCTTTAGTTTCTCCATTGGTAAACACTTGTGTGGTATCAATCTCCTTGTAGTTTATATCATTTTCAGCTATGGCTATATCCTTCCTTCTCTTCAAGAATTTTCTCAATTCTTCCCTTGCTTCCTCCACTTTGTGTAGAGTCAATTGCACATCAATCACTTGATTCTCAATAATCTTCCCAAGTTTGAAGACTTCCATCTTTAGATCTTTTTCTTCAAGTTGTTAGACTTCTTTTTGTGAGAACCAATTTCTTTGATATCAATTGTTGGAATATTCAAATAGGAAGAGTGCTTCTGAGAGGGGGGTGAATTAGAAGTATAGTATTTTTATCATTAAAACTTCTTAACTAAAAGTAGATTGCATGCATATAAACATATCAAACAATTATGAGATACACATAAGCATCACCACATAACACTTGAGATTTTGGTAACCTAGAAACCCTCCAAGAATAAGAAGGTAAAACTAGGGTGGGGATGATACCCACATAATTTGCTGCAGCAATAAGGTTTTAACCACTTCTGATGGTCTGCCCTGTTAAAGGCTTGCTCTGTTAAAAGCTTTACAGTATATCAGTAGTGACCTGGTTAAAGGATTTACAAACACTTTACATGAAATGTCACCCTATTAAAGGATTTAATCACCTAGTTAAAGGATCTACAAAATAGCTGCTAAGCTAACCTATCAACATAGGGTTTTTATTCTAATACAATTTCTAAAGAGTATTAGTTACAATAAACCTGATAGATTACAATCCTTTGATTGCTGAATACGGGCACTTGATTTGCTATCTCTGATCTTGATCCTCTATGATCTGATAGTCTTTACTTTGAAATAGTTTTCCTCTTTAACATCCTTGTATATCCACTCACACTCTTTTACAATGAAATTTCATCTTCCTTATAAAGACATTTGAGGATTTAGGGTTAGGTATGGATCTACAATCCATATTAAATCTTTGTTTCCCACTCATTCCTTGCACTTTTCTTATTGGCTGCATGCCTTCTCCATTTTTCTTATTGGCTGCATGTAGATTGCATAGGATATATAAAAGATTCAATCTTATCATTTAATCCTTCAAGATTCGTCACATGTTGGCCATGAAAAAAATTTACATATGAATTAATGAAGTTACAAACTCATATGTACATTCTGTGTTACTCAGCACTTGCTGATTTTAGATGCTCGGCATGAATAACAAAACTGACTTACTCAGAACTTGAATATCACTTGGTACTTGTATTTACTCAGCAATTGAACTTCACTCGGCACCTGATCTTCACTCGAAACTTGAAGACTACTTGGCACATGAAGATCACTCGGCACCTGAAGTCTTTCCTGACTCAACTCATGTTGTGGCTCGGCATACATGGTGTACTCAGCTTCAAGATAGAAAGTAGTTAAGTGTATTGGCACTCAAGTGTCAAAAACCATTCTAAGACTAACAAAGAGATCAAAAAAAGAGTAAATCCTTATTCTTCTAACTAAGACTCTATGGTAGAACTCAGTGATGATGTAGAAAACTAGGCAAAGAGTTTAGAGTGGGCTCAATAGAGAAATAAGAAGTAGAAAATGGTGGATATTGCACCAAAGCCTACACAGAAAGAATTATATATTCTAACAAGGGGAAGCCAATATTTTGATACTGTTAGAAGGAACTTTTTGATAACTTCATCAAAAGAATGGAATTCAAGGTTTTTCTATTTAAATTAAAATAGAATGAGTTATCCTTGCAAATAAAACTAGGTGACTTAGATGAAGTGGTTGTTGAGATTGTTCTGAAACTACAAGAGTATGATGCTGCCACAAAAACCCTCACAATGGAAGAAGCCAGAGAGCTAGTGTAGAGGAGTGGTGTCCTTGTTTTCCCTGGATGGGACATTAATTCTTCATTCTTATTAAATTAGATGAGAAGATAGAAAATAGAAATATCTTTTGAAGATTTGAACCAAATGGGAGAATTGAGAGGCTCTAGGTATAATATTGATGCCAAAACTATGACAACATGTATTTCAGCTCTAGAAAAATATAATCCTACTCTTATGGAAATTAAAGAGTCCCCAGAATGTTTTTTCTTGGGATGTGCATTCTATTTCTAGTAGCTATATATATGGATTGCAAAATTCAACAACAATGATGGCGAAGAATAGGATAGATGTACTGGAAGAAAAGCTAGAAGGAGCCTATGAGCTGTATATTAAATCCAAGAGGCATTATGAAGAGGAAATGGAAATGAAATATGTCCTAGAATGAAATAACCTTTATTTTGAGAATGAAATATTTTTTTAAAGAACACTATCAAATCAACTACATAAATTGAAGACAAGGAAATCCAAATAGAGAGCCAAGCATCTGAGATTTAAGGTGTATATGCCAAAAGTGGTGATTATAAATACTAGGAAAATGATAAATAAGGTAAAGGATTTAAATGGTTTCTTTTTTGGAAAGTTGTAATTAATCTAGAATAAAATGAAAGATATTGCCATAGGAACACCTAGTTTTGTACCCACAATTTGGGACAACGATGGAGGAGTTAAGGATTGGATGGAGTGGTCATCTTCTTTTGAAATTTTTTTGAATCATCTTAGATTTTTGGCATATTGTAATGATAAAGCAAGTGTATTAGTATTATATAATTTGATAGATGTATTATACAAGTTAGAGGTTGAAATGTCCAAGAATATCAGATAACTAGTCATTTCCAGGTACACCTGCCTTGGCACTATAGAGCCTATGGTGTAGAAAGCCCTAATGAGCTTTGTTGAATTTGGTCCAGTTCTAAGATTAATCCTAATGAATATGGGATATAACTAGTCCTTAGGTGTGTTTTTATCTTTTGCATCCTACTATTGGGTTTAGAGCAAGCTGGTAGTTTTAAAACACCAAAGAATTAGTGACTCTACTTGGTAGCCTATGAAAGGTTGGAATCTTTGTTGTGAGTCACCTATCTATAGTCGTATATTTTTTATCTTGTAAAATCATGTTTGGTATTGGTTTATTTTGAGTGAAAAACCTTGAGAATTTATAAATATCCCTATACCACGTAAGTTGTGTGACATATTCTTGACTTTTATAGTGCCTTATTGGCCACATAGAGCTTACATTCCTCAAAAATATAATATTAAAGTTATCTAGGTTGGGATCCTTTGTCAGATATGTTTTGAAAAGTACTTTTTCCTATGTTTTGCTTATGCTTTAGCCATTATATAAGGTTTTTCCCCTAATGGGTAGCAAATCAGTCTTCGATTTTATTAATTAGTGCTTGTATTAATGTGAAAAATAACTAATAAAAGGAAGAATACAAGATCATATGTTAGGGAAAACCTAGATATCCCTTTGCACATAGAGTCACCAAAAGGTGGTAAAAAGAGATTCCCTAAGAAGAAAGGAGAGAGTAGTCGCGCTTGGAATCCTAGAGATAATTTCTAGTTCCATTTTATTTTTCACAAAGAAGTCTTATCCCATAGCTCAGAATCTAAGATTACCAGACTTCTAGGAAATCTCTTTGTTACACCTCTTAATTAAGAGAATCCCTACTAAGACAAAATGGTGTCATCCATGGGGGATACTATTTTTAGATCTAGTGACTTATGAGAAAGAAATCAACATCGTAGACCTAGGAGTGTTTAGTCAAGTATATCTCACCCTCGTCATGTTCCTTTCATTGAAATAAACCTCATTGATCTTAGTGACATAGTAGAATCATAAGCAACAACCACAGATCATGATGACTTTGTTATTGAAGTGGAAGTCCTTAGAAAAATGGTTTTTGAGGAAGAGGCCAAATGCATACATTTGGAAAAGGGGAAGGAAAAAATTACTATGGATACTCTCATTGAGAGAGATAACATGCTTAGGAGAATGAATTCTCTATAGGAGAAAGCCAAAAAGATATAGGAGAGATATTCTATATTGCACCAAGATGGTTTTGGGGACAATGATGAGTTAAGATCAAAAACTCAAGAGTAGGAGCTTGTTCAACATGAGGTTATAGATTTGACTATGAAGAACTCTAATAAAGGGAAGGAGAAGGTCATTGGGATACAAATAAGTGAGCCCCAAGTTCTTCCTAACAAATCTACAAGTCTTGTCATGTCTAAACTAGATTTAGAGTTAGAGAAAGCCAAGAAGGAAAGAGAAGAGTTGGCCAAAGAGTTGGAGAAGATTGAAAATGAAGCATACGAAGCTAAAACTAGAAGGAAAATGTAGTTTTTCAAACTCAATGATGCCTTAGAATATTGGCCAAATCTATCCTCACAAGCCATGCCTTATGTTCTAGCTTGTGGATTAGTAGCGACTAGCCAAAACATATCTTAGTCATCTCCTTCCATATCTTTTGTTATGAGTATTTAGATACCTATTACTTGGCAAATTGAAATAAGTATAAAAATACCTATACTAACTTAGGCTGCTAGAGAAAGTACATCAAATAATTCTAGTGTTCAAAGGAGACCCATTTATATGGAAAAGTATAAGAAAATGTCATTTGTAGGCATCCCTGGCATTCCCTATCCTACTTTGAATGACCTAAGAGATAAGGTCATAAAAATTTTAGGTAACAATGCCATAATTGGTGAGGAGCACCTTAGAAAGTTCATTAACATGCTTAATGATTATGAGGTAGATCATGAGGATGTAGTAATAAAGTTTTTTGTACAATCATTGACTAAAGATACTAGGGATTGGTTTAGAAGGCTACCTTATGATAGTGTCAGCTCATGGAATGATTTGCAGAAGCTCTTGAAAGAGTAGTATGATGAAAATACTAATTTTTTTTAATTCTAAATGATTTCAATAATATAAAGAACCCTAATGAGTTAGCCTTTGATTTAAATGTAAGTTTTCAAAAGGGAATGTATAAATTAGTCCAAGTGATGAGATTAGGGGAAGATGTGTGTCTCACAACTTACTTCATTGCATTTGATAGTAAGATGGCATATACTCTTAGAGATAAAGATCCTAGGACATTAAAAGATTCTTATAAGATGGTTGTACGCATTGATAATAATAGAAGAGCCTCTACTAAGTTGGGAAGAAAGGATGACCTAAAATTGTTTAATCCAAAGGGTAATAAGAAAGAAGGTGAGTAGCTTGCTAAAGGTAAGAAAATCAAAGAGGATATAATGGGTTGAAAGTTTTAAATCTACTTAAGAATATGAATCCACTAGCATACAATGCAAATAAGAGCAATACTAGTGAGAAAACACCATTCAATAATAATTCCAACAGGAAGAATAGAATGAAAATTTTTCCATATACTACTTAATGGAAAGATGGAAAGCCTATTGTTCCTCTTGCTAAGAATACTAGTGAAAAGAGTACACCTAATCTCTTAAAAAAAATATCTATCAACATAGTTGATGACCCTCAATGTTGTAATATTTTTCAATTGCCTCATGCACTAGAATATTGTGATGTTACATTGTCATTTGCTATTGATCAAGAAAAGAATGAAGGAAAACCTAGTTATGATGGTGGCATTAAAGATGTTAGATGTAATATAATTGAGTGATATTATTTTGATGATTCTGAATGTAATGATAATGATAGTGACCATCATGATAGAAGACAATTCCATAGTATAGTACATCAAAAAATCTTCTGAGGTGAAGATGAAAAGGAAGACACTGCTTATAATATGGTGTCATTAAAGAATGAAGTAACCCTAAGAATGCCTACTAAAGAAGAAATTGATGAGATCATTGTAGACATGGTTTCTCAACTGCCAAAAAGAGGTATCATACATAAGGTTGAAGGAAACAAGATGTCTAGTGCTTTTATTAGGAATAATGATCCAAAAGAAAATAGAAATTAGTGAGCCAAAGGATAAGAGCAATATCAAGGTTAAAACTATTAATAAAAAATGGGAAGCCAAGAAAGAACTTATATTAAAAGATTCTGAAGTTCAGACTAATGATAGTAAGAAAGAAAAGGGATCATTAGTAATCACTATTTTGTGTGAGAAATAGAAAAACTAGAACAATCCAAGTTCATCTAACAAGAATAAGGAGATAAAAGGTATGGCAATTGATAATCCTACTACTGGTCCTATTGATATTTTGTCATTGTTATCAAAAATCACAATAAAATTTCCTTTGTTAGAGTTGTTATGAATACTCAAGAATAAGAGAAAAGCCATACAATGGGCCAAGGGTCTAGATAGTAAGATTAATCGTGATTTTAATACCAATCAAATCTGTAATGAACTTGAGAAGAAATTAGAAACAAAAATTGTTCTATCTCAAATTCCACCTATGTATTTAGATGATTATGTAAATCATTGTTTAGGAAGAATGGATCCTTTCTTCCTATGTATCATTGTTAATGGGAAAACTTTGAAGAATTTTATGATTGATTCTAGAGCATCTAATACAATAATGCCTTTTGAGGTAATGAAGGAATTAGGATCGAAAGTGGATACTCCTATGGGTAGGCGTTGTGCTATGGATAAAAAAGAAGTTACTATTATAGGGACAATAAATGCAATGTCTTATAAAGTAGAAAGTGGTTTAGAAAGTAGATCTAGAGTACTACAATTTATATATTTTACATATCTGGGTATGTGCAGGATCATGGTCAACCAAACTATGCTCTTAAGTGGCAATAAAAAATAAGAAAATCAAGGTTATGTCAAGTTGACATGCAATTTTCTACTTGTTATTAACTTTGTATCAAAAAGTTGAGAGAAAAGAATCTCTAGAAAATTGAATCTAGTTTCTAAACTACTAGGACTTATCTCAACAAAAAAATAAATTAAAAATTGATTGGTCAAAATTTTGAATTTTAATGTAATATTATGAAAATTTCGGAACAAAAATAAGTAGAAATATGTCTGACCACCTTAATCAAAATCAAATGATAACATTTTTTTATAATATTCTAGATATATAAGTAGTAGACTCATGCCTAGATGTGACACATATTTTTGGGTATTTTTATTCTAAATAAATAATAAAAAATCTCTCGTGTTTGACAACCTTAACTAATTCAAAACTCTACAAAATTCAATTTTTCATTTTTTTTCTTATAGTAGAAGAAACACGGAATGTGATGCATCTTTTGGATTTAAAAAATGTTGTACCATTTGAAAGTTATAGTTGTTTTTAAAGTAGTGTGTCTACCAGCACTTTATGCGTAACTCCATTAGAAAATAAGTAATAATTACTTACTAAACTCATAATTTGACAAACCATGCATTTATGGAAAGATAACATTCTTTAGAAACCCTTTTCATTTCATCAAATTTTGGTGAAAAAAAAGTCAACAATTACATGTTTGAAGTAAAAATCAAATAAAAACAGGCCAAAAGTCCATTTTTAGAATGTTTTTAAAGTTGACCATATAGGTTTGGTATCAAAAGATATAGTAGACCTTACAAAGATATTAATTGTTTTCATTTATTATCAGGGTGGGTAGGAAAAAAGTTGGAATAGATTTTGATATGGTTTGAGATATTTCAGAACTGCACATTTTTCAGATCACCACTTTTTGGCACACCATGATCCTACACATACCCATCTTGTCATTTTTAGTGGATGGTCCTCAAATGTCTCATCCAAGTTCAAGTTTACCTAATTTCAGAAAAAAAGAGTGTCCACTTATACATCTTGTGTACACCATCTTAGTGCACTTACCCACAACAAAGGATAGATAGAAGATGCATGCAAATGCTCATAAGATAGATAAATAGTTTGCAGATGTAGAAGATAAGGTATTCCTAAGAGTGTGACCATGGAAGAATCTCATCCTTTATGAAAAGGTTTGGAATCTAGCACCTTGATTTTTGGGTTTGATTGAGATTATTTCAAGATGATAGGTCCATTTTTCCTACGGTCTTGCATTGCTGCCCGACTTGGCTTGTATTCATGATCTTTTCTATGTTTATGTACTTAGGAAGTATATCCTTGATGTGGTACATCTTCTTGATTGGAATTCATTATAGTTAGAGGACATACAACTAGGTTTGGAGCTTATGAACATTCTACAATGATGAGACTTAACACTTAGGGGCCAAGTCATGGAGTAGGTATGGGTTCAACGAGACCATAGCAATGAGACATTAGCTACTTGGGAGGATGCAACTAAATTATGGGATTTATATCACTAATTTTTTATAGGCTTCAAGGACTAAGCCTAATTTTAGGGAGATTAGGATGTAGTGCCTTCCCCATTTTTCTTTTAGTCATGTTGCCAAACACTTTTAGGCCACTTTTATGTTTTATATTTTGTGTAGTGGCACTTGGTTACCAGATTTATTGATACTATCTTTATGTTTTGTTTATGTGATGAGATACTCCAAACTTGAGATATTTGTTGAAGTTTATGAAGGATCAACCCCATAGCACCCAAGAATCACTTGCATGTAAACACCTATCACAAAAAGAGAGAAGAAAATGTAATGGATGTTGCAATTGCCAGATCCATAGGTGAGAAAGTCTTGATGAGAAAAGAAGAGAGATTGCTATAATGAAAAGTGAATGAATTAATACAAAGAGAGATCATCCTTATAAAAGGAGATTGAAACCCTAATAGGAATCTAACCTAGGTTGCATTAAACTAATTAATTATTATATGCCTAAATATTAGCTTAGGCAAACCAGAGTTAATAAGTGACTTAATTATTAAATCAATATGATTTAATGAATAAGAAAAATGTTATTACTCTAAAACCCCCTTAAGATAGACTTAGGGATTACCTAAAAATGTAGAAACTACTACTAAAAGTAAATTTGGATCTCAACAACAAGGCTTGATGAGGTACCCAAGCACAACCAAATATCTAAAAAGAGGAGAAATAGAAAAAATGACATGGAAAAAAACCTACTCTAAAAAGAAATGGAAAGAATGTTCTAGAAGATAGGAACAAAAGGATGACAATGAAGAACATCACTAAAGAATGAAGCTACAAATAATGCCAAGTTGCTGATCTAAAGAACCTCCACTACATAGAACATAAGTAGGTAGAGAAAAATAAGTCTGAAGAGATTATCAATCAAAGATGGAAGGTATCTTCATAGCCTAAAAAAATAGGAATGAAAGAATATCTATATGGTAAATGATCCATCTCACTAAAATGTATAGGTATCTAGCCACTCCAATAGCCTAATACATAGGACCAAATACTAAATACATAGCTCACTCCATCGAACCAAGAGAGAAATAGAACCAGCATAACCCCTCCATAATTTTGAAAGGTAAGACATGAACACTGAAAATAAATGCAATAACTCTTGCAGAAAAAAAAGGAACATCAAGAGTGCAAAAGAAGTACAAACACCTATAATGGCACATGTCATCAACACATCATGAGGCTAATGTCATGGAAGGAACACTCACTTGACAAAGGAAGATGGTGAATATGGACAACATGAACCCCCCAAAGCACTTTATAATGTAGTGCAAGTATAGTAAAACACAAAGATGTGCAAGATCCTAAAATGCAATAGAGTGACACTTTATCTTAGTGAATTTGTAAAAATACAAGAAAGGGATGTCAACAAAGATCAAAAGAGACATGTAAGGATGATATAATAGATATTATAACCCATGAAAAATCATATGAAAGAATAAAATTGATCCCTAAAACTAAAAAAACCAAGATATCCATTTGAATGTAGAAAATTATAAAATTGAATGGGACATGCCTAGAGAAAAATTTAGAAAATTGAATGTCTCAAAACATGTCTTCTAGAGTGCAAAATAGAACTCAAGAATTTGACAAAAAAAGTAGATCACCAAATAGAATCAAAATTCCAAATAAAATAAACCATCATGATGGTCTTGGAACCAGATTTTCAGCGATATCTCATTTATGAAAAATGAAGTTCAGATGAGCAAGTTATGACCAAAAAATACATGTAGGTCAAAAAAGTGCTAGAAGGGCAAAACAATTTTTTTTACACTCATGGGATCTCTACCAAAATGTATTAGAAAGTGTGTCCAGTAGTACTAAAAATTACCTCAAGAAGCATTCTAATTTCATACAAAATTTTCTTGATTTGCATGCCAAAAAAATCTCATTCTTTTGTGCCAAAAATTAAAAAAATGTCAACTTCTGAAATGTACCCAATCTAGTAGCAATATTATTTTGGGTTAAATTCCAACTGTATCCAAATTGGACAGATTTTATATGAAAATAGGGGCTTTTGTGTGTTCTCACCTCAACAATGATGTCTGTTTGGGCTCAAAGTGACCCAAAAATCAATGACCCCCTAGATGCAATACAAAATAACTCTGAAAAATGAAACTATCTAAAAAAAAGCACAAATTTGAATGCCAAGCCAAACCTTTCATAAATAGAATAGAGGCATGAAGATCTAGAGCTCTAATACCATGTTGAAGTTAATGAAAGATCAACCCCACAGCTCCCAGGAATCACTTGCAAGAAAACACCTATCACAAAAAGAGAGAAGCAAAAGCTACAGAGTCTAGGATTGCCAAATCCATAGATGAGACATTCTTGATGAGCAAAAAGAGAGATTGCTATAATCAAAAGTGAATGAATTAATACAAAGAAAGATCATCCTTATAAAAGGAGATTGAAACCCTAATAGGAATCTATCTTAGGTTGCATTAGAATAATTAATAAAAGAACTAATTATTATATGCCTAAACTTTAGCTTAATTAAACTAGAGATATTAAGTGACTTAATAATTAAATCAACATAATTTAACTAATAAGAAAACAACTTTATTACTCTAACAATTTTTTATGTGATAATGATTCATGGTTAGTCTTGTGATAATATTTAAATATTTTCTATAATGATTATAGTCAGAATTATGATAATATTTTTTGTTATTATAGATACTTACCCCATACTTACATGTGTATGGTGCATGTGTCTTTTTTACATTTCTACATATCATGACTATTGTGGTTGAGGGAGGGAGTTGCAGTCACCTACTAGTTGGGATCTACACAATGTACCACTCCTTGTCATTGCATGTTTAGTTTAGATATATATGCATGTGTAGATGCTTGGTTTATGTAGGTTGCAAGTACTAGGTATCAACTTCCCTCAATTGTCATGATGAGCATACCCTATCATAGTATCTCAATGGTAAAAGAGGGGGAGATAGTTTTCAATTCTAAATCCCAACCCTGGACTATTTGTCCTATGTTAAAGGACAAGTATCTAATTTCTCCTACCTTCTGAATTCATCTAAGTGACTTAAATTCAATGACCTACCCTTTAATTTGTTTGATTTATTTGATTTTTCAAGCTTACATGTTCTTGTGTTGTCGCTATGGGTCTTATAGTGTAGATGATTAACCAATGGGATTAAATTGATAATTTAATCAAGAACCTAACTAAGGGTAACATTATGATATTTTATTTAATAAATTATGAAATTAATTTAATAACAACATTAGAAAAACTTATCATTAAAATAAAATAATAAAATAAAACATTGAATAATTAATATAGTGAATATAAATAATTTTTGTAAATAAAATTAATTTTAGAAAGGAGATATATTCAAAATTTAGAAGTTCCTATTTTATTGTATAAGTGAAGTGGAATCTTGTTTTAGATAGGAAGATAAGCCTCCTTCTTTGGTCAGAGTTATGTTTAGAAACACAAAACCCTATCTATGAGTTAGAAATCTATATAAGAGGCTTTGGGGTTCATTTTTAGAGAGAAGGTTTTTGCAAACAAATTTTTTGTGAGCTCAAGGAACCCATTAGTTTCAGATTGAGCATCAGATTTGGGTGAGAGTTGTAGAACTTTGTTGTGATTTTCTTTTTCTTATGTTTTCCATTTTCTTTGTCTTCTTCATGAATGCCATGTGTGGATTCTCTCACTTTTTATTTCTGGGGTTATTACGGGGGTTTAATAAAGACTTTTATTTTGAAACTTGGGTAGATCAGGTTCTTTTTGGGAAAGTACCAGATCTTTGACAAGCATAGGTTTAATACCAGGTATGAATGCATTATTTTAAAAAATTAAACAATAAAAATATATATATAATAAATTTCTGGGAGGTGGGTGGTCAAACCCCACCCCCACACATGGTTCCTTGGCTGCCATGAGTAGTCCAAAGACTATCATGAACAACTCAAGGTTGTCATAGATAGTCCATGGCTACCTTGGTAGGTAGTCCCTAATTGAGACTATTAGGTTAAAAAAAAAAAATTAAAATGTTTTTAGGTTAGTATTTTTAGGTTTTAGGTTTAGTATTTTTTTAATATATGATTCATTTTATATTACATGTTTTTTTTAATAAATAAAATTAATAAGGGAGAATTTAAATAGTTATTTATATATGTATTTGATTAAAAATTAATTTAAATTTTGTTTCATTTTTTATTATTATAATATTTTCTCTTAGATTCCTTAAAAGATTAAATAATGATAAAATTAGTTAAAAATTGAAAGATTTATTTGATTAGATGTTTATATTTATAATATTTTGTTTATTATATTTAAATATTCTATGATTTATCAGAATTGTGTTAGATGGAAATATATAAACTTAGTTTTGAAAATGATTTGCTTGAAAGTATATCGAAATTGAAATGAATAGTTAATTACACTTATTTCAAATGCTTGTAGAGATACTATGTCCTATTTTTGTGATGGGTTAATTGGGAAACATATTGATTGTCAACTAGAACTAGTTACCAGTGATTACCAGATGTGAGAGTAATGGGTTTTCTATCAGACTTCAAATTTGTGTTCTTTTGTAGCAAAATCCTATCTTTTATACAAGTTCATGTACTGTGATACTTTCAACTCTTGGGTTATGATATTTTCTCAATTCCAATTACTCCTTGAGAAATGATGTAATTTTGGTGACTTTTTATATGTTTTATTTGTTAGTCTAGGGTAGGTTATCTTGATGCATGTTAGGAAGTGGCTTACAATAGGGGTCAGAGCCCTAAAGAGGCTTCTTGGGTAACCCATTGTAGGTGGTCTAAACAATTCGTAACATTCAAATTAATGGGGTTAAAATTAATCAACAAGAATTAGTGTGTTCCTCTTCCATACCTCAAGTGCTAGTACAAACTAGGATGGGAGTAGAGAGGGTTCTTGGTTGCAACCTTGCTACATTTAATATACCTTGTCTACATGAAAGGATGCTAATGGCACATAGAGTCACTAGGGGGTTGGAGTCTTTAGAAGACTACCAATGTAATCTTAGAGTTGACTCATGTGATGACACTTGCCCATATACATGTTAGGTTTCCTACACATCTTGTTTCCTACACCATAAAGCTTATTATTAACCTACTAATTAAAATTGTGGTTGACGTGTAGATATTTTTATCTACAGATCACATATGGACATACACTAAAGATTATTTGTAGAGAAGCTTTTAAAATTGAATTCAAAATGTTGTATCTTCTTTCAAAACTCTATACAGGTGTGAAGATGGTGTAAGGTTCAATTGTTAAAATAAATTGTCATTCATAAATGATCAAGGAATTGAATAGATATTTAAATGTAGTTGGATGATTTGATTGAATGATGAAGACAATATGATAGTTGAAAGCTTCAAGATATTTATTTAGAGATGCAGAAATGAAGGAAAAATAGTTATTTCATTTTTGCAATGTTGAAAAAATGTTAGTTTTTTTTGGTTTGAAAATTCATTATATGTTTATTGTCCCACAAGGAAAGTTAGCTTTACCTTTAGATTGTTGAAGTAGAAATTATTGTTAAAATTGTAGATTGTTTTCATCATTTTAAGTATATAAGATGTTCTTGTATAGGTTATTGGTGATGCTAAATTAAAAGATTTGAAAAATAGACTAGCATTCTAATGTGTATGATAACAAACATAAAACAATAATATAGGTGAAATTTTTTTTTGAAAGTGAAAACAAAAATTCTAAACAACAAGACACACAAACACAAGAGATTTATTGTTGTTCACCACAAATTGTGGTTACATCCACATTAAGAGCAGAAGAATTTTACTAATGTGAAAATAAATTCATGTTTACAATAGATGAAATCAACATATATATAAATATATATATCACAAATGATCAACTAAAAAAACCCAAGTATTTGGAAGGGAAGCCAAGTGATTGTTGGGCTTCACTCACTTAACAATCTCCCACCCAAAGACAATGGATGCTTCAATTGATCACCCATTCCCCTACCCTACATGTTGAATTACTTCTTTTTAACAAGGCCAAGAGAAGTCCTAGGAGATTCGAACTGACTTGCTTCTTTTTAACAAGGCCAAGAGAAGTCCTAAGAGATTTGAACTTCTCCTTGGCAAGAACATTCATCAACATGTCCACTAGATTGATCTTTGTGTCAATTTTGGAAACTTTTAATTTTCCTTCTATCACATATCGAACATAGTGATCATGCTTGTCAATATGTTTTGATCGACATTGAGAGGAGTGGTAATGAGCCATAAAAATTGCACTCTGACTATCAAAAAATAAGGTATATTTTTCTTGTTGCCAATGTAGATCATTGAACAAGTGTTGTAACCAAAAAATCTCTTTAACAGCTTTGAAAAGAGCCAAGTATTCAACTTCAATAGAAGAAATAGAAACACAAAGTTGCAACCTTGAGGCCCAACTAATGGTAGCCTTGGAAAATATGTAAGCATAGCTAGTAGTAGACCTACATTTTTCTTGATCTCTAGCAAGATTAGAATCAGTGAATCCTTGCAACTGAACTTGATTTCTACCAAAACATAATGCATAATCAGAAGTATCCTTGGGGTATCATAATATATAATTAATCGCTTCCCAATGAGGCTTTCTAGGATCGCTCATGAATCTACTCACCACTCCACCACATGAGCAATATTGGGGTATGTAGAAACCATAACATACATATGCTATCAACTATTGATTTATAAGGAATGTTATTCATAAATTCCTTTTATTCTTATATTTTGGGACACAAATTAGAAATTAGATGGAAGTGAGGGCCAAGAGGAAAAGGGACAATTTTTGCATTTGTCATAGCAAACCTCTCTACAACTTTGTCAATGTATGGTAGATGCATGTTTTTCATTTACACCTAGTCAATTTTTTCATTTTTTCATACCAAACCACATAAAATAGGAGATTGAAAAACTCACCAATACGAAGTGTTTTATAGTAGATGCATGGTTTTGATTCACACTGGGTGAAGTTGTGTTCAACCATGAACCGATTAAATTTAATGTACCACTTCCTTGGAGCTTGCTTAAGCCCATACAAGCTATGCTTCAACCGACTATAGAGATGCTCTTTTTCTCTTTCAAAAATTCATTTAGGTTGTTCCATGTACAATTCTTCATTGCTGTCACCATGTATAAAGGTTGTGCACCAAGTTGTGGTTCCAAAAAGGGGCTTATATGTGGACATGTTTTTTCTAAAATCAATAATTTATGAACTTCAACAAGAATTTGAAGATAGTTACACTCAAAATTTTAAGATATGACAAAAACAAAAGTAGTAGTCCTTTCAATCTAGTTTCTAAACGAATATTTTTTTTTTCCAAAAATGGTTTAGTTTTAGGTCCTCAAAAAAGAGGGCCATAGAAAGTGGTACTGTTTATTCCAAAAAACATAACACAGTACAAAGTGTGGCCCCCCTAAAATTTTAACATTTTTTTTAAAATTCTTTAATCGCTCCAGTCAAAAGTTACTTAACACTACGTAGTTTATCCCATATTTTTTGGGTAATTTTATAATGCGTATTTTATTTTTTATGAATCTTTTAACTAGACACATCTCAAAAACATGAAATATATAGGTGCTCCACCCGTAAATGATTGAAAACTAATCTAAAATCAAAACTTCTTTTTTTCCAAGTGTATAGAATGGAGTCTAATTTCTAAAAACCTAAGTTGTGGAAAAATTTGATGAATGAGCTAAAATGTATAGCCCAATTAGTACATGTTGGTTTTTGACAAAAAATGGACATATATTGAAAAGAAATTATTGATGAAAGGCTTGAAATAGTTCAAATAAAAAATAAATTATATGGTTATATAGCTAACATAGAGACCTACAATGTCATGTAACTTGATCTTATCGATGCTCAACCATGAGGAATCTTGAAGGAGAGCACATAATAAAAATTAATCATTTTTTGTATGTTTATAGCAAAACACGTCTCAGACTAGTTTATAGACTCCAAAACTTTGGGTTGGATCCCCAAGGCATAACCAAGCCTTATGCTTGGTAGAATGCAAAGGTTTGAATAACACGTATGCCCTATAGTGCATGCACCGGATAGCCTACACATTCAATTTAAAGCTTTTTAAATTTGAGTCTCAATAGCACATGCATGCACTATTGAGACCTAAATAGTGCATAGAGAGGGAAGAAGAGAGGCAAAGCAAGAGCGAGAGAGAGGGGTGTGTGTGTGTGTGTGTGTGTGTGTGTGTGTGTGAGAGAGAGAGAGAGAGAGAGAGAGAGAGAGAGAGAGAGAGAGAGAGAAGGGGATGGGAGAGGGGAGTGAGAGAGTAGGGGATGGGAGAGAGAGAGGAAGTGAGAGAGAGTAGGGGTGGCAGAGAGAGTACAAGATGGGAGAGAGAGGAAGTGAGAGAGAGAGAGTATAGGATGGCAGAGAGAGATTGAGAGTAGGGGATGGGAGAGAGAGTACATAATGGGAGAGAGAGAGAGGAGGAGGAGGAGGAGGATGAGAGTGTGTGTGAGAGAGAGTAGGGCATGAGAGAGAGTGTGAAAGTGTGAGAGAGAGAGTAGGGGATGGGAGAGAGAGAGAGAGTAGAGAGGGAGAGAGTAAGAGAGAGAGAGACAATAGGTGGTGGGAGAGGGAGAGAGGGGGGATGGGAGTGTGTGAGAGAGATCTAGAGAGTAGGGGATGGGAGAGGAGAGAGAGAGGGTGGGTGGGAGTGTGTCAGTGTGTGAAAGAGAGAGAGTATGGGATGGGAGAAACAGAGAGAGAGAGAGAGAGAGAGAGAGAGAGAGAGAGAGAGAGAGAGAGAGAGGGATGGGAGAGAGAGTTGGTTGTGGGAGAGGGAGTGGGAGAGGGAGAGAGAGGGGGGAATGGGAATGTGTGTAAGAGAGAGACTAAGGGATGGGAGAGAGAGGAAATGTGAGAGAGAGTAGGGGTGGTAGAGAGAGAGTACAGGATGGGAGAGAGAGATTGAGAGTAACGGATGGGGGAGAGAGAGAGTAGGTGGTGGAAGATAGAGTGGGAGAGGGAGAGTGAGAGAGAGAGAGGAGGATGAGAGTGCATGTGTGTGAAAGAGAGAGAGTAAGGAATGAGAGAGGGGGGAAAGAGAGAGAGTAGGGGATGGGAGAGAGAGAGTAGGTAGTGGCAGAGGGAGTGGGAGAGGGAGATAGAGGGGGATAGAAATGTGTGTGTGTGTGTGTGTGTGTGTGTGTGTGTGTGAGAGAGAGAGAGAGAGAGAGAGTAGGGGATGAGAGAGAATGTGAAAATGTGAGAGAGAGTAGGGGTGGCAGAGAGAGAGTAGAGAGGGAGAGAGAGAGAGTGAAAAAGAGAGTAGGTGGTGGGAGAGGGAGTGGGAGAGGGAGAGGGAGTGAGAGGTAGAGTAGGGGATGGGAGAGGGGAGTGAGAGATGGGGGGATGGGTGTGTGTGTGTGTGTGTGTGTGTGTGTGTGAAAGAGAGATAGTAGGGGATAGGAGAGGGGAGAGAGAGAGATAGAGAGAGAGTACAGAATGGGGGAGAGAGAGAGAGAGAGTGGGAGAGGGAGAGGGAGAGAGGGGAGGGATGGGAGAGTGTGAGAGTGTGAGAGAGATTAGAGGTGGCACAGAGAGAGTAGAGGATGGGAGAGAGAGAGTGATTATAGGGGATGGGAGAGAGAGAGTGGAGAGGGAGAGAGAGAGAGAGAGAGAGAGAGAGAGAGAGAGAGAGAGAGAGAAAGTAGGCAGTGGGAGAGGGAGTGGGAGAGGGAGAGGGAGAGAGAGGGGGGATGGGATTGTGTGTGAGAAATTTAAAGAGTAGGGGATGTCAGAGGAGAGAGAGAGGGGGGTGATGGGAGTGTGTGGGTGTGAGAAAGAGAGAGTAGAGGATGGAAGAGAGAGAGAGAGAGAGAGAGAGAGAGAGAGAGAGAGAGAGTCAGGGATGGGGGAGAGAGAGTAGGCGATGGAAGAGGGAGAGGGAGAGAGAGGGGGGGAATGGGAATGTGTGTAAGAGAGAGAGAGAGTAGGGGATGGGAGAGAGAGAATGAGAGTAGGAGATGGGAGAGAGACTAGAGTAGAGAGGGAGAGAGAGTGTGTAAGAGAGAGATAGTAGGCAATGGGAGAGAGAGTGGGAGAGGGAGAGAGGGGGGGATGGGAGTGTGTGTGAGAGATCTAGAGAGTAGTGGATGGGAGAGGAGAGAAAGATGGGGGATGGGAGTGTGTGTCTGTGAAAGAGAGAGAGTAGGGGATGGGAGAGGGGAGAGAGAGAGAGAGTAGTGGATGGGGGAGAGAGAGTAGGTAGTGGGAGAGGGAGAGAGAGGGGGAATGGGAATGTGTGTAAGAGAGAGAGAGTAGGGGATGAGAGAGAGTGTGAGAGTGTAAGAGAGAGTATGGGATGTGAGAGAGAGAGTGAGATTAGGGGATGAGAGAGAGTGAGAGAGAGAGTAGGGGATGGGAGAGAGAGAGAGAGAGAGAGAGAGAGTGAGAGTAGGGGATGGGAGAGAGAGCATAAAGAGGGAGAGAGGGAGTGAGAAAGAGATAGTAGGCAATAGGAGAGGGGGAGAGAGAGGGGGATGGGAGTGTGTTAGATATCTAGAGAGTAGGGGATGGGAGAGGAGAGAGAGAGGGGGGGTATGGTGTGTGTCTGTGAAAGAGAGAGTAGGGGATGGGAGAGGGGGGAGAGAGAGTAGCCCGACAGAGAGAGAGAGTAGCAGGTGGGAGAGAGAGAGTACGTGGTGGGAGAGAAAGTGGGAAAGGGGGAGAGAGAGAGAGAGAGAGAGTAGGTGGTGGGAGAGGTAGTGGGAGGGGGGAGAGAGAGGGGGGATGGGAGTGTGTGTAAGAGAGAGAGTAGGGGATGGGAGAGAGTGTAAGAGAGTGAGAAAATAGGGGGTGAGAGAGAGAGAGAAGGATGGGAGAGAGAGAGAGAGAGTGAGAGTAGGGGATGGGAGAGAGTGTAGGGAGATGGGAGGGAGAGAGAGAGTAGAGAGGGAGAGAGAGAGTGTGAGAGAGAGAGATAATAGGTGGTGGGAGAGGGAGAGAGAGAAGGGATGGGAGTGTGTGTGAGAGATCTAGAGAGCAAGGGATGGGAGAGGAGAGAGAGAGAGAGTGAGAGAGAGTAGGTAGTGGGAGAGGGAGTAGGAGAGAGAGAGAGAGAGAGAGAGAGAGAGAGAGTAGGGGATGGGGGGAGAGAGAGAGAGAGTACATGGTGTGAGAGGGAGATAGAGAGAGGGGATGGGAGTGTGTGTGTGTGAGGGAGAGAAAGAGTAGGGGATGGGAGAGGAGAGAGGGTGAGAGAGAGTAGGGGATGGGAGAGAGACTAGGTGGTGTGAGAGGGAAAGGGAGAGAGAGAGAGAGAAGGCGATGGGAGAGGGGAGAGAGTAGGGAGAGAGAGAGAGTAGGGGATGGGAGAGGGGAGAGAGAGAGTAGCCTGAGAGAGAGAGAGAGAGAGAGAGGGGGGGATAAGAGTGTGTGAGACAGAGAGTAGGGGATGGGAGAGGAGAGAGGGTGATAGAGAGTAGGTGGTGGGAGAGGGAGAGCTAGAGGGAGGGAGGGAGGGAGAGAGAGAGAGAGAGAGAGAGAGAGAGAGAGAGAGAGAGAGAGAGAGAGAGAGAGAGAGAGAGTAGGGGATGTAAGAGGAGATAGAGAGTAAGAGAGAGTAGGGGTTGGGAGAGGGTAGAGAGTGAGAGAGTAGGGGATGGGAGAGAGAGAGTGAGAGAGAGTATGTGATGAGAGAGGGAGAGTGAGGCAGAGTGTAGGGGATGGGAGAGGAGAGAGAGAGACAGAGTAGGCGATGGGGGATGGTGGGATAGGGGGAGATGTGTTTTGACATAGTGTGTACGCTTTGGGTCAAAAATGGTCAAAAAACAAGTTTGGATCCCTTTTGATCCATATTCTACTTTTTGTTTGTTATGCATTTTGTTGTTCCAATAGAAAGCACGAGTTTCAAGCTATTGGAAGTTAGCAAACAATATTTGAAGATTTTTTG
Organism: Cupressus sempervirens; assembly: GCA_028749045.1. Lineage (NCBI taxonomy): Eukaryota > Viridiplantae > Streptophyta > Pinopsida > Cupressales > Cupressaceae > Cupressus > Cupressus sempervirens. The sequence goes on from CM053793.1 coordinate 610,979,576, forward strand.
AAGCTAGCAAACACCAAATTCAATCATTGGATTGAATTTTTTGAATATTCTTTCTATAGAAAAGGTTAGTGCAGTCCTTTTTAAATATTGTTTGTTGATATATAGAGAAAAATTTGATTATAATTTGATATGTTGTTTAATATATGGTGAATTCATTGAAATTTGTATGTTTGAATGAATTTTTTTTTAAAATGGTTAGAAATTTGGCAAGTTGTTTGATATATATTGTGTATTCATTGAAATAATTTTAATTTTTAAATGTATTTGAATGATTTTTAATTTACAAATTGTAAGTAATTTAGATGTTTGAATAATTTGACATGTAGAAATCATCATCATGCCAAGGAAGAAACCAAAAACTCAAACAAATGAAGATAGGGAGAGAGATTTGGCAATTAAAAGAGATAAAATGAAACTATTATGTCCACAAAGAAAATTGCAAAGCAATAATGAAGAATTGACTTTCAAAGAGGATCAAGAACCACCAATACAAAGAAACAAAGAGGAAGAATTGGAAAGACAAAGAGAACAAATGAGACTGTTATGCTCAAGATGACAATTGAATTGTGAAGCTACACCATCTTCCAATGTTGGAGTCATATCATCCTCTCATATTGAAGAGACACTAATTTGTAGATCCGACGATGTACACACTCCATCATGTCATGTTGAAGGCACAACATCAACATGTTAAGTAGGTGATATTCCATCTTTTGCATCTTATTGCCAAGGCACATCATCTTCGTGTTCAAGGTACAAAAAAAACTTAACCTTATGTTGATGTTCAAAATGTTGAGGGAATGGAAGAGATTATAACACCTTCTATAATTCATTTTAGAAGACAAAAATATTTGATTGATATTGATACTAACATTTTGAAATCAATGCCTGACAAGATTAGCAAGTGCACTTGTCAAATAAAAGTTAATCGTATGTGGAGATTAATCTTTGAATAATTAAATATTATAGGTCAATGCCAATTATTTTTTGAAATGATGAGGAATTTTAAATTTAGGCCTATCATGAAGGTTCTTGGGCTAAGAATGATGGACAATTCAAATGAAAAAAGCATTGTAAAGAATCTAATGAGTGCTTATGACAAAGTGGTTTCTAAATCACACACCAAAGATAGTGATATCACAAGACGAGTACTTTTATTGACAATAGTAAGTACCCAAATAAAGAAAGCTCAACTCATGAGATAGACAAGAAAAAAATTGAAAATTGGTAGAGGTACTCTAAGGAGAGCCATGGTAATGCATGAGAGATTGGGAGATCCAACAAAAAATGACTTATGGACATTTAGTGGTAGACTATTGTGAAAGGATAAAGAAATTAGTGAAGCTTTGAATCATTGATTGAAGATTTTTGGAAAAATAACACACATGCTTCCCCTAATTAAAGATATGTTGTAAGGAGGAGGATTGGTAGACAAAATTGCGACCCACATGGGAAACATTTTTTGAACTCAACTTAGCCACAATTTTTTGCAAAATTTATTGGTATGTATCCTCAAATTTGAATAAGTCAAATATTTTTTGACATGGGTAAACCTTTTTATGTGAATTTAAATCACACGTTCACAACTTGTTCTTGTAGGATACATATTGAATTTTCTAACCATTTTGATATTTTTAGGCATATATGTGTGCTTTTGAATTTTAAGTTTGTTTTGCAAGATTGTGAAATGAATGAGCCACCAAGATCTTCAAGGGAATTCATATCCAACATTTTATATGAAATAGGGTACAACCAACAATTTTACAAGACATCATGCTTGGATGGTACATGCTTATTTTGTGGTTCTTTGCAACTTTTATCAACTTGTGAACATATAGATAGTACACATGCAATTAAAAATGAAATAGTAGATTATAGAAAATTTAAGATAGTGACATATGCTCTAAAAGATGGGAAACAGGGTAAAAGATGTGATTTAGTCATTGAAAATATTCTAGTGTATGAGTTCATGAATATTTTTTGCGAAAAGATTATTTACAAGTATGCAAGGCATACACATAGAGCTCGATGGCTGGATTTGCAATTCAAGTTGTGCAAGGATACATTTCTACTGGATGCAATTGTTTTGCTTGTAGACTTTCCAAAGAACTACACAATACAACCACAAAATGAGATGCAAGCAAAGTATTATACTTCTCAATAGGTTTCCATATTTTCTCACATAACATTCATGCATTCACCCACAATTATAGTGGATGATAGGATGATTTTGAGGGAGTACAATTTTTACATTAGTGATGATTGATCACATTCTATGGAGTTTGTACATGGTTTTTTTCAACTATTTTATGGAGATTTGGCTAATAGGGGCATAACATATCATAAGGACATTATTTGGTCAAACAATTTTGCATCTCAATTCAAGAATGCACAGATGTTCTATTGGTTGAGCAAGATGCACAGGTTGTGTAGAATTCAATATATGTGGAATTTCATAGAGGCTGGTCATGGAAAGGGAGAGCATGATGGTGCAGGCACATGCATCAAAAGAGCCTTAGCTCATAGAAAACTAAAGTACAAAGATGGAGCAATATTGACAGATGCAAAATGCATCATCCAGTGGTGTAATGCTACAATGGGTCTAGGTAAGGAAGGTGAGTCTACGATTCATAGATTTTTTTGGTTGATAGATAATACTAACATTGCACCATATGAGGATAGTTGCACACTAATGTGATCAAGTGAGTTGCACTCTTTTAGAAGCTTTGATGCAGGTTCATGGAGTATCCACACACAAAAAATGGCATGCTATTGTCCATCATGTGCAGAGAAAAATTGAGATGACTGTGAGTCAACTGAATGGGTGCAAAAATGGGATATGTGAGTTTTGGACCCAATTGAAACCTATTGTCCTCCACAAGCACTAAAAAATGTAGAGATGGATTTGTCTATTGACTTTGACCACTTGTCTAATCTAGTAAAACTTGGTTATATATATATATATATATATATATATATATATATATCTTTGTAATTTCAATGTGTAACTTTATAATTTTTACCTAAGTATTTTTTGAACTAGTGACCACATTTTGTACATTTGTCACTGTAGGCCATGTTTTTTCTATTATTGCAACTAAAGACAATGAAGAAGGGATGGATTATTATTTTTGTAATTGTCTCCAAGCCAAACAAAAATTGGATCACTCGGTTATAGATGGTGAAGGTTTAGAGTACCATATCGGTGTAGTGGTTGTAACTGGCACATGGCGTAGACGATATTCTATGACGAACCCTAATTTGTGGTTATTTGAGGATTGGCAAACAAAGAGGAAGATTCTTCATTATTCAAACCTTGTTTTTGCATCAAATGTCCACTTGATAAAATATGGTGGAAAACCACATAATAAGATTCTTTGAAAAGTTCACGAGCTAGACCAGAAGGCAATACTTGAGATATTAAAATGTAGATCAGATCTAGTTGGTTCATTAGATTGAATAGAGAGAGAGAGGGCGAGAGAGAGAGAGAGTGATCAATTTGATCCAAATATAATGTTGCAACCTCTCCCTCAAGACTATCCACATGATAAGGTGGGTATTGTTATTATGTGTAAGTGATGAGATAAGTTTAAATCACAAATTTTATGTTCTGATTTGTTTAAAATCTAGATACATTATTTGAATTTATATTAGATTCTTTAATAGGACCCATTTTTAGATTAGTCATTTGAATAAGTGAAAGTTTCAAATTTGTTGTTTAGATCAAAATGTAATGAAAGAACATCAAAATTTTTAGAATGTGAATGCTTTGTGATGTAAAGTCATGATTGTGTGTGTGTAACCAAAAAATTCAAACTGGCAAAAGCAAGGATACAATGGGAGAAGTTTCCAAAACTCATCAAACCATTTAGTAAGCTACTTGATCATTGATAGAAGCTTAAACAAATAATTATTTACATTTGGAAAATTTTTACCAATAATGATATTATGACTAACATTATGTTATCTTTTATTTGTTTTGTCATCTATAATTATTTTAGATAAACTCCAAAACAAATTTATTTTTGAATCATAAACTTATAAAACATATCTTATAAATTTTTTAGATGTTGTCTATTTGGAGGCATTAAGACCAAAGTGTATGATCTTTGGTTCACTCTTGGTCACAAGATTCAAATTTTTAGCATATGTATGGGTTCGAGGGTCAAATCCTTTAAGGATGACCATTAGGATGTTATCTTTGTTCACTCTTAGTCTCAAGATTGCAAGGTTGTGATTGTGTGGAAGAATCCACACCCTTAAGGATAATCATAGGTGGTTGATCACTATTTAGGATTTAGGTATAGGACATGATGGTTGTGCAATTATGTTCATTTAAAACTCAATATTCACAATTCTGACCTCTTGAAAAAACTTGTTTTTATGGATGGAGCTACATTATGTGCACAATTACATAAAATGCTTATTTTTTATTATATCTTTGAAGATTTAGCTAGAGATGGGAAATTGATTCAAGGATGGTGGTGATGATACTTGTTTCTTAACACAAAAGCTCTCAAACTAGGCTAGGCTTCTTCCAAGCCTACCTAAGCATAACATATGCTATCCCTTTCAATTCTCTAAAGTTAGAGACAAGGTGAATGGCCTATTCCTTGTGCCACTTTTTCCTATTCTAGTTCTCTCTATCTACACCTTCACAAAATCACACAAAATCCCCCTTACACCTCACCACACAACACCTCGATCACCTTGCACCTCAAAAATCTTTATCAACACCATCTCCCTATAATCTTCCAAAGGAATTAAGTCACTACCAATACAGTACCTTCACTATTCATAAGGTTCAAGACACCTTAGAGACTTCAAAACACCAATACAAACTACTCTATCTCATAGCCTACCTTGGAATGTAGGTAAAAACTAAAATTCCTTAAATAATCTACCAATACTGAATGTAGATTCTAATACCTTTTACTACACTTTTTTTTTTCAATTCCAAAATCTGAGATTCTGACTTGCTTATTCAACCATATAATGCAAAGGCTTAGGACTATGCTATTAGGCATACAATCTTCACTCAAACTATGAATCTTAACAACCTCAATAAACTATACCAAATGAACTTATATACTTCATTACCTCATTAAAGTCTTTCAAACTGCTAATGTTTGGCTCCCAATTATTGAGGAGATCTTTAAACTGTCAAACCCTTGTATTGATGAGAATTTTATTGTTGATTACTATGGTTGGCTTCTAAGCTCCAATATCCTACCTTTCCTTCTCTTTCAAATGATTCTTTATTGTCTTATGAACAAAAGAAATCTTCCAACAAGCATGCAGACCACACACCAACTTCTACCACATTTTCTTCATTTTCAAATTACTGATTCACTATTAATGTATGCAGCAGCAAGTAACTTGTTGATTTATGGGCATCTCCCTTACAAGGAACAAGTTAAGGTGTTAAATTAGTAAGAAGAAAAACTAGAACAACCATGGAAACCATTAATACCTTCCACTATCTCCACAAATGAGAATATGCAATCATTATCACACCATATTCTAAAAAATTATAGAATTTACTATCCAAACAATGAGTAATGCATTACTGGTAATAATATTTAATAATAACATGCAAATGTTCTATCAACCACAAAAGTAGTATGCTCTTCACCATAAATAGGAAACTTTAAAGATCATCATAACCACAAATTCCTAAGAGAGGATAGAAGGACTATAATCTCAATGTCGATATAGCAACATTATTACACCAAAATACTGATTTCCATTTCACAACTATATACAAAACACTTTGTTTCTCTTCTCCAAAAATTCTCCCCTTCACTCTATATCTCTCTCAATATGAGATTACATTTATTTATAGCCTAACATGACTCTTTACCTTCCTAAGAAGTTCTAATAATATGAATGATTGTTCATCTTAGACTACACTTTCTCAATTTTACACAATTTGATGATTGTACTTTTTATCAATTTTACACCTTTTCCATATTTTGCATTTAAAGTTCTAATATACTTTCCTAGGTACCTTAAAAGATTTATCATCATATTATAATATCTTAATACTATCATATATTCCATTTATGCCTTTGCATGGCATTTTTCCACTTTTTATTCACTATGACTCATAACACTTAAAACATGACATTGGTCAACATGACCTTAATTTGAACACCTAATAACATGACATGAAACAACTAATTCATAATCTATCAAGACTCAAACCATACTCAATAAGATTCAAAATTACATGGGAGATGGTCAGAGTGCCCTATACCAAATATTCTTATTGAAGACATGGAATTTAAACAAAAATATTAGGTTGATGGATGTCTTCGATTGCCAAGGTGTAGGATGGTGCAAAGTTGAGAAGAAATGATGGTGGCATTTATTCATCAAAACTTGTATACAATGATTTTTAAAGATCTCATTACAACCAACTAACTATAAAATAGTGAAAGAGAAGAGTAGACATGATTGTAGTCAGTGAATTTCACAGTTGGCATTTGAATTTTTGAGGAGTTTGAAGGCATTTTAGAATGAGAATAAACAAAAATCAGATTTTGGACAAAATTAAAGACTTCAAAAATCACAAATTCAAGCCTAAAGAGGTATAAACTTGCAGATCTAGGAAAGAACATTAGAATATAAGAAAATATCACACAAGTATTTATGTGGTTAACTCAAATTCTATTTCTACTCTTAGCATTTCATTTCATGTGGTATAGAATTTTTAAGCATGTACTTGATGATAATAATAGATGACCATCAGTCCATCCTACTCTCTCGCTACACAAATATTGAGTTGTGGAGAGAGATAGAACCAAACCTTGTGATTAGACAAAGAAGTTGGTCCAAGACATTGTTTTTATTTAAGTTGTTCTATTGTTATGAAATGGGCAGATGTTCACTATAATTTGTCAAGATTCAGATTTTGATCTTTAATTGCTAGTAATTTGGTGGATAAATTCTATGTACAACTAGGTAGTATATTAGTTAATTTGAAGATGGTGCTAAAATAATATTTTTTCTCACAAGTTGAAATCAACTTGAAAGAATAGGGAAACCAAGATTATGGATTCCAATAGGAGAGTTTCCTTGGTCTTGGTAGTCAAGATTTAGGAGCATGCAGATGGTCTAGAATCTAGTGAGAGGCATTTCAACGAGCTTAGCTACAAGTAAGAGATTTGAAGAGAAATGAATTTGTTCAAGACTAAATCATGACCTTTGATTTCCAGAGGACTGCATAAATACTAAATCATTAACAACCAGATAGTAGTATTTGGATGTTTATGATTGAATTTTTTTATTATGCTTATAAAAACTTCAAACCACTACCAAAAGCCTTCATACACTTAGCATCAACTTTCAGATCAGAAAGGTCATCATCCACCCCTTATTCTTCTATACTGTACTTGCAAAATGTCAAGAAATTGCACTAAAATAGGTATATTTTATTGATTTGAAAGGAATTTTACAATTGGATCTACCCTTTTTGTCCATTTTCGAACAATGTCTAGAAATTTAAATAGTAAATCCTTGAGAAATTTGTCATTCTTCTTCCATATAGCTTTAGGTCACTTTTCTTGGCAAATCTTATATCTAGTTGTAACTAGCATGAAAGAAGGTACAATAATTCAATAGGATAACTAGAATAGACTTAATTTTCAAACTAGGTTAGTAATATTTTCACTTTTCCAAAGTGATGATGTAAAAAGAGAAAAAATTCATAAAATGTTGTTCTCTTATATAAAATGCTATCCTCTTGCATTTTTCTCCACATTTTTCCATAACATCAAGAAAAAAATTTGAAGATTAGGATACCCATTTTGCTTCTCTATAATATATCAAAAGATGATGTATGGTTGTTTTGGACCAAGTCTCTGGTGTTACCCTATGGGCCACTTTTTAGGCATATAACCCCTCCATTTACAAAGGAACTATATGGAATAATTATCCCCCAACCATACAACTTGGTAAAGTATTTTAATATGATCCTAAAGTGAGGATTCTTCAATTGGATTGAACCCATCTACTCTCTATATGTGCTTTTTATGAAACCCTTGCCAAATAAGGCCAAAAACTAGGGCCTCTTCGAATTTGACTAAGAAATCACTTCCAGGACCTATTAGTTGATCCTACATCATGTTTATGGCAATTTATTTGACTCTTTTACATAAAACCATGACCTCCTTTAGGTAGATCTCTTGCTGCTATACCTATGGTATCAAATTTGATATAGAGTCTACAACCACAATCTATCACCACCTCCTGTAGTACCTAGCAACACCCAACCCACTGCAAGATGCCAAGAAAAGTTACCAACCTCTTCCCAATGTTGACCTCTATCTTTCCAAGTGGACTCCAATTCTCCAAGGGCTTACCCTCTCCCTAGGGTTCACAACAAACTTGGGTCTCAATTAGACTTTAGGGACACTAGCCCTCAACTAGGCCAAATAGGGAAAATTAGAGAAAATTATTTCAAGGGTTTAAAAAAAAACTTCTTTTTATCATACTTAGATCCATCCCACTAGGATTCATCCACTTTCAAGGTTCAAACACCACCAATAGACCTAGTTCCCAAATCTAGGCCTAGGAATCCTAGTAAGTCTATTTCTGGTATTCAAGGGTTAACTCCCAAACTATCCAAACAAAGTGGCAAAAAAAATACATTTCTAGATACCCTTTCCTAGACTCTTAAAGATCCTAAAGTCTTATGGGTCGATCCTACTCTAGCATACCCAAACACCAACTAGGTTCACAGTCCTAATAGGCCTAATTAGGTTGGCTTTCCAAAGCAAGTTCCAAGAGATGGGGTCATAGAATCAACACAGACACTTGGAACTCTTCCTCACCATGCCAAAAAATAATTCCACCCTTCCCCTAGGTTAGATCAATAAGTTTAGGAGTTCTAGACCACTTCTTCTTTAAATCAGGGTTGAATACATGGTGATATTCAGCCTAGGGCTTGCAAGAAAAAATAGAAAACCACATTTTCTTCCCTTGAAAATTTTTCATATATGAAAATACTCCCTTAGCTTGCTTCCCACCAAAAATCAGCCTAGTCCCACCATTGGGTTGCAAGTTAGAGGTCCATGAATGCAAACTAGTCACGTTACAACACTAACCAGGCAACCCTTAGTAAAATAGTAATAACTTGAACAAATGAATAGATAAAAACTTGAAACCAAATGTATATGAAAGGTGATTCAAATACCTATCCAAAAATACCCAAGATGTTAGGTCAATTGGAATATAGGTGCCATTATGAGGTAGAGTGCCAAATTTAACCAAGGGGTCAAAAATGAGCAATATAGGTGATTTTTCAAAATAAAAAAGATTATTATGTTTCTTAGAAGGTTATAGAGGTCCTTAGGGTCATTAGGTTAATTTTTAGGTATCTAGGAGTTAAGATGTCAAAAGTTGCAAAAAATTGCAAAAGTTGTCAAAGCAAAATTACAAAAATGCTTACAACTTTGCAGGAGTTTAGGAACTGGTGAAGGGCTAAGCATTTGGAATAAGTTATTTTAATGTTTCCAAACCTTTTCCAAGTCATATAATTGGAATCAAGTAAAAAATGTAAAAATTGCACTTTTTATGCAAAGTTGCATTGCTGAAAGTTGTAAAAGTTGCTCAAATTTTCAATTTGGTGCAAAAAGGTTCGTTAGATCAAACTGTCTATTCTATTAGATCTGGGTGGCTAGGTTAAAAATATCCCCAATCTTGTCCTATCCCATTGAGCACTCGAACATTCTCGGGCATGCCTCACAAAAATGTCCCTAAGGTTCACTAAATGCCATAGGGCAGTGATCTTTGACGGGACATATCTTTGAGCTCGTGAGAGGTATGGATTGGATTCTAGTTCCTATAGGACCATTTTGTAGAGACCTACAATAACCTCTATCACTTTTTGGAGATCTTACTCTATTTTGATTTTGCAATGCCATCTCGGGTGATGCTAAAACTTGTAGTGTTGGCTAGTACAAAAGTGCCAACTACCAAATCTCTCTCACCTTTCGTTGTTAGATCAAACTGTCTATTCCATTAGCACCGGGTAGTTGGGTAAAAATATCCACAAGATTGTCCCATCTTTTTGAGCACTCAAACATTCTCAGGCATGTCAAACCAAAAGATCCCTAAGGTTCACTAAATGCCATAGGGCAGTGATCTTTGACAGGGCATATGTTAAAGCTTGTGTGAGGTATGGATGCGATTCTAGTTCCTATAGGACCATGTTGTGGAGACCTATAATAACATCTCTCAATTTTTGGAGATTTTACTCCATTTTGATTTTACGACGCCATCTCGGCTGATGCTGAAACTTGTAGTGTTGGGCAGTACAAAGTTGCCAGCTACCAAATCTCTCTCACCTTTTGTTGTGGGATCAAACTATCTATTATGTTAGTCTAGATGGCCAAGTAAATCTTATCCCCAAGCTTGTCCCATCTCATTAAGCACTCAAACATTCTCGTGCATGCCGAACCGAAATGTCCCTAAGGGTCACTAAATTCCATAGGGCAGCGATCTTTGATGGGGCATATATTGGAGCTCATGCAAGGTATGGATGCAATTATATTTCCTATAGGACTCTATTGTAGAGATATACAATAAACTCTCTCACTTTTTGGAGATCTTGCTCCATTTTTATTTTGTGACGCCATCTCAGGTGATGTTGAAACTTGTAGTGTTGGCTAGCACAAAGTTGCCAACTACCAAATCTCGCTCACCTTTCGTCATGGGATCAAACTATCTATTTTGTTAGCTCCACGTGGCTAGGTAAACCCTATCCCCAGCCTCATCCCATCCTATTGAGTGCTTGAACATTCTTGGGTATGCTAAATTGAAAGGTCTATAAGGGTCACTAAATGCCATAGGGCAACGATCTTTAACAAGGCATATCTTGGAGCTCATGCAAGGTATGGATGTAATTCTAGTTCCTATAGGACCATGTTTTGGAGGCCTACAATAATGTTTCTCACTTTTTGGAAATCTTCATTTTGATTTTGTGACACCATTTTGCATGATGTTGAAACTTGTAGTGTTGGCCAGTACAAAGTTGTCACCTACAAAACCACTCTCACCTTTCGTCATGGGATCAAACTGTCTATTCCATTAGCTCCAAGTGATTGGGTAAACCCTATTCCCAAGCTTTTCCCATCCTATTGACCACTCAAATGTTCTCGAGCATGCTGAACCAAAATTTCCCTAAGGGTCACTAAATGCCATAGGGCAATGATCTTTGACATGGCATATCTCGAAGCTTGTACAAGGTATGGATGGGATTTTAGTTCCTATAGCACTGTTTTGTAGAGACCTACAATAACTTCTCTCTCTTTTTGGAGATCTTACTCTATTTTGATTTTGTGATGTCATCACGGGTGATGCTAAAACTTGTAGTGTTGGCTAATACAAAGTTTCCAACTACCAAATCTCACTCACCTTTCATCGTGGGATCGAACCATCTATTTTGTTAGCTCTAGGTGGCCAAGTAAACCTTATCCCCAATCTTTTCCTATCTCGTTGAGCACTCAAACATTCTCAGGCATGCCAAACCAAAAGGTCCCTAAGGGTCACTAAATGCCATAGGGAAGCGATCTTTGACGGGGCATATCTTGAAGCTCGTGTGAGGTATGGATGCAATTCTAGTTCTTATAGGACCATGTTGGGGAGACCTATAATAATCTCTCTAACCTTTTAGAGATCTTACTCTATTTTGATTTTGCAATGCCATCTTGGGTGATGCTGAAACTTTTAGTGTTGGCTAGTACAAAGTTGCCAACTGTCAAATCTTGCTCACCTTTCATCATGGGATTGAACTATCTATTTCATTAGCACTGGGTGGCTGGGTGAATCCTATCCCCAACCTTGTACCATCTTGTTGAGCACTCAAATGTTCTTAGACCATAGGGCAGTGATCTTTGATAGGGCATATCTTGAAGCTTTTGCAAGGTATGGATGTGATTCTAGTTTCTCTATAACCATGTTGTAGAGACCTACAATAACCTCTCTCACTTTTTGAAGATCTTACTCTATTTTGATTTTGCAATGCCATCTTGAGTGATGCTGAAACTTGTAGTGTTGGCCTATACAAAGTTGCCAACTGCCAAATCTCTCTCACATTTTTTCATACGATCGAATTGTCTATTCCATTAGCTCCATGTGGCTAGGTAAACACTAGCTCCAACCTCATCTAATCCCGTTGAGTTCTCAAACATTCTTGGGCATGTCGAATCAAAATGTCCCCAAGAAAGACTATGGAAAGTGTTACATTTCAAGTAATGATTTGTTGGGATGTACATCATAGAATAAGGAAGACGATATTCATGAAGGGTTTTAGATAAAAGGGTACTATAATTGTTTTTAAAATGTTAATGATAATCAATGCATAATATAAAGGCATTACGAAGGAATGAGATCAAAGGAAAATATTCAAGGAAACAATAGTGAGTGTGATGAACAACTTTTTAAACCCTTGTAGTAGTGTAGCCATCAATATCTCTAAAAAAGCTCTTAAATCTTTATCAAAATTCTAATTTGCATAGAAACAATGACATGGTATTAAACTTAATATTCGTGTTCATTTCTACGGCTTTGTGGTAGGGTTAAAGAAAGTGGAATCATTTCCTATGTAGATGGAATAAGTAAAAGAATGTCAAGTGGAAAAGTATGATCATGACAATCTTTAAAATCATTCTAACTTTTCTTTCAACTAAGCACAACAATAGTGCTCAGTCCAAAAAAGTGAAAAAGTACATGTGAGAAGCCTATGTAGTAGTTATGTGCAAATGGAATAGAGGTGCCCAACTAAGATCAATGATTGATTAAAGTATAATGGAAAACCTCTTAAAAGCTAGTTTACTACTATATCACATAGATTATCGTCATATGGTAAAAATCATGGAGAACCTTTATGGTAGAGGTATATAAGAACGAATTTAATGGATCATATGATAGTGAATTTAAAAAATAATAAGACATAGTTAGACAACAATCTTAATAAATCTAGTAACCATGTGTAACAGAATAGAAGACATTTAGTACTATTTATAGTAGGAGTAATAAATTAAAATGTTTCAAGGATCTTTTAATAAAACACCTAGTTCTGTACATGCAAGATGACTCGCAATCAAATACTAAAATGAGTTGTAAAGTTGTGAGTTAGTTCATAAAGGGATAACAATGAAGGAACAATCACAATTCTAAAGCTATGAAGAGGAGCTCCAAATGCCATTTAGGTAGTGGTAGGTTGGTACTTTGAGGAAACTTATTATCTACTCCTATTTTTTCAATGTTGAACCCTATTAGAATAAATTTACAAGTTTCACCTAGAATGAACTGAGAATTCAACAAAGGCTTTCAAATATTTTTGCATACATGTCAATGCACTACTGATATATGGTAATTTTGAGGCTACACTATATCAATATATTATTATATTGTTATGATGAATGGTGATCTAATGAATAAGAACCTAAAAAATATAGAGGTCCAAAGTTGTGCATTTGTCTTAGCATTAAGGATAAGACATTGAAATAGTGAGGTTTAACCTTTGGGGAATGTGATAGTTATAACATTATGGAAATAGTAGTGTTAAAAAAGATGACAATAGGTGATCCAAAATTCATGGCCTAAATAAGCAAAGGGATTCAAAAAGATTTCAAAACAATGAAGTTCATGGTTGTCTTGTTGGTGATGTGAAAGATGATTTGTATGGTAAACAAAGCGTCAAATTCAAGAAGTTAAAGAACAAAAAGGTTTAGGAAAGTAGTTTTGGTGCAGAGCACCTAACTCTTTTTCATTTATATGTTGTAATTAGGTCTAGGGTTAGATCTAATGATCTGCCTATGACCCATCCATCTTGTAAAGAACACAAGACCGCTTTGTATGACTATAAACCTTCAGCATCATTTGGTCCTAATGGGTGATTTTTCTTTCATTTTATGTTTTTAGGGTGTTTCTAGAGGTTTGGGAACCTAATAAGGTTCTAGGGGTCAATAAAATCCAATTTGCAACACTTTCTTGCAAGTTTTTCAATATTTCTTGCTATAGCACAATAATTGCAGAAAGTTGTTAAGCAACTTTTGCAATTTTGCTAAGAAACTTTTTGTTTGAGTAATCAAACTGTCCAAACTATTAGGTGGTTGGGAAAAGTAGTTGAAAATGGCCTATATAGGCTTAGGACATTCAAAGATGGATCAGTGGAGAAGATCCAATTGTCATATTGCTTTCAAATCAATAGAAATTGCTATGTTTCAATGCATTTTCCTGGTTTTGCAAGTATAGTACAGAACTTAAGGCCTACAAGATGAACTTTATGTACTAAAAATTTGATACTATTTATCTATGATATTTTGGATTTGGTTTGAGGTCTTTATCTATTCTCTTTCAAAAATTATTGAATTTATTAGTCTGCTAGTCTAAGAAATCCCTAATTTCAAGGTTTGGGCATTTAAATGACCCTAACTTGTTAATCCACAGGTGGAATTCCTTCTCCACTTGCATGGAGAAAGTTAAGGGTGTATACTAAAGGATTTTTTCAGCTTTGAAATAGGAGTTGAAGTTTGTGTTTTTTGGGAGCGAGCCCTAGGTCAAATGTCCTCATGTATTTGACCTAGTTTTGAAAAAATTAGACTAATCAGAGTGATGGAGAGAGTTTGAAGACATGATGATCAAACAAAGTGCCCTTTTCTAAGCTATTAGAATATCTTAGGAGTGGATATTTGATCCTATGCACCCATTCTTAACCACTTTCCTTGAAAACCAAGCCTAAACTAGCGAATTAGGTCTATGTACTTGGTTATGGTTATGATATGCTAGAGTAGAATTAGTCTCTACAAGTTTGGAGTCTATGAGAACTTGGAAAAGGGTACTTGAAACTATAATTTTTTCCTTAGGTCTTTTCAAGAATTTTAAAGTTATTGACAAAAATCAATGTTTGGAGACTTAATAAGATTCTAGGTCTATTCTTGCAAATTGGATTGTGGGTTGTTGGGAGTGCAACCAATGGTTGATTTGACTTAACTGGGTTGAAACTAAGTGGATCCAAGCCTTTGTTGGAAGTTGTACAAGCCTTTCTTGGAAGTTGTAAGGTCTAGAACCATAAAATCCCCATTTTTCCCTATTTAAGTGAGTTTTTCCTTATTGCTCAATTTTGGATCAAGTTGTTTTGTGTCTTACTTGTGGGTGGTAAGATTTGAAACTTTTATCAGTGATTCCTAGGAGGGGTCGATACTTATAAACAAGAACAAGCCATAAGTTCAAACCTTGAAACATTTTTGTTGCATTGATTGGGGATTGGCCTTGTATTGTGCTTCCATTGTTGTGCACTCTACATCAAGTTTGTCACAAATGAACATGGGACATGCATCCCATTATCTTGAAGCACTAGCATAATACACTCTAAAGGATATTAATGTCATGAAAGTAGAGCCTTAAGCTAGGAGACATGGATTGAATAAAGTCAAGCAATAGATATATGAAAGTTCTCTATAATAGCTAAAAAAATTAGATACTTGCAGCCTCTATATTCACCATGCATTAGTTATAGTTTGTGACCACGTTTTGAAAGGTTTTGTAATTTTCTTCAAAGATACCTGTCTGCTGCCAGTTTTGGAGTTGTTTATCATGAAAGGGATATAAGTCTTGTCTCCACCGTGGAAATTCCATCATCTTCTAGATTTCAAGGCTATAGAACCTAATGTATTATATTATGCAAGAAAGGGCCCTAAAAGTGAGTGCAATGAATTCTTTGACCAAGCCTTAGGCAAGCTAGGCAATGCTTGGTTGGGGACTATCAAAAAAGAAATATCTCTCGAGAGCAAAGCTTGAAGAATGAAGAATTTCCCTTCTAAGAAATTGAAGAGGGGTATGAGGAGGTTCTAACTTGTGGAGGAGGAGTCTTGATGTAATGTGGAAGGTTTCTTGAAAGTGATGACAATAAGAAACCAAGAAAACCCTACCAAACCCTCAATTTTGCTATTTTTGTTGTACAACTTGTATGCACCTTGAGACCCTAAAAATCCTTGAGCATGGGTCCTATGTATCAATTTTTCTTAAGGTTAGAGATGTTGAAACTCTAAGAAAAAGGAGATATTGGCCCTAGAAATCCGAGTGGAGGCCTAATTAGGGGCTCTCCTTGTAGCCCTTTTGTGAAGAAATCTTGAAATTGTGTACAAACCCATTGTTGTTATCCATTCAAGCACAATAAAAGTGTTCCAGTAACACCTTAAGACATCATGGAAACCTTGGTTGAACTAGGGAGTGATATGGTACCCTAGTAGACCTAAAAAACCTTTGAAGGGATACTATTCCTAGAAGAGTAAGGGAGTGATGCTACAAGTTTGGATCAGTTAACCTGGTGAGGAGGTTGTGCAAGGTCAACAGATGTTCTACATAGTAAGAGATCCTATAGACCACATAGGTGTAAAAAAAACGTGAAGATCCACATATAATATACAAGGTTGCGCGGGGACAGGGGTATTTGGGGTACTTAGGGTATGGGTATGGGTACAATTATTTTTTATAATAGGGGATGGGGGTACCTGGGTATGTCAAACTTTATTTTTAATTATACTTTTATATTTATAGAAAACCTGAATTTATGAGTCATTACAATGATTTTTCAAATCAAGAACAATGATAAAGTTTGCAAATGTAATATATTGTTTTCAATTTGAAATTTGTTATATGTTTGTAATAATAATATATGATAAATGTCTAGATGCATAACATAGAAGGCATGTTGAAACATGAACAAGAAGATCATAAATCATATGACAATGACATATTGCAAATGATAAATTTCTAGCTTTAACACTGATAAAGTTTATTGTTGATCAATATTGTATCAAATTTTCAAACTAATTAGGTATTGAATTAAGCTTGAAAAACAAATAATAGAGAACGAAAACTTTAAACATGAACAAGATCATAAATCATATGATGATGACATATTGGAAATGATAAACTTATGCTTAAATAGTGATAAAGTTTATTGTTAATCAATATTCTATCAAAGTTTCAAATTGATTATGTATTGAATTAAGCTTGAAATCAAATATATGTACACACAAAATTAATTATTTTCTTACTGCCATCATATAGTTACTCTACAAGTCCACCTCGAAGGCTCGTGGATGATTAGGTGTGACAAGACTCTACAACAATTCAATCAATATAATCACTTATAAATAACATTAGAAAATTTGATACTAACTATTATAAACAACAACTAGAATCAAGAAAATTCTTTCATACCTCAGTCAATGGCTATGAACTAGCCATAGTTGTAGCTACTCCACGATCGACAGACTGCTGAAGATGAGGAGGAGTCTCAAATATCAAGAGTTGCATGTCATACAATACACGTTACATGTAACATGAAACATGAAACAAATATAATCAAATGAATTAAATTACCATGAAACAAATGTACCTCTACAAAGCTTGTATCATGTCTAAGCTCAGAGTCCATAGTGAATGTTGATGGTCTTGTAGAGAACTGATGCACATGCATAAATTTTTCTATCAATCCTTCATATGATTACTTAATAAATATATGTATTAATTTAAGTGATTAAATCAATACATACCTCTGGACTCATTGAAAGGATGAAAAATGGGGTCGAGGGATCGCTATTAGGGCCACCAACACTCCGACCTTGAATTTTGAACAATGTCAATACATGCTAATTAATTAGTTATTCACTATACATATGAAATGTGATCAAATTAGTTTATTATAATTGTAATTTACCTGTGTGTTAATGCCAAATATCTCATTCAAGAAATGATTAGTCACTAGCCCATCATAAGGATCCGCATGATGTGCACACATGACCGCGACATGTAGAAGGCTCCTCCTCAACTAATGGACTCGTGCAATAAATAAGGGCTTGCATCAAAGCACTAGTAGTCCCTAGAGTGTTGGCCTCTACATGTTCCTTCACAACTGAATGAATAGTCACATGCTCACCATGTGGCTTTACCACATGTGCCATAACTACATTAGAGTCATGAAATTCCCCTAGCCTCTCAAATGATGACCCCCCACCTCTACCTTGAGAGTCTAATATATTAAAGTAATTGGGGATCTCCCCAAGGACAAAATCACAATACAATTTCCTTAAAAAAATCCTTTGGAACCTCATGATTATTGCAATGAGGGGCATCAAAAACCATCCACCATCTATCCAAAAAATTATTTCTAATACCATTGTGTATGCAGCAATGGATGGGGAACCGTTTAGTTGTCTCTCTAATAGTATCTTATTCACCAAACTTTCTAAATAATACACAAATCCTCCCTTTTGTTATATATATATATTTTAACATCTTGATATGATAATTTATTTTCATAATAGCTTTTTTGTTCATCCCTCTTACCCTACCAAATATCTAACTAACCACTAATAGAAGCTATGTGGGTCTTAGTGGACTCGAGGGAGGATTCCAATTGAGCTCTCATTGGATTGGTTTGTCCACAAGCTTTCAACCTACCAATGAGTTCTTCTAATTTAGTTTTACCCCTTTCTATTTCATTTATTATGTTTTCTTGTGTGCTAGGAGGAGGTCTTCCAATTGGTGCATCTTAAAAAATTTGTTGTTCTTGTTGTGGAGGGTTTTGGTTTGGATATTGTTGAGGGTTTTGGTTTTGATCTTCTTGGGGATTTTCTAGTTCATTATTCACATTTCTTGATAAGAAATTACTTGAAATCTAAATAAATAAATAAATTTAAAGAAAAATTTAAAATAACCTACAAAACAATACAAAAAATATATAAAACAATGCAAAAAGAAGGTCAGACAACGTACGACATGCTTGTAATCTCAAACTTCAATGACAAGGTTGTATATTGACAAGGTGGGTGTGAAAACTTTCAATTTGTTGAAATCGCATATGCACTATGAGGAGGGGAAGTTGGAAAATCAAGTTAAAATGAATGGGTTGCAGGTTTGCAACCCATTTATAATAATTGGGGTTTTTTAAAAGCACATGTGTGCTATAACGCATATCCTCTATGGCTCAAAATACCCAAGCCATAGTGCGTGCATGCTATAGTATGTACACACTATTGAAAGTTAGAAAAAAAATGATATCACCTTTTTGGCACCACAACTTGGTCCACTTACCCAGCTATTCTAATTCAAGATCCCAAATGGCTATCAAACCCAAAACTACCTGGATTGTAGTTATTTTCACAACTGGGGAGAGAATCTCAACATAATTTAGTCCCTTTTGTTGAGCATACCCTTTAACAACCAATTGAGCACAATATCTCTTCCTACCTCCATGTTCCTCTTTCAATTTATATACCTAGTAGATTTTAAGAGCTTTATGATTGGGTGGGAGAGGCACCAAATCTTAGGTATTATTAGTTTTAAGAGAGGTCATTTTTTCCTCCATGGAAATTATCCACTATTTTTTATCAATACTTATATAAGCATCTTTGAAATTAACTGGATCCACTTGATCAAAGATTAAAATATCGAGCTCTACCTTGTCAGAGGAAATTAATTTATAATCTAAATACTTGGAAATCATCCTTCTTTTCATTGTAGACTACCTTAATCCCTCAATATGTTTATCCATCTTAGGATTTCTTCTTAGAAATTCACATTCAGTACCTTGGGAAGTTGTGAAAGTAGTCTGATAAATTCAATGGATAGAGGAAAATTGCACATCCAATGTAGCTAAGGGATCCATGGGACTCATAGAGACAACATTAAATTCAACTCCTTGCATTGTCTCTATAGAGGAAATATGCACATCAAATGAAGAATCCCTATCATCATTGAAAAAATCTACGTGTATGTTAGAAGTATTTGGAGAAATATGTGATGCTACAAACTTCTTGTTGACCTATGGATCATGAGTTCTTTCTTGCGTGGATTACTGAGCATCCAAGCATGTTGAAATTAGGGTACATGTTGAGCTTTGACTATGTGTTTAGTCATGCTCTTTTCCAATATTGTGGAGCCCAACAAGATTAAAATTAAGACCCCCAACCTGTTGAGCAATCCATACACCCTATGCATTGGCATTGTGATTGTGAACTTGAAGTTGATGCTCTCTCTCATTATCATGGAGTCTAGTAGGAGGAAGTTTGGGATTATTAATGTGTTATTTTTGTGGTGATGGAAGAGCTTTTGTATGCAATAGAGGAATCATGTTCTAGTATGCTTCACATCTACTTGGATTGGTATGTCAAGGAAGATGTGAGGTATCTTCAAAAAATTGTTTAGGATGCAAATTAAAAATTGTTGAGAAAATCATCTCTTACTTATCAATTGTTTAGGATACAAATTATCATGATTAGAGTCCATGCTAGTAGAAATAGAGGATGATGATAGAGCAAGATTTGGGGCTAAGACATAGGTAGGAGTATTAAGAATAGGCTGAAAACTAAAGATTTAGTGAAGAATTGTTCTCATTAAAAAAAGACACAGGAATAAATTCTTTGGTAGGCACTTCTTGTGATGTTGATTGAAGAGATGGAAACTTTGTCTCATTAAAGACCAAATCTTTACTCCGTACAATTCTCTTTGTAATGGGATGCTATACTCAAAATCAAAATTGATCTTCACCATAGACCATGAAGATACACTATTGTGATTTAGGATCAAGCTTCCCTGCCTTCTCTTTTGAAATATTTATAAAGGCTCAATAGCCAAAAACTTGAAGATGTGTATAGGAAATCCTTTTTCCCAACCATTCCTCTTCCAAAATTCCAAAGTCCAAATGAGATGAAGGATTTTGATTAATCAAATACAATATTGTATTACAAACTTCTAGCTAGAATTCTTTACCTAAACCAAAATGGGAAAGCATGCATTGATCTTTCTGAAGAATGGGTTGATTGAGCCTCTCTGGGCCACCCTATTTTCTTGAGTGGTGAATGGCACAATTTTCACCTATCAAATACCATGATCTATACAAAAGTTATCAAACTCTAATGAACAAAATTCACTTCCATTATCCATTTTTAAACATTTGATTGTGTGTCCACTATGATTTTTAACAAGAGCTATAAAAACTTTAAATTTTGAGAATACCTCAGACTTTCTATAGATCATATAAACTCAAACCTTTCTAGTAAAGTCATCAAGAAAGGAAACTAAATAATTTTCTCCTCCATAAGAGGTTATCTCAGTGGGATAGAAGACATCTAAGTTAACTAACTCCAATGGTTATGTCCTCTTGTCATGGTGATTCTTCAAAAAGCTGACATGTTTTTGTTTCCCATGAAGGTAATGTTCACAAAATTCTAAATTTGTTGATTGAAGACCCAAAATTTGATCATGTGTAAGCATAAACTTTAGCCCTTTTTTTCTCATGTGGCCTAGCCTTTGATGTCAAAGATCCATATCACTACCTACAACAATCATGGAAGTAGATTGTGATATCCCCATTTTTAATAATAATAAATAAGTATTATACATAAAGCTTATAATATTAAAATAATTGATAATGTATATAAAATATTAGAATCACACTATATTATAATAATATTATTATATAACTATACGTATATATTATTATATATCTATATAATTAGACATTTAAATATCATACTATAAATAATTAATATATATCAACTATTCTAAGTACTATAGTAATAGTATATGAAAATTATGTCCTTGTTATATATTAATAATATTGTTATAAATAATTAAAATGATTCATAATATATTTAATTACCTTATTAATATAATTGATATTTATGAAAGGACATGACTCTATGAATAAAATCATGTATATATTATCAACGCATTGAAAAGGATAAGAGAGAGAAGAATAGGAAAATATATGCCAAGTCAGGTTTTATAATCTAATGTCCTAATCAAGGACATTACAATTGGTATCAGAGCTAACATCCTGCCAGCCTATGAATTATGAAGGAATTTGTTAATTTATGGCCACCACTGAGTTTCCCAAAACATGTCATGGAAGACATCTAATCAAGTAGAAACCATTTTGATGTGTGGCAATTGAATATCTTGCTAGTATTGAATATGATTGGAATATATGGAATTGGCACCTTCATAAAAGGACCACTTTGGCATTCAAACATGTAGACCCTCTACCAAGAGAAATATCATTTAATTGAATCATTACTACTACCAGTAAAAAAAACCAGCATGGATGTTAAACCAACCCTTTTGATGACATGAAAATCATACATAGTTGTTATCTACATTAAACCAACCCTTTTGATGGCATGAAAATCATACACAGTTGTAGTCTACCATGAATGGTTCATTTTAATATCGGTGAGAGAATTAAATCTCTAATAAATGAAGATGACAATCAAATAGTTCATCACATTTCCAAAGATATTAATAAAGTGCCAAGCTAATACTAGAGCAACTTTTTCTTTTTTTGGAATAAGAGTTGAGATACAATATACTTCCCAGACTATTATTTTGAGGTATATATAACCAAACCAAAATAGAAGGAGTAAAAATAAATCAATAAAAAAATGATCACTCATTAGAAAACCCACTATTACATGGATTGGAAAAGGCCCTCACAAAGATAATGGAATAAGGAATCTCATTCGTTGTTTTGAGTAAGAAGAGGAACTATATGTCATCGCTCCCTTCCATGGGAAATAATAAGGAAATAAAGGGAGTAGAAAAATAAATATAGTATAAGGAGTAGACTTAAAATGAACATGAGGATAAAAAATATAGTGCAAGGATGAATGAATAGAAAATAGTTAAAAGGAATAATGGAGCCACTGAATAAAGAAAAAGTGAGTAAGGTAGCAAAAAATATGGGTGGAAGTGAATCAGTTAGGAATTAAGATACCATTCACATCCAACCATTGCATTATAGAAAGCAATAATAAAGAAAACTCATTAGAAGCCACGTGGGATAATAATGATATCTACCAAGCATAAGAAAATATATAACATTGACTATGCTATTGAATCAATGAAAAATCTGTCAGTACAATAGTAAAAACTATGAACTTGAATACAAAATGTAACCTTGAAGATTTTAGCACCATGATTATATGCCTAGTCAGAATAAGTATAGCTCATGGTATATCATGATTATAGATATATGCATATAATGTTTTGTGTAATGTGTCTAATCAGTTTTGTGCATAAATTGGAAGAATAAAAGTATTAGTGAACTAGAAGAAAATCTCTTTGTGTATCATTTCATAATGGATAGGGAGTGTGCATAGTGGGAAGAGTAAATCAGTTGCGTTGGGGCAATAGAATCCCAATATGGATAAAGATCTAAGGGGGCCCCAAGTTAAGCATGTCCAACCTTGAGAAGTAGTAAATCTACCTTAATCATCAAAATTAAACATGTTCCTAGTGCGTAGGGAGTGTGCATAGGGGGAGGGAGTAAATTGGTTGTGTTGGGGCAAGAGAATCCCAATATGGATAAAAATCTAGGGAGCCCCAAACTGAGCATTTCCAAAATTGAGTAGCAGTAAATATACCATCCACTATGGAATTATACACCCTATTATAGCTTCTCCTCCTATACTTAGGAAATGATGAGTTAATAAATGAACTATAGTTTGATTTAAAAGTCATTGAATTGAGACCATAAATATCTTGTCAAGGGATTGATATAACAAAATCCTAAAAAGGAAAATTTATATATAAATGTGTACTAATAATATTTTTTGGTTGTAGGTTCACAATCAAGGAATTGCATAAGGCATGTCTTCATCTATCTCCATCGTGTTTGCTTCATGTCTTCATCTATTTGCATTGTGTTTGCTTTGTGTTTTCATCTATCTACATCGTGTATGCTTCATGCTTTCATGCATTCATGTGACTACTTTATCTACTTTGTTTTTTCATTTATTAAGATGTATATCTCATAAATTGTTTAGGCCTTTCCTATGCAAATGCATTTTGTATCTATGAAAGAACTTGTGTATGAATGATTTTTCTTGAGAACAAGCAGATTTGAGAGGAGAGGACTATGATATCCCCATTTTCAGTAATGAGAAATAAGTATTATACATAAATTTTATAATATTAAAATAATTGATAATGTATATAAAATATTATAATTATACTATATCATAATAATAATATTATATAACTATAAATATATATATTATTATATATCTATATAATTAGATATTTATTTACCATACTATAAATAATTAATATATATCAGCTATTCTAAGTACTATGGTATATGACAATTATATCCTTGTTATATATTAATAATATTGTTATAAATAATAGGCAAGAGCCTACAACACAATGGTAACTTGTGAGCCTCTCATGTGGGGGTCTTGGGTTCAATTTCTCTTAACACATAAAAATAATTAATCTAGGCTTAGGCTATTTACCGATCAAAAAATAATTATTGTTATAAATAAATAAAATGATTCATATAATTAATAAATTATATATTTAATTCCCTTATTAACATAATTAATATTTATGAAGGACATGACTCTATGAATACACTCATATGTATATAATATCAACGTGTTGAAAAGGATAAGAGAGAGAAGAACAGGAAAAATATATGCCAAGTCAGGTTTTATATTCTAATGTCCTAATTAGGGACATTACATAGCTCCTACATCATCATTAGTTTCTACAACATATAGACTGCCAACTTTATCTCCTTTTTTCAACAACCATAGAACCCTTGGTAATATTCCATGTGCTTGTGATAAGTGTAAGAAAGCCTTGGGTATATAATTGACTTATGAAAATCATATTCCTTTTTAATTCAGGAACAAGCCTAACATCCTTAAGAAATAATTTAGCACCTCCTTCTAATGATAATAAAATATCACCCTTTCCAAAAATTTCACAAGATTTTTTGTCACCCAAATAGATATTCCCAAACTTTCCTTCTTGGTAATTTGTGAAGGCTTTTGTGCAAGAAGAAGCATGAAAGGATGCCCTGGAATCAATCACCCACAAACTTGATATTGTTTCTCTTGTTGAAAGAACCTAAATACAATCATGCTAATCATGAATGATGTCTGCTTCCTTGTCCATAATGTTTTCTTATGCCCTTTTATACTTTCGATAGTATTTCTTAACATGACCAACCTTTCCACAAAACTAACAACCATTTTGTCTACCCTAGGACTACTGCAATCTTCTACTGATTAAGATCTACAGTTGTAATTACTTCTACCTCTATGATAAATTCTAGCTAGATATTTGAGTGATTACCACCGTTAAGGCTTCATCAGATGAGTAATTTTTTCGGCTTCTTCTCATATCTTCACTAAGAAAAGTAGCTACTACTTCATTATAGGCCAACTTATTTTTTTTGGTAATGGAAGTGTTGATTGGTGTTACTATACTATCCCAATTGTCTAGTAGGGAGAAAAACAAGATGACCGTATTATTTCTGTCATCTTGAGGCATACCAATGGGATTTATTACACAACACTTAGAAATGACATTATGATGTGTTTCCATTGGGAACTTTTTTTATAATACATTAATTACAAAGGTAGAAAATTATTTAGAGATTACTTGCAAGATTTCTTTCATGTGTAGTCAAGACCTATAAACCCTTCATCTTTCCATTTTTTCCATAGTATTTAGTTAGATCGTATTTTATTTTGAATCTTTGGCTCATTTCTTCAATCATTTTTATGCATCCTTTTCCCTATATTTTTATCATGTGTTTGTATCTTCTCTTTCAAATTCCCAACAATTTAATAGATTTTTTTTCTTAAAACTAAGTCATATGTGTTGAAAATATAAGATGAGCAACTAAAAGTGGAGGGGTGAATCAGTCACCACAAAAAAAAATTGTAGATCCCTTAGATGTCAGTAGAAAACATAAAATATGTTGAAACTATTGTCACTTAGTTAACATGTAGGCACTCGGTTAACACAATCAATATGTTGTAACTCGACAACCACTATAATGTCAACTATTACTCAGGAAATACTAAAGATGTAGATCTTATTAAGATATTAACTTTGATTAACCTTAATTAACTTCATTGCATACACATAAAAGAAATAACATGAACACAAGTGACACCAAGATTTTATGTGGAAACCCAATTTGGGAAACCACCAATTGTAATTAGTTACTTGTTTTCACTCTTCTAATGTGATCCTTATTAGGAGCCAATCCTACTAAAGGTTACAAAAGACACTATTAGGTGTGACCTTGTTAGAGGTCTTTAGACACTTAAATCTAGAAATGCCACCTTGTTAGAGGATTTGGAAAATAGTTGTTAGGCTTCCTCTTTAAAGAGATTTAGTTCACTCCTACAAAGCTTAGAGCATAACAATGAAATGAACTAATTTCTTATGCAACAGTATTGCCAATTTCATATCTCAATTCTACCTCAAATACTTGATCCTTCCTGATCAAATTAATCTTTGCAACCCAACAAGGATATTCTGCTTATCCTTCCAATTCACTTCCTCTAAGCATCTTCACACATTCTGTCACTACTCTTCAATCCCCAACTTGACCTTATACTTATATCATATAGATTGTCAAGTCGGCTTGAATATAACTTATAACAATATTTCTTCACCTGTTTAGTTGGCTAGCACCAACAAATAAATCCATTAAACTCAATATGCCAAAACAAGAAAATCCTTTGTTAGCCAACCCTACTTAGTAGACACTAACACTGAAATAATTTTCCTATGTTAACTAAGTAAACTTGATTAACACTACAACTTTGTTGCTCAACTCATATTTCAAGTATTCAATTTGAAAATGTCTAATATTGATGAACTGAGAAAGAAATAGTCTGAACTCGATAACAAATAACTTTGCTACAAAACTAAAATAGAACAACAATTGAAATCATGGGCATCTATTTGTAACACCCCCATTTCCACTTCTCTCTCTAGAGTGGAGAAGTTGGTCCAAACTATTACAGTAGATGAAAGGGTCAAGCATACTCGTGAGTTCAACTTGATGGTTCTCCTTGTTCCTCCTTTACAGCCTCTTGTCATGGGTTATTCTTTCCTCAAGGACCAATTAGATATCACTAAAATCACACTAGATTGTGCCTAGGTTGGATATGATAGCACCCTCTTTATCTGGTTCCTCTCACTTGCTAACCT
This sequence comes from Cupressus sempervirens, assembly GCA_028749045.1. NCBI lineage: Eukaryota > Viridiplantae > Streptophyta > Pinopsida > Cupressales > Cupressaceae > Cupressus > Cupressus sempervirens. Next base: position 611,006,618 of record CM053793.1, read on the forward strand.
CCTTTAGGTTCTTAGGACAAAGAGGAAGCTCTTCCCTCTCTCTATCAAGATTTATCTTGATGAGGATCTTCCTAGATCACAAATGACAGAACTTAAGCAGACTCAGGTTCTTGTTATGGCTTCCCAATAGGAGGGTAAGAAGGTAGTGATTAGAAACCTCAAGGTGGTGATTAATGATAATTTTCTTACAGGTTGGGAGTCGAGGTTGGCCTCTAAGGCCAGATGATGTGCATAGTTGGTGCAACTTCACCACGCATCTTTCTTTCTCTTTTCATTCATCATGTGTCATGCCCCTATATTTCTTTTCATAGCTTCTCATGGATTTTTCATGACTTTCCTCTCACCCTTGTCTATTGCTTAGGGTGTACAATGACCATGCACTATCTCTATCCCTACCACCAACCTCTCTAGACATATGTTACCCACTGTGTGCTCTTCACCAGGGACACTCCTCCGCTTATAGTACTTAGCAACCACACATGGCACCTAGTCACCCCTATTTGTTTCATTCATTTCTACTCTCTCTCTTTTCTTCCCTTCTTTCTCTTTGAGGTAGATGCCTACTCCTCATTGGGGTGATCCTCACACTCTCTCTCTTCTTCGTCTGTTGTTTGGATTTGTTCTTGTTCTTGTTCTTTTGCAAATCTAATTTAGTGTTCCTATTTTATGTTGTCATCCTAGTTATAAAACCTCAGTCCCATTGGCCCATTTGTGGTTTTTTGTTTGACATTAATAAATTTATCTATCTTAGCTATGTGTATAGTGACATTTGTTTGTTTGTTTCCTACTTCTTTCTTTGACTAATCATAATAGAATACATGTAATACAAGGAATTAATCAGTTAAATAAAATAGTATAATGTATTTTGAGATTATTGAATTTTTAAAACTCCTTGTCAAGAAAATGATTTTCTTATCAATTCTTTAATAAAAATAAAAGTAGTGACTAGTCAAAAGGCATCCATATCCAAGAAAATTCTAGGCATATTGAAGAAATATGAATGCATATCCAAGAATAGTCTATCTAATTTCACAGCCCAATAAGAGAAATATTTTAGGAATATCCCTAAATAGATAGAGAATCTACCCTCTTAAAGGTTTTCTTGCAAATTTGCAAGTTTCATCCTTGATTATCTAGACTGTCATTGTTCAATTTTTTCATGTTGTTAGTTCTATGCAACACATTTGTATTTGATAAAGTCCTTTCTACCAAGCCATTATATTATTATGAATATCTCACTTAAATATTTATAGCAAAGTTTGCTAATAAGATACATCAATAGTTTATTGGTTAGATCAAGAAAGGTTTGAAGAGAATTTAAAGATTGTGATAGAAAAGAAGGAATATGAAAGAAGTGGATCTTAGGACTAAAAGAGAAGATAGTGAAAATGACAAAGTCTGCGAATCATTAAGAGAGTGTATCAACAAAGATGCAAGTAATATAAATCTTTGTATTGAGATAAGGATATGATAATAGATTTATGAATATTTAAAAGATAGAGTAGTTTATATCTAAAATTAGAACTCTAGATAGAGATAAACTTCAATAGAGTAATAACAAAATTGAAAGAAAGTATGATAATAATTTAAACTTACAAAAGTTTGAGCTTATTTATAGTCACACTATTGATATGGCTATGAAGAGGAGGGGGAAATTATAAGGGAGGAAGTAAAGATCTTGTTAATTGGTGAAGTGATTATAGTTAACAAGAAAATCGAAGAAGTCAAAACATATTTAGGTTTTTTTCAAAGAAATTTTAGGCCATAACTATGAAAAATGGCAACAAATATGACACAACTTACATAGGAAAATTATTCTGATGTTATTATAGAAAACACTGAGTATTTCCCAAAACTAATCTAAGTATCATCCAACATATTTTTCTATTTGTTTGGATAAATATAAATTCAAAAAGAATAGATAAATTCAAAATATCTAAATAGGATTTTAAAAGTTAATTTATAGATGAATAATATTGATCAAAAGTTTCCTTTTTTAAGATTAATTTATTTATTTAAAGTTAAATTTGTGACATTGACTATGCAAATTTATTTGGAAGATAAATTTATAATTCTAATTAAATATATATTTTTTATATTAAGTTCAAATAGACTCAAACCTAAAACCTCCAAGTTAAGAGGCTCACAATTTATTATTGTTTTGTAGACTCTTGATATTTGACACTTCATTATTCAATAATATATTTTAAAAGTCAAATTTTTATTGAAAATAAGACATTCACTATGTTTTTATTGTTATATAATTAATTGATGTTTGAATATTGTATACTTTTACAACCATAATTTTATCTCATTCCTCACATGCATAATTACTATTTCAGATAGTATAATCTTGGTTTCAATATAAATAATTTATAATATTCTTCTACTTATAGAATTTAGTTACATATTTCAAAACTTTTGATCCAACTAACATTGTCATTGTGATCAAGAAGGATCGAAAATATAATCAGAATATATATTATTTACAAGAGTTTCTAAGTTAAATTATGTTTCAATATAATTATTAAATAATATGAAATAAAAACTTGTTATATATTGTCATTAAAACAAAAAACTCTAAACTTCCTAAAAATGTATTAAAAATATATATATATATATATATAAAACTTTAAATTATAACATAAAAGAAGAAAAGAAAAACCTGTAAATAAAAATGTTTATTATTTTCTAAAATAATTTCTTACAGCCAATGACTTGCAAGTGGATAATGTTTGAACAGAGAGACTAATCTTATGTTATGTACAAGTGCAAATAAGTAACACCATGACCTGTGTGACGGCAATTGTTTAGGTTTTAAAAAAAAGAAAGATAAACAATGTAATGTATGAGATTTCTGATCAATATTAAAAAATAAGTTTGTAAATGTTCACTATTCTTAGAGATAACAGAAGCTGGTTCTATAAAGAATAGAGAATAGATAATACTTAAACCATACATTCACAAGCTTCCAATTTGGCACAGTCGGGGGGAATGTTCACCAGAATGATTTAAATTGGAAGTTAAAAAATGTTTTCAAATCAATTTACCTCCCTCCAAGTTATCTGTAACACAAAACAAATCAGAAATGCAAAGCCTTATTCATCATGAAAAACAAAAGAATTGAAGATTTACAAAAGAAAACACTGGCAAACTACAGACTTCCCTTGTGCTGGATATGGATTTGATATTGTTGTTTACCTTATGAACTTCTGCTGAGTATAATTGAGACTTTCACAGAGCAAAAAACCGACTTCAACTGCCAAGATAACCTGTAGTCAGGGTATTGCTGTGAAACAATTTGCGTCTCTTGTCCAGCCTTCCATGTTTTCCACTTTCATGCCTATGGGAGCATATCTTAAAACAAACATGATAAAACTTACTTTTTCATAAATTAATTCCAACTTCTTCGCAGTGGGCGGGATCGAGCACCAAATTTAAAATTCAAATTTGAGCTTACCAGCTTGATAGCCCCCGTTAACGGAAAAATGATGTTAAATGGGTTATGGTTGGGCCCACACCAACCACCGAAGCTGTCAATGCTTCGATTGTGCTGTTTAAGTCTATTTGTTGCACTCACGGCACCAGCTACGGTGCAACTTATTGGCAAAGACTAAAGGGTAAACTATTTTGTTTGACCTGCCTATGCCTAGGCCATGCCCTTCGTACACGTACCGCCCCTGCCGTCAGTGCATCTGACATCAGCGTATATTTAAATGCATTGTGTACTTAGGAGCTCCCCAGATTTGATGGCATCTTTAATATTAAAATTGGAAGGAATGCCAATTATTTTTTGGAGGGAATGTGTCTTTATATCAAACTTACAATGACCTTCCTCTTTGTTCATAGATCAGCCCCACAGAAAGATAGGTAATTCTAACGTTTTAGATCTTTTCTGCAGATTTTTTTGGCATTTTAATATACGTTTCTTTAAATTTAGCTTTAAATTTTTAATGTACACCTGAAAGTAATTTAAATGTTGTTATTTAAATTTATATGTGAGTTTTTGGGTATAGAATTTGACACAGTAATCACCCAGTCACTTGAACTTTTTCTCTGTGTTTAAAGGTACCTAGAAAAACTTGCTTAGCTACATTAGAATTCAATTTGTTTCTTCCCTTTCAAAAAAAATCTATAAATTAGCAATTTTTTGTCATTTAGTTAAAAAGTAAAGAACAATGTTTATTTGATAATTAGTTGCATCTTGATATGGAATTCAACATCTTGATATAAAAACGATTTGCTGCCTATTGATAATTTGTTGTCTTTCTTTTTAAATGGTACACTCCATGATTTGATCTCCACCTAAACATATTTTTTATTTGTGATTTAAGATGAATCGCATAACCTCCTTATATAGGCAAGATGAAACATGCCCATTCAAGTAAAGCCAATCTTGGTCAGGCTGAGCTAATTAAAGAAAGATCACACCCCCGTATAGTTAAGATTCAATCATACAAGCAAACAAACAAGATAAGTTTCTACAGCGATTAAGAAAGTCACACCCTATGTTAAAATGGTTTGCAATTAAATCACTAAGTTCAAGATTTTTTTTATTCAATTAACTTTTGCTTGCAATTTGATTTCATTTTTGATTTCATAATGTGTTTTGAATCAAACCTTTATTCCCTTAAAGAAAATATTATGAATTTATATCAAATTATTTTAAGTTTTAAATTCTAAACTAGTCTTTTAAAATTTTTTTTATCAAAATTAATAATTATAATAATGCTAATTAATGTTCTTATTGTTATATTTTTAAAATTTATTTAAAATTAGAATAATAAAAAATATGTTTAGTATAATATATAATAATATAAAGATAATAGTATAAATAAAGAATATGTAATGTGAGATCTGATATATAAAATATACATGATAAAAAGAATTCAACATCTAATGTAAATGTAATTAAATATAATACATCATTATTAATAGAAAGTAAAATATAAATATAATGAAATATGGTATTATAACATATATCATGAAAAATATCTTAAATGAAATGTAAAATATATCATCTACATGTTTATATTTCTAAGTTTTAAATTTATAATACAATTGAGGAATCACAACTAAATGGAAAAAAGTTTATATTTCTAAAACCTTTTAGCTAATGAAACAAAGGTAAAAAAAAAATTCAAAATGTTTTGTTAAAATAATTGCATCTCTACTTAAGTAATTTTTTTAAAAAATCAAATGCAGAAAAAACCTCACAATTGATTGGTTGAAAAAATCATTTTTAATAACAAGTTAACTTCAATGGATGCCTATAAGAGTAGTATTATATGAAATTGATCAAATATTATTATATTAGTTATCCATCTTTCAATCTTTTGTGTCATATGTCTTTTTTTATTACAAATGAAGTATAATTATGTTAGTTTTCATATCATATAAGATATATAATGTCAAATTGCACATAAAGAAATCTATGCATTCAATCTAATAATATAATCATTGTAGTAGTCATATATGGTGAAGCAATTTTTTGCCTCATATTACACACCAAAAATCAAGTAGTAAACTTATTTGATGTTTGTTTTTTAATATTTCTAGGTGTACACTGCCATCATATTATCTATACTCATATATAAAATCTTTGTAGACATTCATTATCTATGAATTTGTTATTGCTCATCATCTCCAAAATAGGATTTACTTTCTAATAAAATTGTCCCATAAATCTATCATCTCTTGATAAAATTATAATATATCATTAAAGATATAGTAGTATTAGTCTATTTTTCATGCATGTTTTAACAAGATAGAGTGTTAGTGACCAATTAAATATTATATAGAATGACTAGAGGATGGAAATGAAAATCAAGTTCATTCAACTAGTTATCTGGGAAAGAAAACTAGTTTTCAATGAATAATCTTGAATGGACACCTATCAAAAATTAAAATGTCTTGATTTATGTGTTACTATGCCTCTTGGGAGACTTACTAACTTTATCAAACGAGATATTTTCAATAAAATATAATGGATACAAATGTAAGTAATGGTTTCCTTCATTATAGAGAATTTAAACTCAATCTTATCAAAAACTCCTATTTCGTATTTGAAAGTGGAAATTCTAATTATTTTTTAAACTCAAATGACCTCATAATATTTCTCTAAGGTATGAGATAAATAGTTTTGAAAAGTAAATGGTCTAGTGTCTATGAATTTACTATTGACATCTCAGTTATGTTTGTTTATTAGTGACACACAAACTTATTCAGATGGTCAGTTGCTATTGTTTACTATGAATTTGTTTCCCTATTTTCTTTTCATGTGTCAACTATCATGGAGAATAAGCTCATTGATTTGATTATTGTGGTATCATAATCCCTTTGGATTGCTAAAAACCCTAATATCTATAGCAAAGAAAAAAATTGATATAAGTTGAAGGTGGAAAAAATGAGTTTTTTTTTTTCAAAGAAAAACTTTCTAGGGTTTAGTGCTATAGATGAGACATAATAGGAATACAATTGCCTTGAAAGAAGGCTCTAAATTCATGGTTGCATGCCTATGTCAAAAATAAAAAAGCCAAAGCCAAGAATCCGGTGCTATAGATGAGACATAGGTAAATTGGTCAAATGAAAAGTAAATCAAATTGTATAGTTGAGAAAAAAAATGGTGTTAGTTTCCAACATAAATTGACAATTTGTGTTTTATATATCAAACAATGATAACATTGTGCATCACATTTTACTGCAGTCTTCAAATCCTATAACAGAACCTACACATGATGATGGCCATTATGTTCATCATAGTGGTGGAGGTATTAATTTTCTATTGGAAATTAATTATGCAATTATGAATAGAATTTAACATCTTGAATTGCAATTTGACATGTATCCTTTTTTGAATATTTTAGAGCATGTTGAACATCATGGTGAATGAGTGGAGCATGTTTGAAGCATTCAACATGTTGAGGTGGTGGCGAATCAAAATGTTATTGTACATGGTGTGGCATTGTTAGGTAAGAAAAATGCATGTTATGTTCTACAAGTTAATGAAATAATTATAATAGTACAAAAAAAAAGAAGGAGTATACCAATTTAACCCATTTACTTGTTATTGCAAGAAAGCCCCCTTTAGTGCAATAGCCTCGTGCTCCTCAAAATAGGAGGCATCATAATTTGACATTACATATACCATAAGAGTAGGAGAATGAGGAATATATTGATGCTCCTATTAGCCTTATCCTTAAGAAAGGTAAGAAAAACAATAAGAAGAAATGATTTTTAAAGAATGCTCTTTGATAAACTTTGTTGGACAATGAAATAATGGTGTTTTAAGTAATTATCGATGAATGTTGTGTATTAATATTTACTTTTATGTCATGTTAATGAATATTGTTATGTGTTAATGAAGTCTTAATTATTATTGTGTATTATTGAATTTTATATCATATTAATGAATGTTATATTGATTGAATCTATAGTGAATAAATGGATGAATGAATGAATGAATGAAGTATGTAATTGGATGTTAATGGGGAATTTATATTGATCTTAGCGAGAGGGGTGAGGTCATATGAGTTTCCACCTTCATGTGGTTGGCCTTGTTAATTAGAGAATATTGATGTATGATAGATAGATTTTCTTTTAGACACTTGTTTTGACAAGAGATCATGGAGTGTAATATAAAATTTTGATGGATAAAATTAGTTTACAAAATCTAATTTAGAATCTTTTTAATGAATCTTTGAAAATAATGAACTCTTTTTTATTTGAGCTATTCTTAATGGATAGCTTCTATTTAGTTTCTTCCTAATGATCAATAACCTGAAGTAGTATATCTATTTGAATGTGTTTATCATCAATCCACTCCAATTTTAATATTTTAGGCCAATTCATTAAAGGCTTCTCTTCTAATCAGTGAAAAGTAAATTGTTTTTTTGAAAGATAAATTTTTATATGACAATTTTGTTGTAATGCCAATGTTGATAAATAAAATAGGTACACAAATTCTAATTCATATTGTTGATAACGAATCTTCCAAAATAATTAACTCTACCATAAATATATGGAACACTAAAAATAATCCATTTTCATTGATCTTTGTATACCCAAGTTCCATTTACCTAAAATTATTCCAAGTAGCTTTAAGGGAGATCTATAGTGTAGATCCCAAACATTGGAAGTGCACTAGGAAATATTGATCAAAGTATCTCAATTTAAGAGCATCTACAACTATTAATTGTAGATGTTGGATTTAAAATCTTGTATATGCTCAATAGAAAGGATATATTAAACAAGTTGATAAGAAAGATATTGATGTTTTTTGGCAACTCCATAAGAAGAGGTCAGTTTGAGTCCAAGGCAAGAATTCCAAGGAATGGGAAATCTATGTTTAATAAGAGTCCTCTTGCAACACTAAAAGCTTTGGTAACTTTACAATGTATTCGCTTCAATATTTTTTCTTTTGTTTTACAAGGATGTATCTAAATTATAAACATTTGATTGGTTTTTTTCAATTGAGTGCTTGTCACATGTTTTTAGGCTTGGCACAAGGTCTGTTGACAAGAAAGTAAAACCACATTTATTAATTAACCTTTCTAGATCAGCTAGACTTAATCCATTTAGAGGATAACAATTTGTAACTCAGCTAGTACATCATTTTGTGATTCAATCTATGAATGACTGCCAAGGGCAAGCCCAAAATTAAGGATCATCTAAATCTAGGGTATATTCTCCTATATTGAATTTCTACATATATAATATATTTTTCTCTTAAAAATTATGAGAAACTAGCTAGTAACTTGTTTGATATTTGTTCTCTTGGAAGGATCTTTTGAGCTCACTGTTCAATCATTTCTGGCATTAGAGAATGTACAATTTTTACAATATTCCCATTAATCATGTTTTAATGCTTTGTTGAGGATTTCAATCCTCACAAAATTATGTATACATATATTTTATGTATAATTCACATTTCTAACAACAATGAATATTAAATTATGAATCATCAAATTCTAATGACAACTAGTGACTATCATATTGTCCTATTTCCCATTTTAGGCAACTAGTGACTATCCTATTTCGCGTTGAATACTTAACCCACATTCTCATTGTTACTTGTATCGAAGCTACCCCTTCCCAATATTTTTCCCACACTCACTCTTTTATAGACACTTGTCTCAAATCTCAAGCCAACACTCATGAAGTGTGACTCCTCACCATAAAAGATTATACATAAAAGATATGTATCAATGCTTGAGAAAACAATAGAATCTATAATAAGGTCACCCCGACCATGAAGTGTGACTCCTAACTAGCCAAAATAATATGTTTTAAGAATTAATAAGGTGATTTAAAGGCTTAGAAATAAAACTTTGGCATCTTAACTGGATTTCATTTTATTAAGCTTGTTAGAAATGGAAAAAGAAATTTGTAAATAAACAATACCAGGAAAGAATCTAAGTGAGTAAATGCATGAAAAGATATTACCATAAAATAGGAGAGAGAAAGCTTCAAGCTCCAACACCATGAGACAAGATATTTGGAAAGGGGAAAGCAAAGAAAACCCCTTGTGATATTATGAATGAGGCATCAAAAGCCTAAGAAGGAGGAGAGAGAGAGAGAGAGCAATGCTCATACAATAATTGAGAAGAGGAAGAAACCTCATTGTTGTTAAATGAGAGAAGAGGGTCATCTCTTAAATAGAGATGAGAGAGAGGAGTTAGAATGTAACTCCCATGTCTATGAATGCCACCATTCATATGTGTGTGAGGCCAAGTGTGAGATTCCTCTTAAGGAGGAATAATCTAAAATTAGAAATTACAATATATATTTGTCCTCACATATTCCACTAGATGACAAAATAAGATGTAGTGGAAAAAGGACAAAAAAGAAATATATTAGGATACCTTGGCTTATATCCTAATATATTATAACAATAAAGAAAGGAGTTCTAACCTTGGTTTATAAATACACCAAGGAAAGATTACGACTTCTAAAACCCCCCTTTAATCTTTACTTGGGGTAATTACATCAAAGGGTATTAAACCCATAATTTTTACAAAAATTTGCAACTTAATCTTCAATATGAAGTAATTTGATTGTCTTCAAGCCATATGGTACATTTGTAGATCCAAGAGAAGTACATGAGTCCTTTGAATGTGATCAAGTGGAAGCATAGACACCTCCAAGAAGGTTCCTTGATGGATCACTTGAAAAACAAAGAACAACAAGACAAATATCCACAAGTAGAATGCCATCATATAGGCAAATTCGAAATCCTTTTGAATAAGGATAATAAAACTCTCATAGAGAAGCAATGAGTAAAACATGTTACCACAAAACAATGGAGATAACCTGATATCAAGATAAAGTATCTGCTCAAAATATTGTCAACAAGGACAAATTGAGTAAAAAGCTTGATCAATGCTCTCATGAAAAGTATATGATACTAATCCACAAATGACCACAGACAAGGCCAACTAATGAAACGTGCATCAACATTGCATCAATCATGTGGATATAGACAGTCCACTTAATGAATCATCCCACTGCAAGTTAATGGGCTGCAGCACCATAACTTACATGACTCAGGATCTAAGCAACAAAATATGAAGATCATTATCACATTAATATATGAAAATAAAGTAAAAAGAGAGACATGCTGATCAAAGTAGAATAATCATGATTTTTTGTAGGATAATCAAAAGAATGGATTATGAGGATATAGCAACATATTGCCTTCAAATTGGATCAAATCATCTGAAGTTGGAGGGAAAACTCCAATAATAATATCCTCTTCATGAGGAAAAGAAAATGGAACAACATGGAGGGAAACTCCATAAAAATATTATCCTATCAAAATGGAACAGATAGGATCAATTTGAGGGAAACTCCATATAAATATTATCCTATCAAAATGGAACAGATAGGATCAATTGGAGGGAAACTCCATATAAAATGAGTGCACACCAATATAGGATGGAGGGATACTCCATGGGCCATATAAGGAAACTATGTATCAGTTATACTGAGGGGACCTACATAGTTATCCTTGAAAAAATTGGCTCCCTATGCAACACAAAACAAATATCATATAAATCATGTATATCAATGGTATAACACCATAAGGTGCCAACATGGGCATAGAAAAATGCTATAAAAGCATAGAACTGCAACCATGTGCAGATAGATCAATCAAATCATTAAATAATGAAGGAAATAGTGTAAGATTACTCATAATCCAATAAAATAAAATTATGTAAGGAAGATCAACTAAATATAGATATCAGGTATAAAACTCCATTAAGGGTAAACATGGGTATGAAAATTATAATAGCTTGTATATTTATCTTGGTATATATGTGTTCACCCATATATACTTGAATAAATATACGAAAAGAGATTGGTTAAAGAAAATAATCACCTTTCCATACTTAATATTTTGGAAAGTCACAATTTATAACAAGTCACAATATTTACCTTGGTTCAAAAATTTAACCTCAAAGTAATAAGAACATAAAGTCATGGGGCAAAAAGATCTCTCCAATTTTTCTCATACTATGCCTTCAAGATTGGAAGAGTGATTCAAAAAGAATTTTTTTGAAATATAACATGAACAAAGATATAAGTAAAAAACTTAGTAATTAATGATAGAGGTCAGATCTGGTAGATAAGAATATACTAAAAAGAGTTAAAAAACTTTTCTAAAAAAAGTTTGAATAAAATCTTGAAAATGAATGATTACCTGCCAAAAATAAGTTGACAAAAGGCAATAATAAAAGTAAATGATACCTCTGTCAAGAGCTAAAAGAAGGAAAAGGAATCTTGCATGAAAAGACAAGAAATCATTACAACTGAGTCTAAATATAGAGAAAACTTATATGATTTAAAAAACTCAAATGTGATGCAATGCAAACTAGATAGGTAATGAGATTTTAATTCAACCACAATGAGGAAAGCAGCCTCCCTCCTCTTCTTCTTCTTCTTTCATAACTGGAAATAATAGTTCCAGAATCAAACCACTTGGTAGGCAGCGCTGGAATTACCATACCATACACGCTTTTGTTTGAAAGATGCTACAATGATTGAGGGGGTTTAGTTTTCCCGTCAGTGCATATTCAACATCTGTTCACCCTGGTGGAAATTTTTAAATCTTTGACAAAGGTGCATATTTTTAAGAAAATTATAATCATCAGTTATAGGAAAACAGTCGTACAGGTTGAATAAGAGTTTGATCTAACCATTTGCCTCATTGGCTACTGAAAGTTTCCACCAACAGAGCCGTCGTGCGGAAACTTATGATGCATTAGCATAGGAACATAAACATCAACGGTAGTCATTATTCAAAATAGCTTATCAGGACTCTCAAGAAGATAGAATTGTTCGATGGCTGCATGAGATGAGTTGGTTGTGATTATTAATGCAAGTTTCTACATCAAGCATCTATGATTTGGAGAGGCACAGTCTTTGTCAGTTATAGGAGTTCTGTGATTTCAATTAAATTAAAAGATGGCAATTGTAACAAGAGTGGGGAGCATCTGTGATACATCTTATGAGCGATCTCTGCATTTTCCTTCACAAATTGTAGGATTGCAGATTGATTCGGTGTGGGTGCCTTCCTCTTTTCCTGCTATGAATAATTTGGGCCTGCGGTTAAGGGCCCCTCTTCTAATGAAGATGCCCCTTCAGAGGCAGGGGATTATTGGTGCGCTGGCCAATCATGTAGAACGTGCAGTGGAAATTGTCCAAGATGTTGGAAAATTTGGAAGCCCTTTGAAAAAGCACTTTCCTTTCTATGTAATGCTTCCTGACGATACGGTATCGATTCACAATACCTTGAATCATTGCAAGGCAATTCAAGCAGGCTTGCTTACCTTAAAAACTCTAGGTGTCGATGGAGTGGTTATGCAAGTCTGGTGGGGAGTCATGGAGGGAGATGCTCCAAAAAAATATGATTGGACAGCATATTTAACTTTGGTCAAATTGATCCAAGCTGCAGGCCTAAAAGTTCAAGCTTCAATGTGTTTTCATGGTTGTAAATACACTAACTAGAAATCTGCTATAGCTCTTCAATCATGGGTCCTTAAAGTGGGTGACAGTGACTCAAAAAAAAAAAAAAAAAATTAATATCTGGATAGGAAAACCCTTTGGCGGAAAGCCTTCCAAAGGGGGTTAGATGAAAACTAATAGAAAATAAGAAGTAACCTGCACAAATTAGAGCAAACAGAAGTTAATCAGATTTGGCGGTAAACCAACCAAATCTAAAAAAAATTCAATTTCTTCCATCTTAAGAAGATTAAAGAAGAAATTAATGAAATCTCTCTCAGGAGTCTCCTTCGAATCATACCTTCATGCAAACACTCAAAACAAAGATTAAACTGCTCTGATACCATGTTAGAAATGGAAAAAGAAATCTGTAAATAAACAATACTGGGAAAGAATCTAAGTGAGTAAATGCATGAAAAGATATTACCATAAAATAGGAGAGAGAAAGCTTCAAGCTCCAACACCATGAGACAAGATATTTGGAAAGGGGAAAGCAAAGAAAACCCCTTGTGATATTATGAATGAGGCATCAAAAGCCTAAGAAGGAGGAGAGAGAGAGAGAGAGAGCAATGCTCATACAATAATTGAGAAGAGGAAGAAGACTCATTGTTGTTAAATGAGAGAAGAGGGTCATCTTTTAAATAGAGATGAGAGAGAGGAGTTAGAATGTAACTCCCATGTCTATGAATGCCACCATTCATATGTGTGTGAGGCCAAGTGTGAGATTCCTCTTAAGGAGGAATAATCTAAAATTAGAAATTACAATATATATTTGTCCTCACATATTCCACTAGATGACAAAATAAGATGTAGTGGAAAAAGGACAAAAAAGAAATATATTAGGATACCTTGGCTTATATCCTAGTATATTATAACAATAAAGAAAGGAGTTCTAACCTTGGTTTATAAATACACCAAGGAAAGATTACAACTTCTAACAAAGCTACTAGCAGAAAGGGTTGGTTGGTAATAGTGATTCTAAAGAGAGGTTCATTTCAACACAACACAAACATTGATATTAATATTGGAGTTTGCTACTACTAGTGTCATGTGAAATGGAATAGACACATGTTAAAATTTAGTGTGTCCAAGAGAACATGCATTGGCTTCATTAGCATGATTTTTTGAAGAATTAAAGTTTTTGACCACCTCTTTAGTGAGTGATAGAAACTAAAACTTTCAATTCGTAAAGGTTGTAATTTTCTTGAAACAAATGATGAGTAACATCGATGGTGTTCATTGTGGAATTCTGTTTGATATGTTCCTTGGATGTTGTATGTGGATTTTTAGGATAGAACTTTGAGGGGTGTTGAATTGCCATTGAGCCAAGAAAGTGTGGAAACTATGTGTCAAGTATGTCTACATCAAATACTTGGTGAAGACCCAAGTATTTGAGAATCAAGGACAAACATGTCTCCAATAGGATTATATGCAGCAACACAATAATGCAAGGACTATATTCTAGAGATTCGATATTTTAGTGTTTGCACTTGAAGTTCTCATTTTAAAGATGCTACGAGAGTCTTTATGAACCTTGAATTCATCGGGGACAATAAACAACATGAAGGTTTTTTGTTTGTTTATGAGAGTATGTGTTGAAGTTCTTGGTGAATATGATGGTTGTGCTTTAGATATGTCTCCACATTATGCGCTCCTTTTTTAACTGGTATAAAAATGTGCATGATAGGAAATTCCAAGAGCTAAGTTTGATAAAACCCAATATGCCTCTAAAATGGGTTGTGCACTATAGAATTATGCAAAGCTTCTAAGTGGGGATAAGGGTAAACTTTTACACATGTAGTATGTGGATAAATTTATTACTAGATTGAAAGCATGTGGAATAAAATTATATGAAAAAAATATGGCTATATGTAAGCTTGCATCTTGATAATACAAACAAAAAACTAATAAAAAAATACTAACCAACAATTGTTTTATTATCAACACGTTGATTATTGCTAAGAAAACTTGAACATTAAATAGATAGAGTCAATTATTTTTCCTAAGTGCATCTTATTGTGAAGAAATGAAATATACCTCTACTAAAATCATGTTATATGAACATGATAATTAGTTAACATGTTTAGGAGTTGTGATAGGTTATGTAACCAAAGTAGGGAAACAATAGAAATGAAGCTTCTTAGTTGATTTTGATAGCTGATTGATACTTGTTCATTGTTTTAATAATTTTAGAACTATAACCTAAAATCACAGCATTTTCTTTTATCAGTGGAATGATAAAATTTAAATTGAATTGTCATTAGAATTTGATAATTCATAATCCACAACTAGTGACTGTCCTATTTCCCATTTAATGCTTAATCCACATTCTCCCTATTAATCTTATTAGAACTACCCCTTCCCAAGGGTTTTTCCACACTAATTCTTTCATAGATACTTGTCTCAAATCCCAAGCCAATGCTCATACCAAACCCAAACACCATTGAAGCATTCTCAAGGAAATGTTACAGTTTACTAGCATTTGAATAATCGGAAGAGCTACTAAGACAATCACTAGTAAAAGGCCTCTAATTGAGTATCCCTCCTTGCTAACCCCTTAGACACCCTCAAAGCCATCCCACACACCTTACCACATTAATATACTCCTTCTTAAACATTTCTAATTGTGCAAAGTATTAAAAAAGTCCTTTACCCTCTCTTTACTAGTCTGAGACAAGGAGTTAGTCATTCCTCTGATGCGATTCACATGCAAAAACATGCATGGTTCTTTGCAAATGATTGAAGAACCAAATATATATTAAATTAAAACAGCCCTCTCAAGGTGAGGGTTTATTATGTGTAAAATGGACAATTTTTACATTTTCATAGTGTCACTGGATATCCTAATAAGGATTTTGACTAGTTTAACTAAAATAATGATATTTTCCCTTATACAGTATGAAAATGGATAAATTTGATGCCAAAATCGAATTAGTTCAATTCTCTATCAATCCAAGGTAATACTAAGATTATTTCAATAATATTTAACCATAAGAAATGACTGTGACTATTCATTTATGATAGAAAACTATGAGGAATTCACAAGAAAACCTTTGATCTTTATTGAATTTTTTTTCAATCTTGACCATTACATTTCTTTTGGATATTTGTAACCATTTAAAGTATTCTCAATTGACCAAACTCCTCCCAAATACCCAAAACCAATTAATGAAAAAAGTTGCCAAGAAAGTTGTAAAGTTGCTTGACAATTTTTGTGCAACTTTTTCAACTTTGTCAATTTAATGAATCTTAAAGGTTACATAATGTATTTTAACACAAAAAATCCCCTAAATTTTCCAATTTCACCCTTGGTCTTACAATTTTTACTATTGGACCTAATTTGACAACTTTGTACTTCATGAAAACTTTTCAAGAACTATAAACCTAACGAACCTACATTAATAATAAAAGGCTCTTAATGGCCTTATTATACCATATTTGGTCATCAAAGACCTTATTTACATTCATTGTCCTTAAGAGTTAAAGCACACACTTTTTATACTTGACTTCGTAGAGGCCCTTGAAGCAATAGGGTGCTCCTAGACCATACTCCCCCCTCGAAAAAAAACATATCGTATAGGTTACCAATTCCATATCCACTTGGAAAAACCTATATGCCTACATAAAATGGAGAAAAAATAGAATAAATTATGCATTAGGCTCACACATGCACCCTCTCCCACACTTGCTACATCCTTGATCCTTATACCTATGTATTTTCTTGTGCATTACCTTGCACTAGGGGACATATTTATTTCTCAATCATTATCCCTACCTTCAAATCCTTTTCTTCCTTCTTCTCTATCCTTGCCTTTGCTAGTAAAACTTCCTCCTTCATCAGTGGTTCTTATTTCCCAAACATGACTATCCTTCTCCAATGCTTTGTTGAATCATCACCCTTCAAACAAGTTAGTTTAAACCTATTCCCACCTTAATAAATAAGATATGTTTTCCTCTTCCCATAATAGAGGATGTCCCTATCAAATTGTCATGGCCTTCCCAAGAGAAAATGGCAACATGCCATGACAACCTACTCCATGACCATGATTGGTTATTTGTGACCCAACATTCCTTATAGGGTCTTATATGAGGCATCCTAACCAGATTCAACTTATCCACCATCTCATTAGACACTATGTTTCTTTGTGATCTTGTATGAATGACAACCTTTCATATCTTATCCTCACACTTACACAAAGTCTCGCACAAATTCCTTCTTTCACTATCATCCCCAGCTAGCTACAAAACTTGTCTTCTTATTATTAGTTCTTCCCCATACTCAAGATCTACTATAAGGTGTGGCATAAAATCTCCTTGACTATTCTCCTCTCAACCTGTGTAATTCTTCCTCTCTCCCCCTTGAGAGTTAGTTTATTTTTTCTTAGCACACCTACTTGTTGAATGCCCTGCCTTGTCATAGTTGTAACACCTCTCTATGAACACAACTCTACCACCACCAAATATTCCTCCTCTTTTCCCTATACTATTGAAATCGGATCCTTTCCCTTTTATTTTTTGTCTTTCATTAGTTTGTTTGGAGGTATAGTCTCTTTCCCTTTAGAACTACTACCCTTACACTGTATGGTCTTGTCTTGTCTTCTTTTCAACTTCTCCTCCATCCTAATGACCATATCTTGTATGTTAAATCTCAAACACCATAGATACCTAGCAACTTTGGAAACTTATCCTCACAATACTAATTTTAATATTTCATGATTGGATTATATGAATCTTTCTATCAATATTTTCATATTCACATTATAGAATCCACCATCAAAATGAACAAAACAGAGAATAAAACGATTACTCGAATTGAAATCTTTTCAACCCATATAGAAAAGTTTGAATGAATTTTTCATGACAAATAGAAATATGATACTAGGTATAATTGTGTATAAATAGATGGTACATAGCTATGGAAGGAAGTACAACATACAAAAGTATAGACCAAATGGTTTCTTACATAAAAGCCCTAAATAATTAGGCAAATTCATAAGTAGATTTCAAGAAATCAATGGTATTTTTTAGTACCATGGCACATCACCATTCAAGGTTGGTCATCTTGTATGATATTTATTTCTAATTTTACTCAACAAGTTTTAAATTTTCATTATCATGCACTATAGTAAACCATACTGCATTGTTCAGAGTTATTATTTATTTATGAAAAAATTTCTATCATAATTTGATTGCATGAAACTTCTTTCCATGAATGTTGTCTATCATACACCATGATCTATCATTAGAATAATTAAATTATAACATTAGACAAAGAGAAGATCATAAATTATGATTCATAACATTGGTAGAAAAAAAATCCATAATCAAGCCCTAAAATTTTTTTCATGATTAATTTCAATCTAAGCATGTCCAATTGAACTCTAGTTAACATAATTGGAATGATTTTAATATAGGTGTGAGAAAGATACAGATCCTTTGTAGAGAACATCTGCATACAATCCTCTATTAGTATTTTAGGTATCAATACTAAAATAAGTTGTGAACAACACAAGTTTTCCTCTTGTTTTTTTGGATATAATAGCAATGTCCCAGTGGCACAAGGATGCACATCCCTCTAAATATGGTTGAGGTACTGGCAATGGAGACTATAGCCATTGGTGTAACCCAAGAGTAGCTAATATTTGGAATGAACCTTTTTATTCCTATGTAAATTACAAAAGGTATCAAAGATAGACTTAATTTCATGCCAAATATAAGGTCTATGAGTTAGAGCGATAATCAATAGTGTAGATGCATAATATTTAGCATATTTATACTCTTTTAATGAAAATTAAGTTGAAAGATATCAAGTGTCAATTTTGGGTTATCAACATTGTACTAAAAACTTTAAATTCACAAGAATTGGTGTAACGTTGTCAAAAAAATTTGACATTAAGTCAAGAAGTCAATATGGTCTCCTCACCCATTAAAAATGTGAAAAGGAAAATATGGTTGTAGGAGAGGTGGAGGATTTTATTACCATACAATAACAATGAGAATGAAAAATTTGAATCAATACAAACAACCAAGTGTTAGGGACCTTATTTACCATACTTTAGAGAACTGAACCTTGAGGTTAGTGATTTCCTCCAATTCATCCATTATTAGAATCACCATCTTTGATAAAGGAGTGGTATCCACTATATCCATATTTAAGAAAACTTTAGTTGAACTCTATAGGCAACAAGCTAAAGAAACTGAATTTGAAGTTGTATGTTGAGTTGGATTTTGATTTGGAAGATTGTTTGGTTATAGTGGTAGTTCATTGGGTCCTCAATGAATCCATTTAATACTCAACTAGTTATACATTTTGTGATGAGATATTTAAGGAATGATGAATTGATATTGCAGGGAATTGTTGGTTTTGACTGGTAGGAGATGCAGGTGACAAGAAGAGGACATTGAGATATTTCTTTATAATATGACTTGTTTGACAATGATATGTCACTTAGTGTAAGTATATTTCAACTTTTATAAGTTTTTTTTTTAGATAAACTAGTAAATACTAAATGCCTACTTATTTTCTAGACATTGACATGAGATAATGATTGATTTTCATTTTTGCCATGTAAGCTTGAAATAATAGTAGTGCTTGATATGATGTTTCAAATGGTCTTAGTTAAGTTGTGTATTGGTGGGACCATGAGAATGATGATGCAAGGAAGGAGGTAGAAGATGTTGATGATGAGAAGGCAGAAATTGAAACTCTTAATTATGATGATCTAGATAGTGTTGCAAAGCTATAGAAGACACAACGCTATATTGCTATCATGCAAGTATGTGTAGAACAATTACAAAATATATAAAAAGAACATAAACATATAACCATTGAAAACTAGATAACTCCTACAATATTGTCAATTTGGCCTAACCATCTGAAATTGGAGTTGGTATAATAATTTCCCAAGTGAGAAAAACATTTTATAGAAATAATCAAGCTCTGACTCTATAACTCAAAAATTTCCAAAATAGAAAAACTCAAACAACTAAGTTTGAATCATGTCTCCATATCAAATTGAAGGCACTGAGCTCTATGAAAGTTGAACCATCAAAAAGATATATCTCCCCTATGCACAAATTGACCCTCTATCTATCTCTACTAGCCTATAAGGGTCCACTGATAGGATAATCAATAGTTGTACTGATGTTCTTATCTAGAATGGGGCATTCTATTCTCTACATAATCTATCCAAGTGGATGTCAAATTCATAGAAACTTCTTATGATCAATAACATTATGCCCTTTCCACATACTTATATTTTCTATTTCCTCCTTTCTCTCTTCTGAGATCAAATTTTGGCATTGGGTATGTTGTGTTGGAGGGAACACTCTTTGTTCATTAATATTTGACAACCACTTTTAACTCTCTTACTAAGACACTAAATATGTATTGATTATATGTTGTACTTTTTCCCTTTATAGTTTTGGAATGGTTTATGTTATGAGACATAGGCAACTATATTATTTACTTCCTAAATTTTGATGACTCCACTTCTTACATGGGGTAGTCCACTTTTCTCCCATTCTTGTGTATATTGGCACCTCTAAGCCTTTTCATGGGGATGTGATTTTGATGGTAGGGAATAAGTCTTGGAATCAACCTCTTAAATAGGAGGGTCTTCCCTCTAAAGTTCATCAATCATTCTCTATTGGTCACCTAGCTACATATTGACATCAATGGTTGTAATATATCTACTATATAGTATGACGATGATCACGATTACTTGTTTATGCATGTTCAAAATTCTCCATCATATTACCCCTCTCAATGTGATAACATGCCTCTTGCTTTTGGTGAAACTCTATTGAGTCCTTTTGACCCTATTGTAGAAACTTCAAACATTTGTGTAGTCTAATATTCTCCTAGCTTTAGATGAGCTTTAATTCATGTGGTAGTTGGTCACCTTATAACTTGTGATCTTTTAGCTCTCCCCTCTCATTGTGATGCTTTTTTCTAGGGAAACCCCCCTCTAGTTCCCTTCATTCTAAGAATGTGGATTCTAAGATCTCCTAGACTTTTGTAGGTACGAATAAAGATCTTTATAAGAATTTGATGCAAAATTATTTTAAAACAAATTTTTTTTTTTTTTGTTCTTTCATTTTAACACTCACATTGTTTGATGTTTTAGTATGTGTCATGGCATTCCTTTCTTTTGTTACCTAAGATGTCTTGTAGTGATAGAGCATGTTTAGAGTATTGTTTTCTATACCTCATCTCTCATGGTTTGTGATAAGAAGGGATCAAAACCATTAGATCTCTTACATGTTTTCAATTTAAAATAGTAGAAAAATGAGGGTGGTCCTATAGACTATGACAACTCAGGTGTCAATAGAGATCAATAACACACTAGTAGAAGAGTTAGCAGTGCACCTCTAGAGTGTAGACAAGTCACTACCACTTGAAGATAAATATCCAAACTAATCATCGAGAAGGCTATCATCAATGATTAATTTGGATATTTATCTTTGGGTAATTGTTTTTTATTTTTAAAATATGTTGGTAAAAAATTTGACCAATGCTTGCAAGAATTCCTTGAACTTTTGACCTATGCATCAACCAAGATGTCATCATGAGTTTGGCATCCTAGTTGATCAAGGGTCAACATTGGTCAAATTTTTTACCAAATTTGGTTAAAATTTTGACCAGCGGATCAACCAGGTTATTGTTGTGGGTTTGACATCTTGGTTGATGCTTTGGTCAAAAGTTTGACCAAGTTTGGCCAATCTTTTGATGACCCTTCTTATTAACAAGGGAGGTCATTTTTGACCAACTTATGCATCAATATTTTGATGCTCACAAGACTTGGTCAAAGTTTTGGTGACAAAATAGCAAAAAATCAATTTTTAGATCATTCAACCAACACGAGTCAAAAATTTGAGCATTTTTTGACGAAAAATGAGTCAAAAGGTACTAGCATAAGAATTTAGTTAATTAAGCCTAGAGGATTTCTATAGTGGAAGCAGTAATCAATGTAATCATTTGGATATTTTTAAAAATAGTGGCATTTATTTGAATGGTTTATGAAGTGGTGAGCTAGTGAAGCTAGAGGTTTTCTACAATGGAAGAAATCATCAATGTAAACATTTGGTTATTTTAATAAAATTTGACATTTATTTGAATGTTTTATGAAGTGGTGAGTTGGTAGAATGATAAGTTGATAGGTTGCACTTACTTATATTTTAAGAATTAGTGATAATTTGTAGCCTATGCATACAATTATAAAGAAGGGTGTTTGCTTGTATTTAATTGTGCAACTACAAATATTGAAGAGTCACTTGCTGGAAGTAATAACCCCTGTGCTTGACAATTTACTTTTTTGTGTCCCTCTACTGTCAAACAAGGGCCATGAGAGCACTTATGTGCTTCTAAAATTTCTCCACACCAGGGAATTGAAGGTTGCGCATTCTTTCACCATGCTAAAGAGCAATCTTCTAGTGCAAGAAGTTTGGGGAATAATTTATTTACGAAGAGGATTTTGACAATGAATTGAATGATGTGGTTTACATGCATGGAATCAACAACGAAGGGTGCCCTATGTGCTCCAACTTATCTACAGTGGTATTTGGCATTCGAAACCATCGTCTCATCCTTTCTTATGCAGCAAACAAAGAGAAAATGTGTTGTCACCAAGGTAGTTAGGGTGTAGGAGACCCTGTTCAAGTACATAAGCTCGACCCTTTTATGATTTTTCTTTTTAGATTTCCTCTTCATTTGTACGTTGTACAATCATCGGGATTTATAAATACTTGTATTGTTGTTTCTTATTGGTACATATTGTCCAAGCATCTGACATAGTATGGAGGGATAAACCAATAGAATAATGATGAATTCATCATTATGGACAGTGGCATTTCTAAGAAGATCATCAAGTTAGGAGTGAAGCTCATTTTAGAGATTTCAACCACATAGGTAGGGTAAGGTAACACACTCATTTATGTGCCTCTATTATTAGTTTTTGTTCTTCAATAGGCATTAATTATTAGATTCTTCATGATTTAGGTTGAAAGTACATTAGTTTGCAATTTGGTTGTATTTGGCTAGGAGGTGAGCTACGGAGAAGAATTTCTTACCAATGTAAAATTTGGTTATAGTGTGATTATTCACAAGACTAGGAAATTTGTGCCCAATGATCGAGCCTTTTCTAATAGTTGTTTAAAATTGTTGGGGAGCCCAAGAAGGTAGTAGTTTTGTATAGATTTATTTTGGTATTCTTATTTGTGATATGTCAATTATGATTTGGAGTTGAAGGCAATATAAATTGTTATATCTTAATTAATTTTGTGAAAGAAGGAAAGAATCAATAGTTTATAAATTGATAGTCCAAAATCAAGTTTTTAAGCTCTGAAATAATAATAGTGTGTTCATGCATATAGCTGATTTTCTAGGAGAACACAATCACAATTTTTCTATTAATATTTAAACATTTCATCAACATTTGATTTTTATGTGCCATTAATAAAGGAATTAGTTACAATAAATATATGTTTTAATATTAAACACTTAATTTTTATATTGATTCTATATATTTTTCTAATACTTTTCTATAAGATTTTTTTTCTTTTCAATTAAAAAAGTCTAACATTAGAAAGATACACAAATAAAGAAACTTCCTACTTTTCTAATTGAAATAAAAAATGTTTCAAAAGTAGTGAGAAAAAATTTCTTTTACAAATAGTGGATCAACAATTTACATAAGAAAAATTCAACAAAAAGAACTAGATGCCAAAACTACAACTAGTAACTGAAGGAACCCTAGATAGTATAGCCTTACACATATAGAAATTCTACAGTTATATTATACTAGATCAAGTTTAGCAAGTTTATATAAAGGCCTACACAAAATTAACTACCTGAAATAAATCCAACAGTCAGTCCCAATTGTCATTAACATTACCTCTAAAGAAAACATTATTTAGGTTCTAGCCATCTTCATAGAAATCACTTTCCACTGGGTTACTAAAATTGAGATCCTCATAATTTCTATTTTGAACAAAATGAGAATCCTCCTATTGAACATTGACATAATCTTCATGGCTAACAAGACCACCCTAGTGACAAGGTTTAGAAATACTAGGCATATCTAGATCCATTTCCTAGGAAACAAAATTGGACATTAGGACGTCATCCTTGAACAACAACATGTTTCCTCCCTTAGCAATTCTTAAAATCTTTCTTTCGGCACCTTGATTACTGCCATAACTTGTGTAGTGATAAGGAGGGTGAGTTTTAAGAAAAAACTAGCAAGATCCCTTTGCCTCCCTTGGAAAATTTCCCCATTCCTTTGCTTCCATATGGACTAGAGAATTTCACTAGTGAGATCAAACCAAAAAGAATTATCTTTAGATCAAAAACCTCAACATACCCAACAAGAATTTCATGCCAAGACAAATCGAACTTATGATACCATTTAAAAGAATTGCCAAAGAAAGAGACCAAATTCTTTTAGCAAATTTGCACTAAAAAAAAATGTACTCAAAGGATTCAAAATACTGACAAATGGAGAAAAAATGGGATGCTTACCATTACTTGAAAGAAAAGAACTCATAGGAATATTTGTTTAAATGAGGAGCCATCTGAAATAGACCTTTTTTAGGTTCAACATGTGTGTGCCAAAAAGGTTTAAAAATAAATTTCCATCTAGCATAAGACCAATCAATACCCCAAATCCAATTAATTCTATCAAAATTATCCATACTATGGTTAAAAATCTTATAGATGTCCCTACTAGAAAAGTCACCTAGAAGCTTACCATCTTGCTACCGAACTTGCTCTAGAAAATGATGAGTATTGATGCTTTTATCAAGAAAAAAAAGAACCAAGAGATTTACTAACAAGAGTAAAATTTTTCTTTTGAGAATTAGTGATAGTAAATTTACTACTCATTTCCTCCCAAGAATGCATATGGTTTATATAATAACATCTTGTATTAGAGAAATGCCCTTTTTGTTCCAAATTTTTCTTGAGCAACTTTGAGTTAATGCCAAAGATTTATCATTAAGATAAACACCCTACCATAAAGATCACTCCTTGACATTATAGTAGTATAGATTCTTCCCAACAACATACCTTGATTGAATCAACACTCTAACCTGAGTCCAAGCTTTCTAAATAGAATGAGTGTTTTTTTGATCCAACATTTCTAAGCTCAAATTCCCTAGAAAAATGTCAATCATAGGAATAGCATCCCATTTTTAGCTTTTATTAATAAAATACCTAGCAATATTGTTCCTTACAAGTACCTTCCATGACTCATTTCAATCAAGAGAATTGAGAACCCACTTAGCAGCTAAATCGATCCCTTTTTTTTTTATATCTTTCATGCTCGAACCCCATAAATTATTAGGGTAGCAACACCAATCCCAGTTCACACTATGTCTCTTCTTATTCCCTAAAGAAAGTGCCTTATAGTCTTTAAAATTTTCACATTTTGATACTTCAAAAAAAACAAGTTGAGGCATAGTAAATAGTGTATGAAGAATGAACCTTTTGAACAACTTGAGCTCTACCAGCAAGTGACAATAGATGAGTCTTTTAAATTATTATCCTCAATTTTACTAAAAACTCAGTTCCACATGTCTTTCAAAGAGGGATCAATAGAAAAGGGGTACCAAGGTATCTCACAATGTAATTTGGACCAAACCATTTCTAATTTTGGTTCCCAATCCAATTAGGAGGGGAGTCAAGCTAACCAAAAATAAAGGATTTCCCTTAGTGCCTTCACCAATATTATCAAACTCAAAATCCTCTTTATATATAAGGAGAAGCTTCTCTCAAATCCAACCTTTCTTTTTCTTATAAAATTTAGTAGGGAGCCCATCTTCCCCAGGGGATTTACCATTGGCCATGGAGGAGACAGTGTCACCAATTTCTTGAGCACAGATAGGGAGATAAATATATATGACTTTCTCCTTAGAAACTTTCCTTGGAATAAGAGTAACACACTTTTTTATAGCATCAATACTATTAGCATCTTATTCCAAACTAAAAAGCTTGTTATAGAATTGATAAGAAGCCTCCAGGACATCTTTATTATTATTGGAGATACCTTTATTAGTAAAAATACCTTCAATGATTTATCTATTCTACTTATCTTTGATAAGTTTAAAAAATTATTTAGAACATCTATCATTATCCTACAACTAGTTGGCCTTAACTCTAATTTTTTACCCTAGAATCTTGATATTCTAAATCTTTCTCAAGCGCATCATAGTATCAATTAGGTCTTTCTCTAAATTCAAATCTCCCCATCTCTCTTCTAAATCCTTCAAAATTTTATTAAGATTTTTTTGATATTCATTCTCACTTCTTCTCCTATCGTTAGCTTCCTCACACCCCATGATTTGGAAAATCTTTCTCCAAGTATCCACCTTGATCATCCACCTAGCTTGGGCTGAGGCATCTTTGTTGCACATATTCGTCATCATGGATACCATATATGAAGTACTTTCAATGTCATCCTCTTGAATTAGGGAGAAATTAAGCTTTAAGAAACCCTTTTTTCTTAAAGTGCAACTATTCTCAGTCTCCAAATTACCAATGCAAGCATAAATAGTAGAGTGATCAAACATACCTGTAGGAGTAACCACAATAGAGAAAAATTTTTTTGATGTTTCAACATAAAAAAGAAGGGATTCATATAAACTATATGAGATTTGAAATAAATTCTTTTACTCAAAGCTTGGTTATTCCATCAAATAAACCATATGCCTTCAAACTCATTCTTCTTTTTATCAAGGCGATCCTAAATTTGAAATTTACTCTTCAATTTTTACCAAAAGTATTGCTCATTTCCTTTCCAACATTCTCTAGATCCTCCTCATTTATCCTAATTTTTCTCATTCATATTAAAGTCTCCCATACAAATCCAATTGGTTTCTAGAAGGTTATTAGCTAACCAATCCCGAAGAAGAACTCTTTCTCTATAATCATTGGAAGCATAAATATTGCAAACTCCTATATGTGAGTTATTGAAACTAAAGATAGATAAAATAACTCTATGGTTGGGGGAGTAACAATGAGACACACGATTCTCCACCCATTTTAAGCTGATAAGCAAAGCCACCCAACCTTTCCTTTTTTGGTGACTAGAATATAGGCATTTAGCCCTATACCAAACAAAAATGAGGGTGTTAAAGGCATGATCCCCATTAGCTTTGATTTCTTGCAAACAAGTGATATCTTTATTATGGAGTTTGTTACACCAACTCCTAGCCATATACTTTCTATTGGTCATTTCAAACCCTCTAATATTTCAACTATACTTGTGTAGATTCATGATTAATAATTTTATAATTTAGAACTCTTGAAGAGTCCATTAAAACAATTTGAGGTCTCAATGCTTTTGACTTTGTGGCTTTTTCCACAATTTTAGCTCTATTAGTTCTTTCATAGGTCTTCCTCTTCTTCTTTTTTCCCATAACTTCAGCAAATCCTTCATCAAGACTATCCTAATGAGTAGTAAAACAAGGATTATTAAGGTTAGAAGCCACATAATTTTGCACTGGGCTAGAGGACCTAGGAAGACTATTGAACTTACTCAAACTATTCTTCTTTGAAATCACTTATGTACTACTATTCAAATTTAGCGTGTTAAGAGCTAACTGCTAAGCATTCAAAATTGGGTATTATCATCATTAAATTTTATCTGTTAACAGGGATATATATAAAATTTTAGCACCAAATTGGTTCTTGGTATTATCATCCATTTCTTATCTACATGAACAACCACATATTCAACATCATAAAGAGGACTATGGTAAGTAAGAAAATTATTATCATTAGGGTTTCTGTTCAAGTTATCATTCATGGCATTCCAACCTTCATTTTGCTTATCAATGTTAACATTTTTAGAACTCTTACTATTATCATTCTTAGCATTCACAGTTGGTGTTGGCATCTTTCCTCCATTAAAATATTTGAAAATACTTTTCAACAATGGAAATCCTTTTTATTATGTCCATTTAATTTATAGTGAAAACAAGCACCCAAATCCCCTATTTTATGAATTTTCCAACAGAAGGTTTCATTTTCAATTTTGACTAATATTTATTCTAGAGCTAAAACATGTGGATCAAGAGAAATAAGGGATTTGGCATTCAACTGCAAGAGGGTGATCTTGGATTTCTTAATCTAGAGGACAGACCCCAAAGGTTTTAACATAAGTGAGAGAAAAGACCAAAACTATGGTTGAATATTCTACAAATTCACCCAAAAGAAAGAAGAATTAGTGGGTATTTTCTCTCGTTTACTACTAGATGACCATGGAAAACCCTAAAACATAATTTTCCCTACATTCCACAAAACCTTCTTTAATATTTTCTCCTGCATAGCATGCATTTTCATAAAGATAACAAGCATGTCTCTTTGAATCATTCTACTAAAATTAACTACAATTCCAAGTTTCTCTCCCCAAACATTGTTAAGTCAATCATGTAAAAATTTTATGGAAAGTAGAAACTTCACATCTAGGAAGACAAAAAATAGCAATATTCTTGTCTACTTTGCTCATCCCTAAACTCCTTTACCATGTCATCATTCGGCTCTAGATTGAGTGTCTTCCTTGAGGGCAACAAGGTCATACCTTTGCTAATGTCTCCATATATCCTTCCGCTGTTGGTCTCACCTCCTCATCTATCTCCATCAATGTCAGTTCTTCATTCTCCATTATCTCTGTTGATGCACGAGAAACTATTACTAAAGCAAGCCAAAGTTGAAAATGCTAAAAATAAAGAATCAATCACCATTGTACTATTTAATGGTTTGACAAAAAAACTATCATTACAAGATTTGTCCATCCCATTATTACTAGATTCACCTTCTTTCTTAGAAATTCTTGTCATATCATGATTATCCTTTGGTTTCCCTTCACCATTCAATAAGAAGCCTTTCCTGAAAATCCTCTACCTCTAGAACATCATTAGTTATCACCACTAGAAATATTAGGTAAAGGGGAAAGGATCCCTAGAGCCAAAATGAAAGAAATCTCTAAGCCTAAGGTCACTGACATGCGAGCCCTAAATCCAAACTCAACTCACGAGACTAGCACAACAACTAGACTCGAATACAAAACAAAAAAATGTTAGACTAAAGGAAAAACAATAAGTGCAAAAACCAAGCAAAACACAAGCCAACCACATGGATACAACTTATGTGATACAACTTATCCATAGTAGTATTTGGCATTCCACAGCATGATCTCATCCTTTCTTATGCACTAAACTAAGAGAAAATTTGTTGTCGCCAAGGTAGTTAGGGTGTAAGAAACTTTGTTCAAGTATATAAGCTCAACCCTTCTATGATTTTTTTCTTCAGATTTTCTCTTCATTTGTACTGTACATCGTTAGGACTTATAAATCCTTGTGTTGATTTTACTTACAGGTACATATCATTCAAGAATTTGGTATACTATGGAAGGTTCAATTGATAGAACATTGATAAATTCGGGTTCAACTGATAGAACATTGATAAATTCATCGAAGTTGACAGTGGCATTTCTGAGAAGATCATCAAGTAAAGAGAAAAGTCCATTTTAGAGATTCCAACCACATAGGTAGGGTAAGGAAACCAACTCATTTATTTACCTCTATTATTGGCTTTCATTTTGAAATGGGCATTAATTATTAGATTCTTTCTGATTTACGTTGGAAACTTGGAAGTTTATTAGTTTGGAATTTGGTTGTATCTGGCTGGGAGGTGAGCTATGGAACATAAGTTATTCCCAATGCAAAATTTTCTTACATTGGGATCGTTCAA
This sequence comes from Cupressus sempervirens, assembly GCA_028749045.1. NCBI lineage: Eukaryota > Viridiplantae > Streptophyta > Pinopsida > Cupressales > Cupressaceae > Cupressus > Cupressus sempervirens. The sequence continues at coordinate 611,036,373 of CM053793.1, forward strand.
AAGGCCAAAAAATTTGCCCCCAATGCTCGAGCCTTTCCGACAATTGTTTAAAATTGTTGGGGAGCCCGAGAAGGTAGCAGTTTTGTATAGATTCATTTTAGTATTCTTATTTCTGAAATGTCAACTGTGATTTGGAGTTAAAAGCAATGTATATATTCTGTGTATTGGTATATCTTAATTAATTTTGTGAAAGAAGAAAAGAATCAGCAGTTTGTATATTGCTAGTCCACAATCAAATTTTGAAGTTCTACAATAATAATAGTATGTTCTCACATATAACAAATTTTCTAGGAGAGTACACTTCACAATTTTTCTATCAATATTTAAATGTGTCATCTGCATTTTATTTTTATGTGCCATAAGTAAAGGAACAAGTTTTAACAAATATATATTGTAATATTAAATGTCCAATTTTTATATCGATTCTATATATTTTTCTTATATTTTTTTTATTAGAATTTTTTTGTTCTCAATTAAACAAATAGACATTAGAAACATATAAAAAGTGAGAAACTTTTTCTTTTTCTAATTAGAATATTAGAAAAATGTTTTTAGTAAATATGTAAATAAAAAATATAGTAACAACTTTATTATTTTTCAATATCTTAGTTTTTAAAAGTTTACAGAAGATCTGGGTTTTGTTGTTTCTTAAAATATCAATAGTATAATTAATACTCATTTATGAGTTATTTTAAAGTAAATAAAAATAAATAGCACATAAAGGAGAAAGTATATCTATATCATTGTAGTAGAAATAATATTTAAAAGGCTTAGCATGTGATGAAGGATGTGAAATTTAATGATTAGATAATAAAATTTATGGAAACATTATTCACAACCCTAGGTAAAATCAAACCTTACCAATAAGGAAGTCATACAATAATAGAAGAGCTCCCTCTAATTGACCTTCAAACATAACCGAACCTTAATTATAACCCTGATTGAACTTTGATGATAACACTAATTGAATTATAAATCTATCTCTATTTTAATCTTATAACCATATCCTTATTTCTAAACCTAATATTCACTCAATCCAAATCTTTAAAATGTCCAATTCTTTCACAAAAAAAAAAGTGTAATTACAACCCTTATCCATAGGCTTAACCACACTAAGTAGTTGCTCTAACCACGATAGAAACCCTATTCCTAACCAAAATTATAAACATTATCCCTGACAATAATCTCTAACTATAAACCATAATCATAATAAAAATCCTAAGATCAAAACTCTGACCATATCAAAACCCTAATCTAAATCCTAAGTGTATTTTTTTTTAATCTCTAACCCTAACTGTACATATAACCAAAATTCTAGCCATAATGATAATTGTAAGGATTTTCCCAACCATACTCTTAACTAAGATGTATAGTGCAAAGTCATAATTTCATAGTCCTAAATGTTATATGAAGGTTACAATTTGGGTTTGTATTATCATAATTTAATATTTGTTATCTAATCTTAATTCTATTCCTTTGCATCACTCAAACCATTACCTTAACCCTAACCATATCTAAATTTTAATCCTAACCCATTCTATTCCTTTGCATCACTCAAACCATTACCTTAACCCTAACCATATCTAAATTTTAATCCTAACCCCAACCCTAATTATAGTTTGAACCTAAAGCTTAATGCTAATGAAAATTCTAAGGCTTTCCCTAAAAATACCGTTAACCATGATATATGCCCTAAATACTAATCATAATCTTAAATGTAATGTTTAGGATCTACAAATAGGGTTAGAAATTATACATTAGCGTTAAAATTAGCTTTGAGTAATTAAGGAATTAGATGGATGGAATTGATGATGGGTGTGTGTGTGTGTGTGTGTGTGTGTGTGAGAGAGAGAGAGAGAGAGAGAGAGAGGGGGGGGGGGGGGGGGGAGAGAGAGAGAGAGAGAGAGAGAGAGAGAGAGAGAGAGAGAGAGAGAGAGAGAGATGGACTAGAGATATGTTATACATAGGGGGATTTGGTGTGGGGAGAGAGATCATTATGAATTCCCTAAATTAATTTCAATCCTAAATTTAGTTTTAATTACTTAAATAAATAAAGTTATCATGTTAATTATCAAACATTTAGTAATTTTTTTTAAATTTTTGAAGGGAATCTATTATATTAAAGATATTTTTGAAATCAACATATAAAATATATTATATATTATATTTTTAATAAATATAATTTACTCTTATAGATTAAGTATAATAATAATGTAATAATTTTTGATAGTGAATTATTGTAGTCAATACAAAAGCAACAAACTTCATGAATAGCAAAAATTTTAATGCTAAAAGAGATCACGTTAACCCTAAACTACTAAGGGCACCTTAGACAAAGGAAAATAGATGTAGATTAGAAAACATATCAATGTAGAAATGCCTAAAAATGGATTATATCCTGCTTAATAACCAGTTTGATATCCTAGTAGAGAAGCATTAAGAGAGAATTAAAGAGACAGTAGCATAGCACCCAAAAAATGACATAGGAGTATCACAAAAGCCTAAACCTCAATCACATAAATTGATAAACCAAAGAAAAATTTTGGCAGTAGATGAAGGGTGGATGCAAGTTCGACCTAGAAAACAAAGAATTTTTAGAAAAGAACATCAAAATTGGTGATCCAGGTAGAATATTACAGAATCATGGTGAAAGCAAAGAATTTAAAAAAAAAACATCAAAAATGGTGATTGAGGTAGAATATTACAGAATCATGGTGAAAGCAAGGAAGAAATATAGAGAAAACAAGTTGTACTCTTTGAAAAACCAAGTATGCATAGAAGGCTCAATCTTTGAGTACTGTATCCTACAAATTACCCAAGCAGCAAGTGGATAAGATAAATTTTGGCAATACATCAAAGGAGAGATGTGCCCTAAATTGTCCTATTGCTCAAATTTTCTCTAAGCCCCCTATTATCTTAGAAGCTAACAATGTCCCATTACAATCTTACCCTAGCATAATCTCAAAACATCCTTTAAAATACATTGCCACGGATGAGCATATAAAACTCTATCAACCTAGATTTTAATTCAAAAAAATTCAGTATGGCAAACCAGAGATTCAATCAAAAGTAAACCGAAAAAAAAAATCAAAGATGGATATTATGATCATCATTAGTAAAAAAATATAGAAGACAAATGGTTTGAATGCGAAAGAAATGTACTATATGTTGTATGGACATGTCTAAAATCAGAGAGATCAAAAATGGTGAAATGGGTAAAATCTATCGATTCTAACATAGTAAGTATATCCTTCCTTTCAGATTCATTAGTTTATATGAGTCGTATAAATTTAAATCTTAGAGTAGGTTTTCTTTAAAATGAACTAAAACTTATAAATGGATATAGTTTAAACTTCTTGAAATGGAAACCCAATTTCAATGATATAGCAGTTAAAAATCTTAATTTACTAATAATGGTAACATTAAATAACATTCCACTTGAACTATGCAACATCTATACATTAAATAACATTCCATCAGATGCAAAATCAATATCTTAATCTAGATTGGAGAAAAACTAGGAGGAATAAAGGGATATGAACCCATCATTCTAAATTCTCGAATGTAAAATTATTTGTTAACCTAGAACAATATTTTTATTCTTTATAGAACAAATTGAAATCATAACCAATAGATCATTATATAAAATCAACAATATCATTTATTTAGGATAAATCATATTTGTAAATTATCTAAAAGCAGGAAGACAAGTGGCATCAAGCAGTTTAGATTTTGAAGAAATAAGACTAGATGATAACACAAAGGATCAAAATTTAGAAGAGGGTATTAGGGATTAGGATAAAAATATTAAAAAGGGTAGAGTACAAAACAAAATAGACATCATTGTAATAACAGATAATAAGGAGATTGAAGAAGGAGAGATAACATACCTAGAAATCATTCAGAGTGTTCTTAGAAGTATTGAAAAGAAATAAAAAAATAATGGAGGAAGAGGATATTAATTAGATTAAACAGAGAAGATATAGGGGAGGAATCACACTCCTCAATGCATTAGGAAAAAAAGAAGAAAGTATGAAAGTAGATCCTAAATAATCAAAATTAGAAGTTTAGGAATTGGAGGAGAACATAAGAGAAATCAAAACTCTCAATGAAGAAATAACATTGAAAATTAATGATGGCATAGATCAAATAGAGATCCTACAGTCAGTAGAGAATTTGGAAAAATATATAAAAGATAATTCTCCTTCAAAAAGAAGTAAGGATCAAATAAAAATAAACAAACAAAGCAAAGAAAAGGAAAAACACCAGCTAGAAATGGAACAAATCCAAATTAAAAAGAATAGGACATAAAAAAATAGCAATGAAAAGGATTTGGAACAAGGGCACACTAAGATACAAACTATGGAGGACACAAAAAGTTTATGGCTCTTTAGTTCAGAGACACCACAAAAAATGGATATAAAAAGACCAATACAAAATAAAGGAAGAACTACAACTATATCATTAACTTGAGAAAATTAGGAAGCAAATGAAGAATAGAACAAACAAGGAGTAATTCCTCCAGCATCTTCTTCTCAATGGAGTAACATCACCATGAGAAAAAGAGCTAAAAAAGAAGTTATAAATTTTGGGAACCTCTAGAAAGTGAGCTAGATCCCTTTGAATTACAAGAGAACTCAAAAATAAAGGAGGAAGAAGATCCAATAGACAAAGTAATAGATTGGAATCCAGTAGAAATAGGGACATAATCAAAGAATCCAGAATAGAGAAATGGTCAACATACAATAGAAGAGAATGAGAAAGATCTATGGCAGAATTGGGAAGAATATGGATTTTTGATAGACATAGAATAGAGAACACTAGATGGAATAGAAAAATGAAGAGAATATACAAAATTAAGATAATATAGATCAAATCAAAGAATAGATTGATTTACTAGAATAGATAATAAAAGAGTTAGAAAAAGTAAAAGAAGAAAAGGAAGAAGACAATCAAATAAAAAGAATCAACAATGCCCAGTAAAATTTGGAATCACTTGGCATCTCTCAGGAAAAAGAACAACAAAAGATTAGCCAAATTCTAAAAGAAGGGAAGGGGAAGGGCCTTCCTAGTTTAGTATGAGAATAACAACTTCAAAGGCTAGGGGTCTTAATGCTCCTAGAAAACAATGATTAGCAAAGTGAAATTTAAGTCAATTTGAAGTTGAAATAATATTATTACAAGAAACTAAACTGAACAAAGAAGGAATAAAATTAGAAAAGAAACTAGGTAGTTGGAACATAATTCTACATGAATCAAGAGGAGCGTTAGGAGGGTTAGGAATGATATGGAATTAAAGAAAGATAAACCTAGATTTAATAAACTCCAATATAACTAGATGAGTTGCAAAATTAAAAGTGTTAGAAACAATCTACAAATAATACTAATTAATATATATAAAACTATTATCGGAAGAAATTAATTCATTTATTATAGATCAAAGAAATGAACACATACTATTAGGTGGAGATTTTAATGTTATTTCAAATCTAGATGAAAAGCACAAAGGTATGTAGAAAATCTCACAAACTACTATAGACTTTAAAAATTGGATAGATCTTAATAAATTATTAAATATAACCATCAATAATGGAACATATAAATGGAACAGTACGAGGATATTTTTTACATATATAGAAAAAAAGTTGAATAGATTCTTCTTCAAGGAGGAATAAGGAAGTATAGATATGGATCTATAATCAACAATTTTTTCCAATAGTAGGATCAAATCATTATTCAATAAGAATTGAATTAACTGAACCTAGAAAACCACAAAGGAACCCATTTAAGTGTGAAAAAATGTGGTTCCTCAATAACAGGTTCATCGATCAGATTAAATTATGTTGGGCATAAGGAAACTTCAAAGGGTCATAAATGTTTTTCTTCATGGCTAAGATGAAAGTGATCAAAGAAAGAATACTTGAATGGAAGAAAACACACTTTGATAATATATTTAAAGAAAAAAAAAGAAAATGAAGAAAATCTAACATGACTAAATGAAGAAGTAATAAAAAAGGGAATGGATAATGTAAAATATATAAAAGAAAAAAAGTTTCTTCCTAAACAAGAGGAGATATTGGAAAAAGAAGAATTTTTTTGGAGACAAAAATTGAGGGGAAGTTGGCTAACAAAAGGAGACCGTATACAAAAAAAAATCATAATAGCACTATGTTTAATAGATCTAGGAATAAAATATTTAAAGTCAAACATATAGCAGGTAATGTTATTGAATATCTTACAAATATAACAGAGATATTTGTAGATTGATTCAAAAACATTCTAAATAACTTTGATATTTCTAATAGTATACTCAAATTAAAATGCTAGAATATACTCCAAAACTAGTATCTACAAAAGACAACAAATTTCTAAACAAACCTATATCCCTAGAAGAAGTTAAATCAACACTCTTCAGTATGAATCTAGATAAATCACTAGGACAATATCAATTTCAGGATTTTTTGGAATAGATTTATGGAGAGATATAGAAGCATCTAGAAATGGTGGTTCTCTATTATCGAAAATTAATTATCATTCTTAACACTTATACCCAAGAAAACTAAAGATGAAACTTCAGGGGACTTTAGACCCATAGCTCTTTGTAACACTATTTATAAAATCCTATCTAAAACTCTATCTGGACATAGGATTTGTACCTAGAATATCTATTCTAGATGGTATAATTATTATTTCATAAATGATGCATTTAGCAAAATAAAATAAAGAGGCAAGTATGTTTATGAAATTGGATATACAGAAAGCATATGATATGGTGGATTGGAGATTCTTATGCAAAACACTAGAAGCCTTTGGGTTTCCCAATCAATGGATAAATTCTATTTTCAAATACATATCAACCCCCAAAATATCACTCCTCATTAATGGATCCCTAAAAGAATATTTTGACATCTCCAGAGGCATAAGGAAAGGAGATTTGCTATCTCATTTTTTATTCAGAATTAAGGTAGATGTTTTTTGGAAGACAATAAAAAAAGCATAGACCGAAGGAAGAATTAAAGGAATCATAGTGGCAGATAACGTCTCTAATATAATGCATCAACAATTTGTAGATAACACAATTCTACTAGGAGAGAGCTTATTAGAGGAAGCCCAAAACTTCAAAAATATAATCTGACTATATATGGAAGCATTGGGTCAAAAAGTGAATGCTGAAAAATAAAAAATCTTTTTTGTGAACACCAAACTTGAATTAAAAGATCAAATTTGCAATATAATGGGTTATAAAAGATGACCATTTCCATGTAAATATCAAGGTATGAGACTTATTAGAGGCCAAAACAATATTCTAGAAATAATGGAAAAGAAAATGGGAAGTTGGAAAGGAAAGTGGCTAACAAAAGTGAGTAAAGTAACAAAGATTAAAGCACTTCTTTATGCACTTCCTACCTATCAACTATCATGCCTTCCAAAAGAAGGAATTTTCCTTTGGGAAACCCTCCAAAGAAGGATATTAGTAGCCAATAGGCTAAGGAAAATTGGTTTTGAAGGACCATTGAGGTGCATTTTATGCAAAGAAACAAAGTAAATCAATAAATTATCTATTACTCCAATGTATGTACACTCAAAATTGTTGGGAATGAGGGACCACTGAGGTGCATTTTATGCAAAGAAAAAAGTAAATCAATAAATCATCTATTATTCCAATGTATGTACACTCAAAATTGTTGGGAATGACTAAGGCAAAGGCTTTCATAGACATCACCTATGCTAGGTAGTCTAGAGAGTAACTTGAAAGGTTGGCCTAATGGTAAAACTCATAACATTTATGATAAATTTTGAAACATTTGTCCTTCCATCCTTATGTTGGAAATCTATAAAGAAAGAAATAGAAGGATTTTCTATGAGAAGGAAATGATTATTGCCATGTTAATTAACAAAATAGAAGCATGCATAGTAGAAGTTATGAACACACATTTAAGAAAATGAGTAAAAAATAAAGGTGTATTTTTAGAATGAGACATTATAATGAAAAGAAATTGGAGCAAACTAACCAATCCCCCACTAATAAATACAAACTGTAGTCAAGAGGTAAGTGATAACTGCAAATGGGAACCACCCCCAAATGGATAGAGAAAATTGAACATTGATGGGCATCAATAGGAAATCAAGGAAAATTAGTGATAGGATGTATCATAAACAAGGATTTTGAAAAATGGATCATTAAAAGAGCGAGATCTATGGGAAACATGATGAACAATTTAGCAGAACTAGAAGCCCTTCAAGAAGGACTCCTATTATGTCTTAATATAGGTATTAAAAAACTTATAATAGAAGGGGATTCACAAATTGTGCTCAATGCCTTAAGGAAGAGGAATACCTCAAATTGGGTATTGAACTCAAAACTAGAAGAAGTTTTGAAATTATTCAATCTCATTGAGGAAACAAAAATTCAACACATATTTTGATAAGGTAACTGAAAAGCTAATTATTTAGCAAACAAGGGGGCAGATGGAGAGGAAATATTAATATTTAATAATCAATAAAATAGAAATCAATAATATATTTACCTAGTAACAATATAAGTTAATAAGTATAAATTAAGACATTACTTAGTAATGATTGTAGAAAATAATATAAATTGGTAATTATGGGAGGACAGAGAACTAGCATCATTAATCAATGAGCCTTCTAGAGCTTTCAACACCTTTCCTCTATAAATAAGGTGTCTCTTTCTTAGCTTGTCAAGTGTGATTTTTAATTAAAGTTTATCAGTATATGTCTTTTTAGCATGGATATTGTTGTTGTTGTTTTCCATGTATTAGAAGTTAGGACAATTACATTCAGGGATAATGTCAAACCAGAAAGGTGGAATAGGATTTTGAACCCTATAGATGGTTTTTCCAGGGTAGTTGTCAATATAATCTTAGGTGAGCAAGTATTCAATTACAATTACACTTGGTACACTAGAAGTTCATTTATTGGGTCATTTATAGCATGCTAGGCTAGGGAAAACATAGGGTTAGATCTAATCATAAATCTATGTTGTGACATTTTTTACCCCACCTAGTTGGAAGGGTTAGAACATGTAGTTTTAAGTATCATGAACCAAAGGATTCCTCTGCTAGAGGTTTATATGAGTCACCCACCAAGTAGCTTAGGTCAAGCTAAGGTCTTCAAGTGCCCCTTACTCACAATTAGGGACAATGTCATGTTTTATCAAGCTTGGCAAAAGATGGAGGAAAATATTTCCTTTCTTCTACAATGGAGAGGAATTGTGGTTGAGCCGAATGTGGAATGGATCGAAAACAATCTTAATCTCTCTTCTACATATATTGAGCCCGAGGTTGAATTGGAAAATTTGGAAAATGTAGAATTCATTCTCCCCAATCTATTCAAATCTAGTAAAGAGAAGACAACCTTTATCTTTCCTCGTTGGTCCCATCGACCAACATAAAAGAAGCTACCAAAATCATTATGCTATGCATTACAAATGATGAGATTAGCCCTTTGTAATTAATTATTTTGATTGAATTTAGTGGTGACTCCTGTGAATCAGGGTTTTGGTATTTGGGCATATGTTAAGGCCTTTGTAGGTATCCAATTGTTATGGTCATGGGTCAATTTTGTTCTATTTTTTTGCCTTTGTCGACCCATTACTATTAGGGTGTTTTGTATGTTGGTTTTAGTTTGCGAGGTGAAATAGTAGTTAGTAATTTTCCTTATATAAAGAAAATTGATTGTAAATATTAGTTGTTATCAATACATATATATGCAGTTGCAGCTCTCCCTTTTGCCTCATTTGATCAGTCTTAGTTATATTTTTTGGGCTCAATCTGATTAGGTCGATTTATGTATGTTTCCTTTCCATGGTTACTAGATCTAGCTTAATTTGGGGTTTTGATGAAACAAAGAATGGTGTGTAATATATTTTATAATTTTTTTGAATTTTGGGTTCAAAATTGGAAAGAAGATGCTGACATGAACTAATTCAAAAGGTATTAATTGCGAATCAGAAATGGATTAGAATTACACATTATGTATTTGTACTCAAACTCCAGAAAGAGAAAAAAGTTCAGTAATCTAACATTATAATCAACATGTAAGGTCAGATTTATTAATCTCGGTTGAGTGGCATTTGATTTTCACATCGCAGCCTCAGTTTCAATAAATATGAAATTTAAAGAATTAAGATACTAAATAAAATATGGTAAGAAGTGTCAGAATATGTGTAAAATATTTCAAGCACTATTTAAGATAAACATTGAGTAAAGATTTTTGATACTAGGTCAACATGGTTGTCAGTAATTTTCATAAAGTCAAACTTAAAATTTTATGAATCAAGTCAAGAAATAAGGAAAATTAAAACAAAAATGGCTTAAATTAATACTATTTTTCATTTGTATCAGTATGAATGAATAGAAGCTCAATAAGAAGCATTGAATAATAGGCTAAAGAGATGTGTTTCTAGTATTTATCATTAATGTAATCACGAATGTAATACTTTAAAATTGGTTTAAGCTGTGAACATCGAGTTTGTCTTCTGGCTTTACATTTTTCTCTTAATTTAATTACTTATATATAGTTTCTACTAATTCCAAAAGGGAAGCAAGTCAAGTTCTTTCATAATGATATTAATAATATATCTACCCAAAAACTGAATCGATGCAAGAAGCTAGGATCCCAGATAGACCCTCGTGAGTATGCAGTTCAAAAATCCATTGATTGAGAACCATGAGAGTAAAATTATTGTAATAATATATATAATTCTAAAGGAATTATTTAATGGACATATATACTGGGGTGTGCTCCTTTTAAATTTTTATAATATATGATCTTGGTCCTGGACAAGACTCGAGGTTTTATCACTCTGTTCTTTCTTACCAATGCCCACTTGAATCTATAATTTTGTTTCTTATTTTAATATAATACAAAGGCTACAGTCATTTATTGATGATATAATAATAATAATATAATTTTTTTAATCTAAAAAAGGTCTAATTCTTTCAAAAACAAAGTGTAATTACAACCAATATCCATAGACTTAACCACAATAATTAGCTACTATAACCACATTATAAACTATATTCTTAACCAAAATTATAGCCATTATCTTAAATACTATCTCTAACCATAATCTCAGTATAACCCTAAACATTTAGGTATCACATTGTTGTTGGTGTATTCAAAAGTGATATTTTTGTAACACCTCGCAAAGAAAGAAACATAGAATCATCAAGTAGATTCGACAGACAAGGATGCATTGTATTACATACTCTAAAAAAGGAGCCCATTCATAGTGCTAGTAGAGGGACGCATAAATCACCATCTTGGGCCAACTTACCTCTACCAAAATGTAGATGGTTGAGCATTATAATGGAATCAACATGCAATGTTTCTTTCAAACGGCTACCACATTGATGGACCCAAACAAAAATTGCTTATGGTTTATGTTGAATTGAAATGATTTGTACTAAATTATTTCAACTTCTTAGCTTATATTATATAATACACTTGTGCATCCTCATTCTATTTTGATATATTAGAATCATTGAGATCATAATCAAATATGGTAAGTTGGGTTTCAATATTTTTCTTTAGTGATTTGTTTTAGTTAGAGGTCCAGGAAATCATCATATAATTATTTAAAAGTTATTATCAAGCTTATTCATTTACACAAATTCATATGTTTCTTTTTATTGATCTATTGACTCAACATATGAAATACATTAATGAAATAACATGCATAATTATTAGTATGGTCGATTTTGAATCTCACTCATATTTTAATGAAATAGCATGCATAATTATTAGTACGGTCGATTATGAATCTCAATCATACCTTATCTCTGTATTTTCAATCTCAATACTATTGTTGGCAGTTCATTCTATTTATGTTCATCTTATTGCATGCATATCGCATATAAAGCAAAGTGTATTAGAGAGGCAAGCGTGTGTAATAGCTAACCCTACAACAAGATTCCCAATTCACACAAAAATGCTAATGTTGTGGAAAGACAACACCACATCATTGAATACTGATATAAAAAAAAGTTAAGTATCTATGAATTTAAATAGTAATCAAGGTTAACATGTTGTTAACTCAAAGTACAACTCATCATTCAATGTTCTTCATAAACACGAGTATACAATAATCAATGATAAATTTAGTGTAAAATTAACTTGCTTATTTTCATGTGAAAATACATTATAGCATTAAACTATGGTGCTGAAGTACCATATATTTACATCATACATTCTTCATAACTTGAACAATGATACATTACTAACTTTTAAGTTTACAATATCCAATAACTAAGATTTCATCAAAAGAATGGATCCATAGAACATCAAAATATTAAGAGACATGACTATATGATAGGTTTTGAAAATTGACAGAACTCCTAAAAGTGTATCCAGTCTCCAAAGTCCTTCGATGTAGTCCTTCTACTATCTAAAAATGGGAAATTAGCCTAGATGCTTTTACCTTGCCAACCATAAAGTGTTTACTTCCCTAGGATTCTTCCTAACAATGAAGAATATCCTGACCTTGGCATGAGAAACCTAGCTTCCTGGAACAAGATGGGTCAAATGGATCTTATGTAGCTATGAACATACTACATGCATCCATGTGCCTAGCAGCCTAATCATAGAATGTGGAAGGGAAAGAGAAAAGAACACTACATATCTACCCACATAGAGTGAAAGAAAAACTATAATATATCTTCTCACATGGAAATTTATTTTATCTAAGCATATAAACACATATGCAAACAATGAAATTAAGCATAGTCACTCATCTATGCTAGTGTCAAAAAAACAACATACTTAAATGTAGTAATAAATGGTTTGGCCAAGCTCTAAATTCATCAAAATTCTTGAAAAACAAAAACATAATGAATCTTCCTTTTAGAATCGTGACAGGTTGAGAAAAGCAAACACATAATGCTACCCTTTCATTTGGCCACATTTCACCCATCCATCAAGATAATAGACATGATTACCCAGGATTATCAAGAATAGTCTATCATTAACTAAATGATTGCAAGAATAGTCTATCATTAACTAAATGACTACAGATTTTACTACATACCTCCTTGAGAAAAAGCATAATCCCTCCTGAACATACCCTTACAATTTTTAAATTTTTTTAAAACCAAGTTTATAGAATATCAACACTTGTGTGTGCAAGCTTGTTGGTCATAACACATAGATTTCCAGGAGTAATTATACTTGAAAACAAGGATTACATCAAAGTTTATCCAATAAAGTTAAAATTCTTCAAGAAACCCATTCAGCATTGTAAAAATAGTGACTATCTAGAAATTTTATATACACCACCATTTGCACCATTTTAATGTACGATAAATGGTATTTTTATTTCTTCTACAATATGTTTAGTCTTCAAACAAGAAATAATAGTAATATATATTTAGAAGAGTTCTACAGACTGGAAAATTATATATATATTTTTCTAAATCTCAAAACTATATAGACATAGCCTTGGTCTACCATAGTAAATAAGCATATGTAGGGAATTTAATATGCTCACATCCAAACCCACGGTACCAATAGTTGACTGCTTATCATAATAATGTTTAATAAAAGACTTGATTAACTATATGAGAGAATATAACATACTCAAGAAGAGTGGAAAACAAGTTGATCATTATTAGAATCAAGAAAGGAATCTGAGAAATCTAGATACAGAGGAAAAAATTTACGCCATACAAGCAGTAAAGATGGGATAAAATTTCATCTCAGATTTTATTTAATTCTCAAAAGAGTCTATATGATGGATGAAATTACCTTCCTTCCAATCCCTCCAAATAACTATTTTCCCCAACATCTTCATAAATTGCCTCATTCTCTTTTCCTTAATCATTCGTTGGGACTCAGTTTGCTAAGAATTAATTGATAAAAATCAAAGAATCAATGCCCAGGAAGAAATAGAGATATATGGATATAAGATATGTTTACAAAACAATAAAAGAAGTTAAAGTATGCTTCTATATATGTTAGTACATTTTCATAAGTAATTATTGAACATTATATACCTATAAGAAAAATAAAAATACCTTTAGCACTCTCATTCTAAATATATACTTCAAAAATAATAAATTATATTTTACTTCCATCTCATCTTAATATAAGAAACTTCTAACAAATAGCATGTCACAAAAAAAATCAGTCATCATAAAAAAAAACTAAGTTTATATGTGTGTGTGGCTATGAGACCATTCAATGCATCCCCTTTCGAGAGGCTAACCCTCTCTACCTAAACCACACTCTCATCCTATCAATATTGCATCCACTCAAACACTCACAAAACAAGATTGAGTCAATATCCATCACAATTAAATCGATATTGAGAACATCATAATATCAAAGCAATATCACACACATCAATACTCGTAGTGCATCATCATCATGAACATAACTTATCACATTCATCTAGAAATCCATTACCTCATCACATGATAATAGTATAATCCTAATTGCAACTTATTGTTACTGAATGGCGAGCTTTGGAAAGGGAGGGAAGACAAGTTTTCAAAATTCAAATCTTGATTAGGGTGAGATTTCTCTAGAATGTCAGAATCAGGCCCATGGCTTGGGGCATAGGTTGTAGCAGGAGGATGGTCAGTGATCTTCGAGTATAAAGGACTAGGCAAAGAAAGATGATGGGGACCCAAATGCTCCCCCCAAGGTTTTGGACAAGATTCCTTTTATTCCCAAGGTGGGCCTCCCAGGACTTGTTAAATGGTCATCACTTTTTTGTGTGAAGTCTATAAGTAAGTCCTCATTCCCAACTATTAAGATTCTCCCTAGGGCAGAGAAAGGATCTTGTGCTATTGCCATTCCGAATGAGCTAGTGGATCATAGCATAGTGTTAATGGCTTCTAGTCTGGTGGGCAAGTTTATAGGGCCAAGGCCTACTATAAATGTTGTTAGATATTTTATTAAGAAGAAATGGGCTCTCAAAGGACAATTCTCTGTCATGGCTATGGCAAAAGGATTCCTATCCTTTGACTTTTCTTTTCTGGAAGACCTCATCAACATCTTGTGTGAGAGACCATGGATAGTTGGTCGGTCCATCGTGGTTCTCTAGAAGTGGACTTCATAGATGAATATGAATGACTCATTCTTTGAACAAGCACCTATATGGGTAAGGCTTCCAGAGCTTCCCCTAGAATTCTAGAATGAGGATGTTTTTGTGGGGGTAGCCAACTCCTTTGGTGAGCTCCTTTCAATTGATCTGACTATAACCTTTAAAAGACACCTCACCTATGCTCGTATTTGCATGGGGGTAAGGGAAGGAGTGGACATGCAGGAAGTTGTGACATTCCATTCAAAGTTGGGAGTGCATGTCCAAAAACTAATTTATGAGATTGTGCCTTTTGCATGCTTTCTCTGTTTTAAATCAGGACACAAGGCTAACCAATGTCCAAAGGCCAAAATAGCCAAAGCTAAGAAGCAAAAGAGTAAGTCTATTGCTAAATTAGGGAAAGATAAGAAAATGGTTTGGAAATAGAAGATGACCAAGAACCTAGAGAACCAAGTAGAGGATGTGGGAAAGACAAAGATTCTTTAGCCGGAAGGAGATCCAAGCTATACAAGCGGTAAAGAAGCAAAGGAGTCAAAAAATGGGGATCAAGAGAATGATTCATAGGCCTTAGAAGTGACAATTAAAGACTCATCATCTATGAAAGAGTAGGAAGCCAATATGTTGGGGGAGCGTCAAATGGCAAACAAGTCCATGATGGAATCTATGGAACCAACCAATGGAATAGGAGGATAGGATAGTGTCCCCCCAGTTAGTGTAGGAAGTAAAGGAGAAGAGGTGAGCTAGTCAAGAGAGGGGTTCAAGATGGTGGTTGAGGTGCACAATCAAGGGCTCTCCTTGGATCTCCCTTTGCCTCCTCTAGTGAATCTGGTAGTTTCCTCTAATTTAGGGATGAAGTTTTTGGAACTGATCAATAACTCTTCCCTAAAATAGATTTTAAAATGGGAAGAATGGATAGATATTTATTCTCAAGAAAATAATGGAAATTGATCTATGGTTAAAAGGAAGAAAAATCATGACCATCCCTCAGTGTCACTAGCAACGACAAGAAATAGGGTCAAAGCTAATTTTGGGGTAAATCCTAAGACATCAGGTAGAAAAAGATTGAGCTAGGTTATGCAAGAGGAGGCCAGAAGGAACTTGGTAGATGAGAGCCAAAGAACCATTAATGAATGCTTTGTTAAAAGGAAATGAAGATAATATCTTGAAACATAAGGGGCATAAATGGTGCCCATAAATAAGAGATAGTTAGGAATTGGATTAGAGACCAAAGACCTAATTATCTACATTTCCAAGAAGCAAAAATGAGTAAAGACATCGCAAGGAAGTTGTCTTTTAGTAGCAATATGAGTAGTGAGGCTAAAGACTCAGAGGTAGTTGCAAGGGGGGTGCTTATGCTCTTCAACAAAAAGGCTTTCCATATCTCCACTGTGCTCAATGAAGGTAATGCTCTCCTTTGTAAAGTTTTTCATATCCATAGTGGTGACACTTGGTTTATCTTAAATGTGTATGCTCCCAACTCCAAGAGGGAGAGAAGGGTTTTTTGGGCAAAGATTCTTGATGTAATTCAAAGTCGTAACATCAATAAAGGTATTATTATGGGGGATTTAAATACCCCTCTCTCATATGATGAAAAATCAAGGGGGTTGGCCCTAGACCAGGATAGTAAACTGGATCTTTCAAATTTTATTAACAAATTGGCCTTTATGGATGTTGATCTCTCAGGGAGGAAATTCACTTGGTCAAATATGTGGATTGGAGGGGATTGTATCCAGGTTAGTCTTGATAGAGCCCTCATTTCTCCAGATTGGATGCAAACTTTCAAGTGCTGGCTCTCCCTTCTCCCCAGAGTTGGATCAGATCACTCACCCATCTCGCTCTCATTTAGCTCTCTAATGGCCAAATAGAACATCCCCTTTCATTTTGAGAAGATGTGGATTTCCCACCTGGATTTGAAAGCTAAAATATCCTCTTGGTGGAACATAGAGGTGGAAGGTACAACTATGTTTAGGATTGCTCAAAAAATGAAAAATGTGAAAAGAAATATCAAAGTCTAGAATAAGACAGACTTTGGGCATATCTTCTAGGACAAGGAGGTGAAGATAGACCAACTTTGAAAAGTTTAGGACATGATACAATAGGAAGGGTATAATGATCAAAATAGGATTGAAGAAAGATCAATCCTTATAGAACTCCACAATATAATATCTAGGGAAGAGTACTTTTGGAAGCAAATATCTAGAATAAATTGGCTTAAAGAGGGGGATCAGAACACTAGGTTCTTTCATCTTTCTACCTTAAAGCACCATGCTAATAATAGGATTGTGGATATAAAGAAGGCTTAGGTCATTTTCTCTAATGATAGTGAGATTGTGGTGGAGATAGTGCAATACTTTTCATCGATACTATCCAAGGACTCTTCGCTTTCATTGAAAGACCAAGAGGAAATTTTGGCTTCAATCCCCAAACTGTTACTTGACCATCATAATTCTATGCTCAAGGAAATACCCACTATGCAAAAAATTAATCAAGCCCTAGTTTCACTTCCAACTAATAAAGCCCTAGGGCTAGATGGATTACCAACTTTCTTTTCTCAAAAGTATTGGGAGGTGTTCAAAGGGGATGTGGTGAAGGTGATGCAAGAATTTTTTGGGGCCAAGAATCTGTTGAAGGAACTCAATGCTACCTTCATGGTGCTTGTTTCGAAAACCTTAGGGGTTGATTCGATGGATAAGTTCAAACCCATTAGCCTATGCAATTATTTCTATAAAATCATTTTGAAAGTACTGACCATTAGGATTCTCAAGGTGCTCCCTTTGATTATCTCTCTGCAACAAACGGGCTTTGTCCTAGGAAGATATATTCTCGATTCAATTATGATAGTTCATGATGTGATCCATTCCTTGGAAGCAGGGAAAAGGGAGGGTTTCCAACACAAGTTGGACCTATCCAAAGCTTATGACAAGGTGGACTGGGACTTCCTTAAGGCTATTCTCTTGACTTTTGGATTTGATGCCCAGGTATGCAAACTCATCCTTCAGCTTGTCTCCACCCCATCTCTTGCTATTATAGTCAATGTTGCTCCCTTGAATTTCTTTTTTCGCTCGAGAGGGCTTAGACAGGTTGATCCTTTGTCCCCTTTTCTTTTCATTATTATGGTAGAATGTTTAGGGAGGTTAATTCAGAGGAAAAGACAGGAAAGGACCTTGCAAGGTCTTAAGACATCTTCCAGACAGGTCTCTTTCAACATCAGCAATTTGTGGATGACACAATTTTGGGTGGGGAAGCCATGGTTCAAGAGGCTAAAGTGTTTAAGAACTTACTAAACACCTATATGAGGGGTGCAGTCCAATCTATCAACTGGGAGAAAAGTTTAGTTTTCTTTGTTAACACTCGTAATGATCAATAAAGAAAGATTGCTCAAATTTTTGGATGTAGAGTTAGATCTCTCCCAGCTAATTATCTTGGAATGCCCTAGGATTTGAAACCTTTGGAATCTTTCTAGAATGGTATTATTGATAGATTTAATATGAATTTGGTGGGTTGGAAAGCAGCTGCCCTTAGTTAGGCAGGAAAATGTACTCTGGTGAAATCTACTCTCCAGAACCTACCAACTTATGCTCTTAGCCTTTTCAGGATTCTGATTAAGTATGCAAATAGAATGGAGAAAATCCAAAGCGGCTTTTTATGGTTAGGACTTGAGGAAAACCAAAGATATCATTTGGTGGCCTAGGATAATGTCTGCATCCCCAAATGTTATGGTGGTCTGGGTATAAGAAAAATTAGACACCTTAATAATGCCCTATTAGCAAAGGAGATATGGCACTTATTTCAGAGCACTAGAGAATGGTGGGATATCTTGGTGGAGAAGTACTTGAGAAGGCAGTCCCTTAGCTTCCTATTCAGTGAAGCTAACATTCCATGTGGATCTTTTGTTTGGAATGGGATTCTTAAGGCAAGTTCGTTGGCCAAATCAAAGGCAAAATGAAAAGTGGGGAATGGTGAAAGCATTCTCTTTTGGCAGGATAATTGGCTAACTCAGAGGCTCCTCTTAAATTTCCCTAATTATGAGAGATGGGCTAAATCTTGTATAAGAAGATTTGGATTGAAAGTTAGTGACTACAAAATAGACCAAGGGTGGAAAGACCTATCTTTAGTATCTTAGGATCTCAAACCTCTAATGATTATTCTGAATGCTATGATTTTAAACAACAAGAGCGATGAAATTATTTGGGAGGATAATACCAATGGGTTATATTTAGTTGCTTCTGACTATTTCTCAATTTGCAATAGGATGGAGAAACCCATTTGGGCTAATGCTTGGATATCTAGACTTACTTCTAAAATCAACAATTTCTTTTGGATGGTGTTGCAAGACAAAAATCTTACCATTGATAACCTTGCAAAGAGAGGTCAGTACATTCCTAATAGGTGCATCCGATGTAAGCATGATTTAGAGATATTTAATCACATGTTTATTCATTGTCTGTATTCCTTAAAGGTTTGGAAACTTATGACCAAGAGCTATGGGGTCAGTTGGTGTAAACTACACAACTTCAAGGATTTCTTTGGTGAATGGAATTGTTTGCATAAAGGCATGAAGACACAAATGATTGGCTCTTGGACTCTTCCACATTTCTACTAGGGAATATGGAAAGAGAGAAATAATCATATCTTCATAGAAAGGGAAGCTCCAACATTAGTTCTCATAGATAAAATTGATAGTTCTATGAGAGAAAATTTTGCTATTAGAAAGGGGGGAAATATTGAAGAAGGAGGAAACCATATGGAAAGGAAGAAGGAGAGGGAGGTGAAAAGACAAGAGGCTAAGTGGCTTTTTACCCTAGAGGAATGGCATAAAGCCAACTTTGATGGCACAACCAAAGGGAACCTTGGCCCAATTGGCCATGGCAGAATAATCAAAAATTGTCACGGGATTGGTGTAGTAGCCTTTTCCAATCCTTTAGGGACTCAGACAAACCACTATGCGAAGGCTAGTGTAGCTTTTCATGTTCTCAAGCTAGCTCTTGCTATTGGGATTGACAACCTTTGGTTAGAGGGAGATTCTTTAAATATAATAAATTATTTAAATGGATGCTCCCATCCTTCCTAGACCATTGCTAACATGGTGGAGGAGATCTGAGCTAATTTGGCAAAGTTCAAAAGGGTCCACGTCAGGCACATGTATAGAGAGGCAAATTTTTTTGTAGATTGGTTTGCGAATGAGGTGATAGCCAAAAATATGGTGATGATTAGGCATAGCGGAGACAACTTTCTAATGGTCGTGAAAGATAACCTAATTCTAGAATGAATCCAGGAGAGTATTAAGGTAATCTAGAGTTAATAATATAAAGATATGCAAGATGACATGGAAGACAAAGTTTTAATGAGAATCAAGTGGAGGTTATGAGATGACATCATTTTTTGTACTTTTGGCACATTTTATGTGTCTTATTTTTATCTTCCATTAAAATTGCTAGAGGTGGAGGAGATTTAGTGAATTGAGAAACTTAGAAAGAAAATGACTATGAAGGGTCAGGGTACTGGTGTAGGGTTTGTTTGCAAGAGATCAAGATGGTTGGGGAGAGGAGAAGGAAGGAGTTAGCTAGGGAGGTTGAAAAATGGAGAAAAAGAACGAAGGTCTAGAACAGACTGGAGAAGGGAAAAATAGCAAGGTACATGGAAAAACTCCATGGGTTTGACAAAGAGATTACTAAGCTCATGGTGAACAGCTGGAAAGATGGACGAGTCAAAATTGATAGGGTCTCTCACCAGGTGAGCATGGAAATGATTCCTCTTGTCATAGAGATTCCTTAGGAGGGGGTTAATTTTTAGGGAAGGACAAGAAAACGTTGGCAAATGTAGTGAAGGATTTCATGAAGAATGTGGAAGAGAGGAAGAATTTAGTGAAGGTTGAGACTTATTATGAAATGGATTCAATAAAAAAGCTATAGAGGTATGTATTAAGGGCTATCATTGAATTCATTACCCTAGATACTAGATTTGATAGAGTCAGAATGCACCACTTTGTTTTGCTACATCATTTTAGACATGGAATAAAAAGTTCTTTTCCTTTCTATCTATTTACTTCTTTGAGAAAGAACATTGAGGGTTATAAGTAGAGACCTAGTGTAAACCTGACTCTTCATGAGGGTTTTCACTTTCTAGTCTTTGAATATCTTAAGGCCCGGACCAAGGGAAAACCCTTAGGCCACTTTGGGGAAGCTTCAGAGAATAATGGGAGCTCAAATTTTTTTGACTTTGATGACACCCAAAGTCATAGCTTGGAGGAAGAAGATAATACCCCCTCGATAGGTAAGAAGCCAAAGGGGGAGGAAAAACCTTCTCCCTCTACCAGTATTGTCCCATGTAGAAAGAGCCCAGAGGATTAACACCTAATCCTGTGGAACAAAGGGAGGAGGAGTATAATGATGATGAGGAGGAAATGGAGTTAGAGGATGAGAGGATGGAGGAGGATGTCACTATTCTTCCTAGGAATCCTAAGAAGAGAAAGGCTAAGGAGGATATGCCTCTAGAAAGGAGAAGCGGTGAGACAACAGAGATTCATGGCCCCTCCCCTTCCTTCTCTTCTCCCTAGAAGAAGATAAAAGATATTTTGGTGGAAGAGAGTGGTAAGGAGGTAACGAAACAAAGGAGGAGGGCATGGAGAAACTTCAATACCAAAATGAAAAAGATGGGGATAGTTAGAAAGACAATGAATCCTCAAGTTCTTGAAGACAAAGAGGGAAAACTTCATTTTGAGGAACTCATAGATCCGGCTTTGGTAGCAATTTTAGACAATGTAAGGGAGGTAGGGCTCAACCTTCTCAATAATGCCAAACATAGTATGATAGACAACTTTCACTCAATTAAGTGGTTGTTCCATGAGATTGAAGAGCTCAAGGAGAAAAGGAGTCAGGAGGAAGGCCAAAGGAAGAGTAGCGACTAGGGTTCTATTGTAGACTAGGAGGATCGTATTTCTAAGGTCGAGAAAAGGGTGCAAAGGATGGAGATATCAAACAAAAATCTTGCTAATCAAGTGATTACCACTCTAAACATTCTTAACGAGAACATCAATAACCTGGGCGAATCTTTGAAAAACACAAGCATTTGTGGGGAAAAGGATGAAAGGGGCAATGAGGAATCTAGGTGAATTGAGGGGAAAATGAATGTGAGCAAGGGCCCGATGGAATGTGCTACTAATCTAAACTAGGAGTGTGTGACTGTGGAGATCCAAAGTGCTAATGAAGTAGCTAAAACCATGTAGAAAACTAATAGGAATATTGAATAGCAAGGATTTTATTTCATATCCTGTACTTTTATCTATTGATCTATTGGCTTTTGTTGTCTGGCCATTGGCCTATCTTTTGTTTTGGCCTTATGTAGGTAGAAGTATTGGGTCTGGACTTTATTTAATATTATTCTGCCAGCTCTTTTGTAAAAACTTTTGGGTTTCAGGATCCCTGTAAAACCTATTTTTCTTACTAAAAAATAGTATAATCCTAATCATGCTTAACATAGCAAGATATAACCAAAACTTCCAATGCATTAATCATCCATTTTTAACACTATTAATCACATTGTAAAATAGTAGTTAACTTAATGATTATTTAAATCCAAGTTAAAAACCAATTTTGGCCAAGTTAAAGAAACAAGGTTGCCACATAATCCCCACATAGGCAAAAACAATGGAAGTTGCAAGATAGGTATGACTTGGCTACATTATCCAATAGAAGAATTTCTTAGAGAATGTGAAAAAATTATTTGCAGTTGCTTTTCAAGATTTTTATAGTTTGTTCTACCAAGAACTTATGTTGATGCTATTGTATTCTTATATATATATAGAGTGAGAATCTTTATAGAAGGAGTGGATCCTAAAAAAGCAAAGTGATATAGTTTCATCAAATTTTACAAAGACGGGTAATGACTGTGTTATGATATTTTGCACAACTAAATTTAGTTTATTTGTATAGTTTATTTGTAATCTTTTATCATTTTCAGTTTTTAAATAATGGTTTCCATAGAAGTAATTCATGATATTCAATAATTTGTGAAGGATTTGTCTTTTCATTATTTTATAAAAATAAATAATTTGTGTTTGAGATACCTTTAGTATTTAATTTCTATTACAATTAACATAAAGTATATAAATATTCTACATGTGATTAAGATATATTAAATATTACAATTATCATATTTCTCTCTACATCTTTGACCTATGTTTTATGTAACTTTACAATCAAACTTATATGCACACTACTAAAAACTAAACTTTCTAATTTACCCTAATTTAATCTTAACTAATTGAACATTTTTTTTTCTGATGAAATTAACTATCCTATATACAAGATGCAAATTGCTTTAATTTCAATTAATATATTGGCTAAACACATATATAGAATATACATAAATGTAGACAAAAGATCTTTAATTTACAAATAAACTAACTTAAAATTGTAGTATGAGAATTTCAAAAAAAAACTTTTGTTGATGTTGAAAAAGAAATATAGTTTAGGTGAAATTAAGCAAATTTTAAACTTATCTATAAAAACCTTAATAAACTAAAAACTCATCCAATCTTAAATTTTGTGAAAAAAGTATATTTGAATGAGAAAATTGTATTTTAACTATATGATGCTCAAAAAAAAAAAAGTTTAAATATAAAAAAATCCAAATATTAATTTGTTTTGAAAAATAATAAACCTAACCCTTTTTCACTATTTTTATTTGTCAAAATACTTGATGAAATAAAGTTATAATTTTATATGAATCATATTAATACTATTATAAATATAATACTACAATATATTTTAAAATAGATAATATGTCATATATTTTTGAGACTTCAAATGAAAATTTTTAATATTTTTTTTAAATAATAATATTCTAATTAATATTATATATTTGAGAAAATTTAATTAACTTGGAAAAATTACGATAAATTAAGTTTTCTATAAACAATTTCTTATAACAAGAAATTACAAAGTTTAAAAAAAGCTAAATACTAAAATATGTTTTTAACTTTTATCTAAAGTTTAATGTAATTTTAGAAGCTAGACAATAAATTTATAAATTGGAAATTTTTATTTAAGACTTAGAGTTTTATACAGGAAAAATTATGAATTATTATAAAGCTTTATTTAAATTTTAATTAATATGATATGTATAAAGTCACATTGTTTAAGGTGAGGTCAATAATATAGTGAATCTTAAAATATTGTCTCATTTCAATGAAATCATGTATAAGACCAATAAGTGTAAACATAAATAACTTTGATAATTTTGTTGTTTAAAAAATTGATATGTTACATCACCAAAAAAATTTAAAACTTTAAAAATATAAGAATACTAAATTCTAATTGGCCCAAATGAGTTTTTTCAATAACTAGTTATGAAAAACCATTGGAATAGTATATGCCTATCAAGAAATACTAATAAAGTTTTAGCTTTATATGGTCAAAGTTATTCCAAATATGAAGAATATTCTAAAACTTAAAAGTAGCTAATCATATTAAATTTAAAAAATAACACATTGGAATAAATATTTGTACAAAAAAGTGGAAAATAATGAGTCGGCAATTTTAAAAAAAAATATAAGTTAAAACTTAGAATTATGGGCTCTTTTAAAACTAAAAGATACTTTAACTAGGGTTTGGTGGTTTCTCTAAGGAGGTCTATTGTTTTCTCTTGACTATCTAAATCTTGTTTTTTATTCAATATAATTTATTTAATTACTTTTCTAACTTTGTAAAATAAAAATAGCACACCCCAATAAATATTTGAACAAATAGATAGAAACAATAAGAGTGAATATAATATTTTTTATTTATATGTTAAAACATTGAATCATAGACAAATTCTTAATAAAAATCAAAAGAGATTTTAATTAAATAAAATGTTTAACAAATTTATTTCAATCAATCATAGTGCAAAAAAATAAAAGTATTTGTAATTATTTGGAAAAATCTACAACTTACTCTAGATCTGCTTTCAAAATCAAAACGATAAATAAAACATAAAATATTACCATCCAACATGCAGATTAGAATAAAACATAAAATATTATAGTTATATTAAATTTCTATTCATTCAAAAAGTTATCTATTTTATTAATCAGAGTTACTAATCAGAGTTATTAGTGAGACCCAAAAATTTCTCACACTTTCCTTCCCTTTTTCCTAGAATAGAGGATATGGGGGTTGATTTGGAGGCTTTATCTTTACACGAGTGATCTTCATAATTTCTATAATACACTAATGGTAGTTACTATATGGCTCTTATTCTAGTTGAATATTTACTATAGAAAAAATAGTAAACTAGAAGTCATGGGTAAGGATGAATTCAAAGTAGAGGATGAGACCAACGATAAAATTGTTGGTGCTTAGTGGGAGGTAAGAAGCAACCAAAGGGATAATTTGTATAATTGGGCATTGTTAGAAGAGAAAGTCTTTAATGAGGAGAAGAATGTGATTATTAATACTTTGGGATCCATGTAGAATAACTAAGAGAAGATGGGGAACAACTCAAGGTGTTTGAGTCTTGTCACAATGTTGGTTAGAAGAGGATGGATTTCACCATTGAAGGGATCAAGGAGGAGCTTGAAGAAATATAGAAGTTCAAAAGAAAGAGGATGGAGGATGCTCAGATTAAAGATGAGGTTCTACAGGTGGATATTAAACATGTTACTAGGGTGTCATAGCTCAATAAGAATTTTCCTTTGTCCTATGGACTTGATGCTACTTTTCCCTAAAGGATTTGGGCCCTATCCTACTTTTCCTAATAAAAACAATTTAGACAAGGACAATAATAAAAGAATAAATAATTAAATAGAAAGAAATTAAAATAATTATAAGAAGTTAACTTTTATAAAAATTAATATGTTGTCTCAAATAATAAATTAGATACATATATCTGTGTGTTAAATTTAAAATTAAATTTATAGTTAAAATAAACTCATAATATTTTTTAAAAAAAATTGACTTCAATAATACTATAATTACTAACTTTCACATTAAAAAATATAAAATTAATAATTATAATATAATTTTTATCAAAATTTGATTCAAACAAAATTATAATAATTAAAATTTATTTGTAAATTTATTCTTGTACACATTTTATTGAACATGGCTATCCTTCATATAAATGAATTTAAAAAAAAAATAAAAACAAAAGAAATTCACTGTCTTAATTACTTCCATAGAAAAGTAATGCTTAGCCTCAAAATGTATGATTTATGTATCTAAGTAGCTTTAATTAGAAATATTTTGAAAAATATGATTTATTTATTAAGTAGCTTTAATTAAAAATATTTTGAACAGATATTTTTTAAGTAGACAGAAGACAAATTCAACAAAATTTGGATGCATGGATAACACCTGTCCTTATGATAGCTGGATTCAATTTTCTTAGGGTTGAAAGCGAGCCTTTACAATTGTGAGTACTTTGCCCTGCTTAGGTGGAAAGTAGTAATCTAGAGACCGGAAAATGGATGGTTGAATTATTCAATGGCATTATTATTCAGTACAATATGCCTCTCATAGAGGTGTAGCATATGAGTTGTCTGTGTCAATTCATATTATCTGTTATATGCACTTCAAATTTTGCGGGGCCGTATGTTTTTAACGATGTCGATGCTTAGATATTGATTTTAATTTCAAAACTAGTGCAAACGAGCTTCACAATCTCTTTGTTCACACAATATTTTAATTTTCATGTCGATTATTTCCAGTGATTTTTGTAATTACTTTGACAAGTTCTTCCATATTGACAAAATCTGCCTTATTGCAATCTTCTCGGAACCCGTGTATCCACTTCGATTCTTTTAATCCGGATTTATTGTCCGTTTGCTTGTCATTCTTGAATTCACAGAGTCTTATTTTGGCCTCCATTAGACAATAATGTTTAAATAACTATAGAATTGATTTCACGCGGTTGGATTTCTTCGGCTTAGGTTTGGATTGTTCAGAGAAAAGAAAATGGATGGGCTCCACCGCCACAATCAATCGCTCTGCCTACGCTACGACCGAGAAAATGGAAATGGAGGTGATTTACCTATAAAGTATCCTGAATTAGTAGTTGAAGTCTGCATAATAATTAGGGTGCTCTGCTAAGAATGAACAGAGGAAACGCAGTTAACACGTCACTTCTGTTTTTCAAATCTTCCATTCATTGAAGTTAAGATCTTGAGGAAAGAAAAAATTGAAGAATTTGAATGATGTGGAATCCTCTGAATTCCCTGTTCTTGGCATTGGGAGTTACTGTGCTGCTGTTTGGTTGGGGTACAGTGTAGAAACTGAATGTAGTCACACAAAGGAAATAGAATAATATTTCCTTGTTACCAGATATATGGTTAAAGCATCCAAATCTAAATACCAAACATCATTCACCTTACTTTCATCTTTACTATAGCACAAAAAAATAAACCGCACAAAAAAATAAACTCACAATATTTAACAAAAACATTTGACTTCAATAATACTATAAAATGGATGGTTGAATTATTCAATGGCATTAATTATTCTACACAATATGCCTATGAGTTGTCTGTGTCAATTCATATTATGTGTAATATGTACTTCAAATTTTGCGGTAACGATGTCAATGGGAGACCTTACATTTATGAAGTAAGATCGATATTGATATTGATTTAAAAAATAGTGCAAACGATTAAGAAGCAGTATCATAAATAATTTTTAGTGTGAAATTATGCGGAGGGAAACTATTATTTGAGATCCCGGATAAGCTAACAGAATGGATCTGTGTAGTTTGATGTCATTATGAAAATTAGATGTTAAAATGCTCGATCTTGTCTATTAAAAAAAAGATTAAAATTAATATTTATTATCACTTGAGCCGATAGAGTGTAAACCAACAAAAAATATATATACAAGTAAATACAATAAAGGTAAATAGTACAGTTAGCATCTATTGCATGCCAACAAATCAGTATACCATTCCAATTAAGTGCTTGAACTGACCATAAATGAATTAGTGAAAGTAGTCAATACAAAGTTAACAATAGTTAATATGTCTTGCTCAATATATATATCGACATAAATCTACTCTGGAAAAGTTTCATAACTATATAATGAGTAATGTAAACAAAGAGTACAAAGCATTGAAAACTGATGGATATCTAAATAGATGTGACAATGTGAGCGTAAGAAAATGTATAATTGCTACCATTGGGATTGAATCTACTTTCTCTTTTGAACATGATTGGAGGAGGTTTGTTTCCACAAACGTCTAGATGGAATACAAAATCAATTGGTTTTACAATGTTATAGTCACATTTAAAAAAATTTATCTTGAACAAAATCATTTTCACACTTGTATTCTTATTAAAATTTGTAAAGTATTTCTATTTATATTGTTAATCCTTCACAATAAAAGCAAATATAAGGTACAACAGATTTGATGATTTTAGTTTTATTATGGGGTGCTAATTATAGTTATGTTGATTTATAATTTGTATAAGGGAAGGGTTATGTTCTAATGATTGGTTATCTAACTTTTTAATTGTTTGTTTCCAAGGAACTAAATGGCTAGAACAATAATTAGAAGCAATCAAATTGTAACCAAATTTTTTTTAAAAATACAATAAAATTAAATGTACCATTTAAGATTTTTATAGGAAGAAGTTAGCTTCAATGACTACTATTGCTTTTATATTATTTATGATGTTCAAAGTACAATTTGTATAATAGAAAATATAATGATGGGTTGGATATAAGTGATCAAACCCATCTAGAAGCACTTGTATTGTAAACATTAACACATGTATGGAATTGAATGGAAATTAATTTATGCAAGTGGAAAAACTAATTATGGTTGAGCCTATTATATTGTTAAATGACTGAAAACATAAGTGGTAAGAATCATAAGACAATTTCTACAGGTAGTCTCGTAAAATCATGTGATTCATATTATCCCAACACCTTTTCCCATATCAAATACAATGAGATAACAAACAACCAAATTGCAATTGCTTGCATTATAAGACTAAACACTTGGATTTTAATTTCTTATACTTTTTTTGAGAGTAAAAATATTGATCAATTAATTGTTAAAATACTTATAAATAGAAGGTAGTTGGAAGCTGACATAGAGAATTTACTTAATATTAACTAATTAGACAATAATATCAATTAATATTAAAAACTTCAAAATATTCCACATTTCTTTTCTAAAAAATTTATATAGAAATAAAAAATGTAATCATATTCATTATTTTAAAAATTAAGAATTAAGGTCAATTAATTATAAACGATA
Organism: Cupressus sempervirens; assembly: GCA_028749045.1. Lineage (NCBI taxonomy): Eukaryota > Viridiplantae > Streptophyta > Pinopsida > Cupressales > Cupressaceae > Cupressus > Cupressus sempervirens. The sequence continues at coordinate 611,065,672 of CM053793.1, forward strand.
GTATTAAAAATAATACTTTATTATTTTCTCAATAAATAAAATAATAAGTAGAAAGAAATGATAATAATGGCACGAGAAAAGGCGTATATTCATGAAAAACATAAAGATCTATCATAAGTTAATTTAATATTTGTTGATTTATGGATGCCATAATAGAAAAATTATTGCAATTCAGTATCATAAGGATTTGTCTCGCATAGTTTGGTATTATCATTACACTAGAAAAAGTCACGAAATTATCTTGGGCCCAAATCGGTTATTGATGTATCATTGATAGATGTGTAAGCCAAATGAGCAATAGATAGAGTAGATGAGGTTGTGCTTGCAGATGTTGATGTTGATGCATGTCGTGGAACATTATCTTGTGTAATGCTGAGATAAGCAGGTTTTGTAGGATTTGGTAAGTTGGTGACAGAAGCATTGGAAACCATTGCATATACATTTATCATTGGTGGGCGAAGCACTGGATTTGCTTGTGTACATAAAAGGCCCACATGAATGCATCTATCAATTTGTTCATCGGAGTAACAATTTAACATGGATTTATCAATTATCTCAATGATATTTCCTTCTTTGTAATATCTCCATACTTGCATAATAATCACATAAGAATTCACATATATAAAATAAACTATATTTTCCTAACTTCGGTTTACCTTACCCATTCCAAGAGACTTTGAAATTCCTCGGATAATCTACTATCATTGTTCTTTCTTCTGCAAATGATTTCTAAAATTACAACACCAAAACTGTATACATCAACTTTGATAGATGACGATTAAAAGCATACTCTGGTGCCATATAGGCCCTGCATAATTGAGAACAATTATTAAATTAACATGTTGTTGAAGGAGACAAAAACTAATAAAAAATTATTTTTTTAAGATTGATTGTGTGACAGTTTTTGGTATCAATTTTTGAAATCTTACTTTATAATCTGTCATCAGCCCTAAGCAAAGGAAAATGATCTTCTTTATAGATATGTAGTATAATCTTGATGATAAGAATAGTCATACGATAGATCTCAAAAAAATTAAATGTTTATAGAAATTTGATAAACTTAACTAAACTATTATGTTTATGTAAAAAAATTTAAATTCTTACAATGTGCCTGCAACCATTGTATTGACATGAGTCTCCTCTAAATTAAACAACCTTGCTAGACCGAAATCTGAAATCTTTGGTTGCATTTTTTCGTCAAGCATAATATTGCTCGCTTTGATATCATAATGAATGATCTGCAATTGAGAATCTTGGTGTAAATAAAGAAGCCCACATGCTACACCAAGTATGATATTCAAACACTTTGGCCAGTCAAGTTCTTGGCTCCGCTGAGGGTCTATATCCATAACCCATAGTAAGTGACTCTTAAATCCATAACCCATAATAAGTGACTCTTAACTAAAAAAAAAATATTATATGATAAGTGTTTAGTATTTAGCAAAAATTAACTTACAAAATAGTATTTTGTCAAGGCTCTTGTTAGGCAAGAACTCGTAAACAAGCAAACATTCTGCTCCTTTTGCACAATATCCAAGCAGATTCACAAGATTACGATGTTGAATTTTTGCCACCAACTTAACCTCATTTAGAAATTGCTTCTTCCCTTGCGATGATTGTATGGATAGCCTCTTTACTGCTATTTGCTTTCCATTAGGCATGGTCCCCTGACATAAAAGAAAACACTTCAATATTGAACTTCTGTCACACTATAAACATTTAAGGAATGTAGAACTCTTATTTGAGAAAAATATGCTTTCAAATTTCTTATAATGGAGGAAAAAGATCATTGAGAAGAAACTAATGATGTTCAAGCTAAAGACAATGGTTTTGAGGAAAGACTAAGTCTAAAAAGTAAGTCACTTCTGATTATTTAATACTTTATTTTAGGAATCAAAGTGTTATTTTATGATGTTTAAGTTTTCTAGTTAAAGACTACTAGTATATATAAATTGGTCTTCTTTAAATATCATACACCAAATATAAAATTAAATTAAAAGGTATGTTAACTTTGAATATTTAACAATTTTATCTTTAAATATAATGTTTATTCATTCTAAAAACTTACATGTATTAATATTTAAAATAATACAAATGCCAAGTACCCACAAAAAGCTTTGCGCTCTGAAAAAGAAAAGACTCGCATCAATTGATCTTTGATCATTACATCAAAAAGTTATTTGTGTGTTCAATCCAAAATAATATAGATTCAATTGTGTGTTATTCTCTTGTGGGAGATAGTCAAGAATGTGATATTGCTATTAACTTCTGTGAAACTTTTTCTATTCAAGCAGTTAAAAGTAATGACTCGCCTAAATTTTATGGGTTGCCACCTGAAAGTCTTAGAAAACTATAAATAATTATTCGAGAAGCAATGATATTTTCCAAATATAATTGGAGATTATCCACAAGGGTTTACTCTCAAACAATATTAACAATGGCATTATTAAATGACTTACTAAGGACTAAGATAAAAACCTTGGTAACAAATTTAAAGCAAATTGGATTGCTCAATGATTCGTATAAGATTCAAGTAAAAATTTCTTTCTCAGAAACTTGTCGACAATATTTGAGCTGTTATGGACGGTATTTATACAGGATTCATTGAGTGTGGATGTATCTTAGAGAACTCATTACAAGCTGGAGACGCTAATGTACGGGAAAGAGTATTAGATTAAAAATTTTGGGTTACCCCTCGTTTAATTTAGATCAGTAATTTTGGGATGTTCCAGGGGCCTTAGATTCCCTCAAATGTATGTATTGGGGATTGAAGAAAGATTTTTTGAAGATATTGTGGCTCAAGTGAATACGAATGTTTCTTTAACTAACCACCCACTTTGATCTCTAGATATCTATTAGGCAAAGTTATAATCCAGCCCCTACAATCCTTATAATTACATCTAATATAATAGAGCATGAATTCTACTATGAGAGGGGTCACACAACATAACAAGGATAACTATTCAATTCACTAATGCCCTAGCTCATTTTGTACACTTTTGAAAGATAACATTGGAAATTTATTTAAAAACTTACTATGTTTTGCAAAGCAATCTAGTACTAAGCTCTCAACTACAAAATAATTTATGAGATCAGCTAGGAAAAATCTTCTCCAAAGTGGGTTAACAAATATAATTTTAAAGGGGTAGCCCCTAAAAAATAGGTTAGCAAATATACTAACTAAATTTCTACTTATCGATGAACACCAGGCCAGGGAACTCAAAATCACATTATAATGGTAGAGACTATCTATGACAAAAAAAACCTATTAAATAATCAATAGATCCACCAACTCTCCCGCAGAAAAGGATTATCAGAGTATAAGTTCCTCCCATTTCCCAAATGATTGGCTAGAAAATCAAAACAATTTATCTCTCTTTAGAATTGATTAAAAGTAACATATCTGAGTATATCTTTCGAGGATGAATTTTGTAAAACATCTGATTTAGAGTTGTATAATAGCTTATGGCTTTGGATTTGGAATAACTAGAATTTATGCTCTGTTCTTCCAAGATTCTTGGGTGGTCTCTATCATTATCTTCTATTTCTGATTAACTATTTTTTCCTTGTTTTATATTTAATTTAATCTTTGCAGTGGCTTTCCTCACTTTTATTTTCTTTGAAAAATAGAACCATCCAATAGTAGGTGGTGGATGGAGTGTTGATAAAGACTCTAGACAGAGTCTGAAATAAGTACAGAGATATATAATATATTTAGTCTTACAGCAATGTTGAAAACCTCACATCTGCTCATGATCCACAATGATCAGGCATAGATCTAATGGTTAAATGCTTACATACTTACAAACTTTAAGAAACCTCTAGAAAATACCTGTCATAGGTGATTTATATTTTTCAAAAGCCTACATAAAATAAAGTTCTAGCTTTATGTGGTAAAAGTTATTTCATGTATGGAGAATATTCTAATACTCAGAGAGTAGCTAATACAGATTGGAATAAATATTTTTACAAATAAATGGAAAACAATGAGCCCACCTAATAATTTTTTATTATATGTTAAAACTCAAAGCTATGGACTCTATAAAAATCAAAAGACTTTAACTAAGGTTGGGCGGTTTCTCTGAGGTCTATTTTTTATTCTTTCTGATTGACTATGTGCCTCTTGTGTTATATTTAATATAATTTTCTACTGACTTTTCTGACATTTTTCTCAAAAAATAAATAAATCATGGACTAGATCATTATTGAAGTTTGTGAATAGCACACCCCAGATAATATTTGAACAAATATATAGAAATAATAAGAGTAGATATAATAACTTATATTTATATGTTAAAATTTTAGATTATAGACAAATTCTTAATAAAAATTAGAAGGAATTTTAATAAAATTAAATATTTGAACAAATTTATTTGAAACAATGACAGTGCAGAAAAGTATTTGTAATTATTTGAGAAAATCTAAAACTTAGTCTATGTGTATTCTCAAAATCAAAACAATGAATAAAATTATTTCAGATTAGGATAACTATGAAAAACATTTGTACTTGGGAAAAATCTAAAACTGCATGCAAATTAGAAAAAAAGATAAAATATTATAGTTACATAAAATTTTTATTTATTTCTTTTTTTATCTATTTTATAATGTGGAGAACAGTTTACAGATCTCTCAAAGCCAAATCAATACACAATAATTATAAAATATTTGAATTATGTAACTTAACTATTAATTTATTCTTTTCTTTTTTTTCTTTGGAAAAATCTAAAGTTGTATAGAAATTTGTCATCAAAATTAAATTAAAAACAGACCTACACAAGAATTCTAGTTTTATGAATAAAGACCAACTACCAAAATTGAAACTTCCAAAAAAAAGAAACCAGTTCAACTCTTGATTATCATATTTTAATTGTTGTTAAAATAATGATCTTACCTTATATACAGAACCAAAGCCTCCCTCTCCAAGCTTGTTATCTTCATGGAAGTTGCAAGTTGCAGTCTTGATATTTTCCAAATTAAAGATTATCTCAGGCTCCTCGCCAATCTCTGAATCTAGTTCACCATCTAGATTCCCTGGATAAGAAGAAAACTAACAACTTTTAATAAATATCTCTGATCCAAATGCAATATAAGAAAGGGAAAATAACAAATTTTCATCTAAGTGGAAATGAAAATGATATGTTAGTCACAACAATTTGAAGATAACGAAGAGAAACATTGTTTATAAAAACGTATACAAAAAATTCAACCAAATATTCCTGCAAATGTACCTTTCCTTAAGATGGCTGGCTTCCATAATGCGCCGGGCTTGAGTTTTCTTTGGATTGCAAAGATGCATAACAGTAACATGACCAACAAGCCGCCTGAAATACACACGGCCATACCGAGATTATTTGATGAATTCTCTGCACAGAAGATAAATGTGAGCGGTCAGTACTCAAGGAAAATATAGGGAACGTTAAGTTCACAAAGCACAATATTAAACCCTAATCTGGTCATTTGATACTGGTCATTTAAAGGTTATCAAGAAACAATAAAAATGCACTAGAAACAGCAGCCATAACACTTCTCTACTAATTAAATATTAAAGTCACTTTCATTGTTGTAGAATTCGATAGATTGCGATAAAGAATGAAATTAACTTGTAAGATAATTGAGAAGCATATTACTAGTCGGCGGCGGTGACGGTGGTGGAGAAAGCGGTTGAACGGGAGACGGTGGCGGTGGAGGGGCGGGATGAAAGAAGGAATACGTTTCGAAACGAGCAAAGCAACTTCCGCACCAGCCAACTCCTCCCTGAAAAGGTCCATCGGCCCTGAACGTCGCATCCAACAGCTGACGAATTGCGTATTTCAAGCATGTATTGCAGTCGTCAACAGAAGTTAAATCTATCCAACACTGCAGCAGGCCGTTTATCGTATAAAATGTAGTGGTGGGTTTTGATCCAGAAGAGTATCGTGTTGGGGATTGGATAGCATTTTCAGATAGATTGCTGAAAAGCTCCTTAACGGCTGCCTTGAACTCCTCAGGCTCATCTGTAACCTTCGCTGTATTATAAGCAACTTGTGTATTGGTATCTAGTTCTCCGAAGAAGAAATAGTTCTCATAGCGTACGAAGCATTTGTCTAGCATAGATCTATCGCTGCGTACATTTTTACAAGCACTGGGCATGGAGCTGTTTGCTTCTTGTGAACAGCTGAGGCATTCTTCCGCAGTTGCGTCTCCCCTACATTGGAGGAGACCATAAACTGTGTCTGGACTTTGGCCATAGGATAAGGTATTGAAACCATTTGAAGATGATGTATTGTCCACAAGATTATCAAAAACTATTTCAAGATTATTCTGGAATTCAGTGCTTGCGTTATTCTTGCTGCAGTTCTGCGCTGCACTGCAAAAAATATATGATAACAGAACAACACAGACCAACTTTGGATACTTCTCATTATAGGCGATCTGCATTTTGTCTCCCCCTTAACAATTCTTTCACAAACAGGGCTATTTAATTTAATGTGAATGCGATAAGTCGTTGATTCATTCAATTTTTAAGAATGGGGGAGATGCATTTGCCTGTTCAACCACGCAAAAATTAGTTATCTTTATGTACATTTCGAAAAGCTAAATTAATTATGACCACAAAAAATTATTTTAGTCAAGCTTTGAAATGTCTCTATAGAGAAAAGCTGCAAGCGGGGCGTTGAAAAGTTGTTCAGTTAAGAAGTATGCCTGCACTGCATTGAAGGATATGTATTGAAATTATGACCTTAAAAAATGCCGTGATCACACCTGACGGATGTAAAACAGGTCTTCATTCATAGTTTAGCGACCGTTAAACAGGAGTTTCAGAAGAAATGTAGGCTCTGATTTAAGCATTCTTGCCACGCCGAAATCTAATGTCTTTGGTTCCAGGTTAGGATTAACAAAAATATTAATTTCTTTACAACGTTCCAACTAATGAATGGTAGTTGAGAATTCTCATTTTGAGATATTCCCATGGACGTGGTAATTGAGGTCTTTATATTCAACCTTTTCAAAATTTTAATATGAAATGGTAATTTATTTTCATTTTGGTATCTAGGTACATACAAGGTATATAGAGAAAAAGTAAGGGAACTGGTCATAATCAGGAGGCATTTATATTTGTATAGTTAATGTGACATGAACAATAATGTAAAAAAATGTTAAATTAATAATTATGAACATTATATTAAAAACTCTTGTAGCAAACTATTAGAATGTGTTCATGTATTAAATCATTTCTCTTACAATATCTATAAGAGTGAACTAATCAAGTAAAATAACTTAAATAAAACAAAAGTTTTATCACACTTCTTTTAAATATAAAGGGAAGAGTATTTTGTGATATAAGTTGTTGCAAAATTTTGATATTTTTGAAATTATTTATAGAAACCAAATAAGAGTCATGTTATGATCATAAGAATAAAAGAATTAATGCATGTCCAAGTGTTTTTGACACTCATGTCAAAGGAGAAGATTATTGATCTCAGATTGGTTTTGACAAGCGAGTCTCTATATACTTAAGTCATTTATCTAGTTCATGTTCAACAAGTATTATATGTCGAGCACAACATGTATAAGTTAGAGCATGTCGAGTCAATAGTGAGTGTCGAGTCACTCATATCTTGATCACTCAAGTGCCAAGAAGAAAGTATATGCCGAGTAATTCAAGATTCGACCAAGTAGTGCATGCCGAGTCATTCAGATGTCGAGTAACAGAGTTTTGCCATAGTTGTTTGTATTGGCACAAAGTACTACGTAAACCATTTTTGAGCTGACTTATAGATTGAATTACGATATTTTGGTGATAAAGATGAATCTTATGTTGGAATATCTATGAATTACATGCATCCAATCAGGCAGATGGAAGGTTTAAGTGGCAATATGGGTGAATTATAGTTGTTGATTCATACCTAAACCTAAGTCACCTAGGTCTTTTTAAAGAGGATAGACCCTAAACTTCTTGTGAGTGTGAAATGGAATGTATGAATGATAAAGGAGAGTTTTTCATGCACAAACTAGGACATTCATGGTGACCAAGGTATTATGATCTAAAATTTCATTGTAGAATCAGTTAAAGGAGAACTGAAGAAGGAAATACTGAATACCAGAGAGAAATTTTATCAAGAAGGATCAAGAATACATCAGTTTAGAGGTGATCTATCATAAATCAACAGTGTGCTAACCATAGGATCAATGCTGAGACATTCTAATAGATGAATCAGTTAAATCTCTTAATAGAGTAGTCCTAACAGGCTATATTTAAATCCTCTAACAAGGTGCTTACTTTATTATGAGTTGAAGTCCTTTAACAAGGCACACTTTTAACAGGGTGTTGAAATCATTTTCCAATGTAAGACCTAAGAGGCTTTGTAAGTCTTTAACAGGGTAGAGCTTTCAAAGGGTAGATCATGTTTCATCATAAAACATTGTAACCTTCATTAGATACACTTTATTACTGAAGTAGCGAAGTTTTGTGGGTGTCATGCCCACCCCAATTTTACCTTTTCATTGGAGGGTTTTTGGGTAATCATATATGATGTCATGTATGTGTGAATGCTTATTTGTTTACATACTTTAGATATACATGCTTTACATGATGTATCAATTTACTTATTGAATGTATGAGATGGATGTGTGGTGAATGTTTTATGAGTCAAAGTTTAAAGCATTGATTCACTCCCTTGAGAGGTTCACCTTTTCTATTATGATTCCAACATGAATCACTGACAAGGTGACATAATCATGAGAAATTTTTGGTCCACATAGTAGGATATAATGGTTAAACCTCAATTGACCAAGGGTTATGATCGAGTTGGAAGTTTATGGCAGCAAAAGTAGTTCCTTGAATGATGAATTTGATCTTTCGAATTCCTATAACTACTCTCATCAATCGCTAGGCTTGATAAATGCAAAAGAAATACTTCATTGTCATTTGTTGATCCATTCATTAAGTCAAAGATTAAATGACTATTTCTCCTAGCCTCTCAGAGATCTATTTGGTGAGGAAGTGATCCTTTCATGCATGGATTTATGTAATAGTAAGATCTTTCAATATTTTGTAGTGATTATTCCCTAGATACTTGATTATAGTGGTTGATTTTTGTCTTATGAAGAAAGTCATCCAAGTTATGTTGGCACTATAAAGGCAAATATTATACAGTTTCTAGTGGTTGGATATTCTATGTTTTCTCTAGTATTGCTTTGGTATGCTACTTTAATATTTCCTTTTTCCTTTGAGATATATGACATTCTACCTTATCTCTTTCAACCATCATCATTCTATGTAAGCTTGTTTACATTTCTTCAACATGTTCTAAATATCTATAATCTACATTCTCTATATCTCTTTATCCTATGAATAATAAAAAGTGAAGCATTTTCCTTATGTCATTCATCTGGTTGTTTGATTTTTGTGTAGTTTATAGACTAAAGCAAAGTTTGAATCCATAAATCTTTGGACTGTCATAATAATAACACTATACATGTATGGGTAGAGACTAGTTTGTAAACCCCTATTTTGGTGCATCACCTTTTTAGAATAGATTAGGTAGTTGCTTTCATGTATTCCTTCTGCCTTTTCTCTACAAGAATAGTTTAAGTACATTCTAATAGTATAGGAAGGTGACCTTCTTTGGAGACTCAACCTCATAGTTCAAGTCCCACAACTTGGGGGTTTTTTGCATGTTTCATGAGGTTGTCCTTAGGTATGACTTTAGACAAGGGTGCAAGATTTTGTGACAACATTTGCCAATGCAATTTCTTCTCTTAGCTTATTGAATGAATCAAATACCCTAGACTCCATGTCTTCCTTAGGTTCTCACACATGATAACCCTTTCTTCTAACTAGCCATCTCTATAAATAGAGATTTAAGATATTTTGTCATTCAACCTCCATCATCCATTTTAAGGTTAGCTTAGATTAGATAGGATGCAATAAATTTACCCATCATTTCATTTTATTCCCTTCTAGGAACTTCTCCTTCAATTCTCTTTGAATTCTCCTTAAAATGGTTAACTATGAATTTTGGGCCACCAACTCATCAATCTTACCATCCACATGGATAACACACAACAAAAAATCAAACTTGTCATCTTAGATTCATCAAATTCTCAATATTTCTCTTACTGCTCATACTTGGGATTAATTGGCTTCTAATGCTCAACACATAATATGTTTCTTGACATCCACTTTCAAAACACTTAGTACTAACTAAAGTTTGGTGGTGCTTAACATCAACTAAACTTTACTTAGCTTAAACTAAAATTGACTTTGCTTGGCTCTAATTGATTTTTTTATTGGCTTGCACTAAATTTTCTTGGCACCTATTGTCCACTTAGTCAAGCTTGCTAGACAAACTTTGTTTATCTTTTTCTTCTAAACTTACTCAAGATAACCAACCTTTGCAACCTTAGGTAGATTATCAATGCACTATAATATCACTTTCTTAATTGATTCTTGTACTCCTTTTCATATCATAGCTCAAGCTTTTCTCTAGGTACTATTTTTACCTCATTCATTCAAATCCTCTTCATCAATCAAAAAAATGAGAGTACTGCCTAGTTAGAATAATATCCTAGTAACACAAGTATTGGACACTGTCAAGCAATGATTCATTTTTAAAATTCATCATGTTTCTACTTAGAATATCATGCTCGACTCATTTAATGTATCAGTTTGGGAATGTGAACTTGAGACAGTGACTGCAAAGTGTATGCTTTAGTTCTTCTCAATAGTCATCACTACTAAGGTTAAAGTAGTTGCTACATGAAACTTATACTAAAAACTAAACTTACAGATTACTTCTAATCTTGAAGGGAAAACATAATAGAAAATATATAATGCTCTAGAAATAAACCTATGTTGTAGGATATAGTCAATGGTTCTGCTACTAATGGCTGCAAGAACAACAATACTTTATAACTCAAAGAAAAATTAACTAAATTCTACATAAGCATGAACAAGGAATTCACCTCTCATGTCGGCCCCCACAAAAGTATGAATGAATTATAACTCAGAGATTGAAGTGAAAAACTATCATATATTCATTCAATAAAACATGGACGCAATATATAATATCAATAATGCTTTACTCTACTGCTTGCTTACAACATGAATTTCTCAGAACATCTAACTCGCCTAGAAGCATAAGTTCCATCTTATTTAAAGGAAAATAGTAAAAACAAAATGCCTAAAAACTAGGTCTTCCATTACATAACATAACAAATTTTAGTTTCAAGAGTGGTAGCATCATTTATGCGAGACAATAAGCCACATTCAATGCTTTAGAAATATAGAAATGCTTTACAACTAGATTGTCTTGGACTGAATCAACAATTGCAAAGTGATGGAAGGAGTGGAGCTATAATGAACTCTAAAATAGTCACCTGCCTTGAAAGACCCACTCATCTTTTAGTCTATGCTCCTTGCTTAACTTATTCTTCCTATAAAAAGTTAACACAAAAAAATCCAAAATACGAATGCAAGGCATAGATCATAATAAGTTTTCCCTATTTTAATGTAGCCTTGTCACACAACTACAAGAGGTTTACCCATTAAAGCTAGAGAAGAAATATACCACATTTACCATGAACTTAATTAATCTAGATATATATTCAGTATTTCCTTTAAATTTTTTAAGCATCACATATACATATAGTTAAAACTGATAAACATAAAAGACTGTATCATGTTTATGAAAAAAATATAAGATTTTCAAGTCTGTACTTAGAAAATCATTAAGAAAAACATCCTATAAACTTGACTCATAATTCCCCTCAGCTTACCCATTTGCTAGTCCCACAACAAAGAAATTCTTTAATCTAGCTATCATCCTATTGTTAGCAGCTACCCTTGTCCAAATGCTCCCTCTACAAAACTCCAATAGAACCCTTTTATTTTCCTGTGTTTCTTCCACCTATCCATTTCTACCTACATGTTAAAACTATCTAGATTTTATGAATTTGAAAGTAATGGAGACATTAACAATAGAGGGTGAAAGGTTAATGGAATCCAAACTCTCTCTCTCTCTCTCTCTCTCTCTCTCTCTCTCTCTCTCTCTCTCTCTCTCTCTCTCTCTCTCTCTCTCTCTCTCTTCTCAAAGAAATGTATGAAGGAGCACACTAGGTTGCCATAGAAAATTTGAGAGGTGAATGTGGTTCTCTCTTTCTCATCTCCCCAGATAAACAATTCTAGTGCCAATGTATGGCATTTCTAGGCTTAGGTAGTTTAGTATTCACCATCTATTCTTATGCATCAAATGCTTCCTTCCTCATTGGATATATGATCTCGCTGCTTGATTTAGAGGGGGCTATTTTAACCAGTTATAATAGAGAGTTTGAGGATCCTTGGCTTCAGGCCTTAGAAATAGGGGAATGTTTGACTCCAAATTTCTATATACTTCAGCTTGAGTGTTCCAACTAATTTCATTCTATATCTAGGACATGAAGGCTCTAAGTTGAATATCCCCAACATAAAGTAAGGAATTCCAAACTTGGTCATCTAGAATTGCAAGATTATTAAGATAAAGTTCACATAACACATTTTTTATTACTGCAAGAGAATTATGGAATGCTTGGGAAAACTAGGTAGGCTCTTGTAATGAGGGAGCCCTATCCTACATAATATAAGTCATTTGATAGTTCAATAGCTATTCTTTAAGAAATGGAGCATAGGAAAGGTGATGGGGATCTACAACCCATTAAGTTAGGGATTAAGGATGTAATTTTGTCAACCTTCATACTTTACTATTCTACCTTTTCCTCCTAAAAAAATGTTTCCTGATAGTGACTACCTATGATTTTATTCAGTTCTTTCCTTTGTTGTTTCCAATTTCCCTCTTAGAATTTAATTGTTTAGCCAACAAGAAAATAACATCTAGCAAAGATGTTGGACTAGATTGAGCTGATATCAAACTATGGTGGGAATTATCTATTGGTTAAGGAAGAAATGACTTACCATTGTTAACACCTATCATTTTTAAAGGATCCATCCAAATAATCATAGCTCTCTTAGGATTAGAGCATTTTTGAGCCACTAAAGCTAATGAAGAAATGAGTGTCATCCTTCATAGGTGAAATACCCAATGGTAAAAAGTGCACATTGTGAAAATAGCTCTGGAAGAGATAGTCTAATAGTACCTTATTTCTTATTAATATCAATCTTTGGAGCTCCATGTAGAGTGAACTAAAATTTGGAAAAAGTTGGGTCAAGATTCTTTGTAAATTTTTGACCTTCCAACGGTAATCCCATAACTTCTGCCAAAACTATCTGAGAAAATGACACCTTCAATCCTTTAACTATTGCCACCCCATTCATTAAGGAGTTGAGAAAATGAAACACAACCTCATCATCCCAGCTAGTTAGCTTCTGAACATAATCTGTCCATCCCCTTGCTTTAAAATATAAAATTCTTGTTGAAGGTTGCAAAATGTACTCTGCTAGGGTTTGTACAATTTACGTCTGAGCCCTTTTTGCCTCATTGTCTATCATTTTACATTTAGTATAGGAATTAAATTTAGGATATAATCACCTCGGCCCTCTCTAGCACAACAGTTGTTGTTTGTGTTGGAGTTGTTGCTGCATGCAGAAATGGCTCCACTGAGAAAATGCCTACACAAATTTGTGCCCAAGTTATTTCATGAGGTAATCCCTCTCCTAGCCTAGTTTTGAATATTTCTACTTTTGAATCTACTTGTCAATGGCTAGAAACCCAAACCCTTATTGGGTATTTTGTAGGTTGCACTCCATCTAAAAGCACGTCGTGTGAATGGGAATCAAGGCCTAGACCCCCCAAGGGATTTTCCTTGAAGGGATTCAGAGCCTCACTAAGGGGTTTTTTTGTTTCATTTTGGTAACCCCTCATAGGTTGAGAGCATTTTCAACCATGTGCCATGGACAGTTCTCTTGTCTTGGCTTGTTTTTCAGAGATGGTCTCAAGATTTTAGCATCTTGGATGATCGCAAAATTAGGGTTCTAGTTTGGGTAGAGTTCCCTGGCCTGCCCATCCCTTGCTATTCTTTCCTCCCAGAAATTACCCAGAATGTAGGCAAAGTGATTTGTGCAGAAGTAGAGAAATTTTTTAATGCCTACCCTTCGTGGAGGATTTTTGTTGAGGTCGACCTCCCTAGGGACTTTAAGGTATCTATGGAAATTCAAATTGGTGCTACCACCTTTACCAAAAAAATGCTTGACTTGAATCACCCCAATACCTACTTTCACTATCAATCTTCTAGCCATAAGATAAAAGATTGTCCTCTTCTTGAGTGCTATTACTCTTTGGTGTAGGAACCCAAGCCAACTCTAGCAGTTAAAAAAGATAAGTGTACAATAGTTGTCAAGAAAGGAAAGGACGCTACTAAGCCAAGCCCTAATTCTCTAGAACCCAGCCATCTCAGCTCCAATGTGGCTCCTCTTGTGCCCATAGCACCTGAGGTTCCCATGCTTTTGGGACTACCTATTTCAAACCATGCATCGCAGGGGATAGAATAGCCAAAGGAACAAGCTGCTTGGGTTCATGCACCTCAAGCAACTTCTATGATTTCCTCTCCATCTCTCTATTGCTCTTGAATACCAAAATATAGTTTCTATTACTGGGGATAAATAAAGAGCCATCACTTTTGGTGACCCCTCATTTAAATCCTCCACTTTCTTGCATAAAGACTTTTCCTTGCTTGGGAGCAAGGAGAGTATGCAAGCTGGTTTATAGTGAATTTTCTCTCCTGAAATGTTCGGGTGCTAACAGACCTCACTAGAAAATATTCAGTTTGTGATACTAAGCATAGGCTTTGCAATATTGATGTTTTGTGCCTGTAAGAAGTCAAAGTCTCTAGGTTTCTTCTCAACTCAGCTTGCCATGTGATATGACCAGATGGTCTTAGCTTTGCTTCTCAATGTGAAGTTGATCAAGGTGGTGTAGTTACTCTCCTCTTCCCTTGACTTTTACCTCTCATTATTTCCCATGGTTCTAACCCCATGTAGAGAGTTGTTTGGATTTTGTTGTCTTTTAAAAATTATTCTTTTGGCATTGTGAATGCCTATGGCCCTAATGATGTGGTTGAGTGCTCACACTTGTGGAGGCGGCTAGCTAATTCTTTTTTTCCTTCCACCTAGATATTTTGTGGAGATTTCAATATTGTTGAGCTAGCTATTGATAAAGCGGGCCTTCTACCTTGTCAATGGTTAGCTAGAGAGCGAGAAACCTAATTCTATATGTAGAAGAAACTAGGTGGTTTTGATCCCAATATTCATCGTTGCTGGACTAATGGTGTCTAGTACATATGGTCCAACTTTTGAGAGGGCACTAAAGGGTCCTTAAAAGGTTGGACCATGCTATGATTTCTAGTTAGTCCTTTTTTTCCTTTTCTTACACGAGCTTGTTACATGTCACTCCACTTCCTAATGTGACTATTTCTTTGCTTTTTCCCATCCACTTCTCCATTACCTGGCATTCTGCTCCTCCTCATAATTGTAAAACTTAGTTTTACCTTAATACTTCAGTGTTGTCACATCCACCCATTGTCGCTCATATTTTACAAACTTGGAACCTTGAAGCTAGGCCCCACTCTTCCTCTGGGTGGATTCAGTGGTGGAATGATCCCATCACCTATACTATGAGGTTTCTTCATATTTATAGGAGGTAGTTGACCACTTACAGCAAGAGATCCTATAAGGCAACTATCAAAGATGTTTGTACAGCTAGTGCAGCTCTAGCCATGAATTTGTTTGACATAGATCTTTAGGTTTGGCTTGCTACCCATCACCACTAGAAGTAGGTTGCAAATAATTATACCACCCAGGGAGCTCAACGAAAGGCCCACCTTCACTGGTTGGAGATTGGTGATCAAGCTTCCAAGGAGTTTTTCAATACATTGAGGGCTCTCCATTCTAT
Source organism: Cupressus sempervirens (assembly GCA_028749045.1). Classification (NCBI taxonomy): domain Eukaryota; kingdom Viridiplantae; phylum Streptophyta; class Pinopsida; order Cupressales; family Cupressaceae; genus Cupressus; species Cupressus sempervirens. Next base: position 611,081,535 of record CM053793.1, read on the forward strand.
GGTGGGGATCAAATGCATTTGAGATGGTCAATATTCCTTTTGTCAGCTTCCTAACATTCTCCAAGCTTTTGTTCACCACTATGAAAAAGTTTTCATAGTGTAGGGACCCTTGAAAGCCCAGAATCAAGCATTTCAGGCTTGTTCGGATGTCACTCCTAAAAGTCTTGCTCCTGAACAATATGTGTTTTGTAAGAAGAAGCTCACTTTAGTTGACCTCAAGGAAGCTATCTTCTCCATGGCAGATGATAAGGCCCCTGGTTGTGATGGTTTTCCTTGTGAATTTTACAAAAGCTTTTGGGATTATATTGGACTAGACCTTTAGATTGAGACCTACACTTCCTGCTCTCTACGCAATATTCTTAATAAGGGGAATATCAAATTCATACCTAAGGTGGGTGACCCTGAAGATATATGCAATTGGAGGCCGATCACTTTTTTGAATGTCTCATACAAGATCATTGCCAAGGCTCTCTCTCTTAAAATCCATCATCTTCTTCCTTCGATCATTCACCCTGAACAAATAGGTGTTATCAAATCTTGCTATATCCTTGAAAATATAAATGTTGTGTGGGAAGGGATGGATAGGGCTTGAAATTCCATGCAATGGGCCATCTTTGTCAAGATTGATTTTGCCAAAGCTTATGACCAAAATGAGTGGCCATTCATACTTACAATGCTTTAGGTGCTTGGGTTTGGCCCTACTTTATTGTAGTTAGTCCAGATGCTTTTTGGGAATGCCTCTACTTGCATCTCTATTAGTGGCCAACATTCACAAGACTTTGGGATTTATCATTCAATTTGACAAGGCTGCCCACTAGCACCCTCTTTATATGTGTTGGCGGCTGAAGGTTTTGCGTATTTGCTTGCAAATGCCATCTGACAAGGGAGTGTCTATGGTATTTCCCTCATAGATTCCTTTGATCAGCTTGTGAATGGCCATTTTGTAGATTCCCCCTTCCCCACTCTCATTGAGGATGAAGAGAATGTTGCCTCCACTTTGTAATGTCTTGACACATTCAGTCTTGCTTCAAGGTCTGCTATTCAGTGGCACAAAACCCATTGCTACAAGTAGTCTTCCCTTCACCATTGTACTTTGCATAGGCAATACCAATGGAAATGGGTTCAGCATGGGGAAGTCTTCCCTTTTTTGGGCATCCCTTTTGCCTTCCAAGCCTCAGTCATCGAGCTCTAGAATGTAGTTCTTCTTAAAATAGAGAAGAAGTTGGAATAATGGATCACCAAACCTCTCTCCCTTGTGGGAAAATTCTAGATTTGTTTGAAAGTGTTGGCCACACCCATATGTACTATTCCTCCTATTGGGCACCTTCAAAGGCCTATTATCTCAAACTTGAGTGCCTATTACATGATTTCCTTTGGGCATCATATGCTTCTCACCAAGGCTTTCATAGAGTCGCCTGGAATTTCTGTTGTCTTCCCAAACAGTTTGGTAGCCTAGTGTTGTTGTCCACCCAGAAGTAAGGTACTACTTTATTTTCCAAATGGGTGATTAAAGGTCTTTCTAGCAATGAATCCTAGAAGAGTTTGTTAAGACATTGCATTTCTTCAGGCTCTTTTTTTCCTCGGCTAGCCTAGAAGGGGATTGGTTTTCAAACCCTTCTTGTCATGACTGAACCTATCTAGATTCAGGGCACCTTTGTTTTAAGAGTATTTGGAAAGCTTGGGAAGTAGTTAAGTCCTAGCCTCACTGGGTTGGCAATGGGTTCAGAGATGGGCTCTCCATGACACAACACAATCTCTAGTGGTCACCATTATTTTCTATCTTAGGTGTTCCCCTAGCTAAAGTGCATGAGGCTAGTCCTCTGTATTTATTTAAATGTGACATACAGACCCCTAAAGATCTTTTTTTCCAAACTTACCATGAGTTTACTATCATGGGAGGATATGAAAGAGAAATTTTGGCTCACTCGTCCAAATCAATAGATTGTTGATCTTCTAGTTTCTGTGGTGCCTCCACATTTGTTACATAAAGTGGGCATTCAATCCTCTCACCCTTAGCAGAAAGACTAGAAGTGGTATCTAGACACCCTAGTAACTAGTTATAAGGCTAGGTTGGGCTACCGATGGCTTGTTCCTCACCTGCCAATGGTTGAAGTTCTCAACCAATGATGCCATTTGTAATCTTCTCACTATACCAGGAGTCATAGGTTCTTTGTGCTATGTGGCAAGCCATTAATAAGCCTAATATTGTGCATTTTTCCTAATGTGTTCTTTTCCAGGGCTTGCCTCTAGGACACTAATTGCAGCACTTGGGTGTTCCTAACCCTGTTGCCCTTTCTATGGTCAACCAGAGACTCTTTTTTGCAAATTTTTGGTTTTGTAGACTGGCTCAGTGTAGTGCTAGCCGAAGGAGGATGATCATATTTCCTTTGGCTCTGATGATAAGGATCCTTGTTTTGAGTTTTATGTGATGAAGGTAGCCATTCATTGGAGCACACCTTATTAAATAATCTCTACCTAGGTATCTCCATTAAAAAAATTATATATTTTTTCTCTTGTTTTGGAAGGCATGCCACCAACACAAGTAGCATTTATATTTTTAAAAAGTTTTTAAACATTATATAATGTGTAATTCTTTAAATATTCAATCAAAAATTACACTATTACGCTATATTTTTTGATTAAATTTTAAAATCTGAAAATAAAAAATTCTTATTTCTATAATATGTTATTGGAAGGAATACTTTAAAAATTATTAGTTATCTATTTATGATTATATTTAATTTAAAAAAATCTATTCACCTTTTTTATAAAAATATTTCATTGTCTCTTTAATTATTTAATTCTTACATTTTATTTTTTAGAGAAATTCTAAACAAGTTCTAGTATAATGTTATTTTTAAAGAATTTTCTCTAAATTCTCATTGTTTTTAGAAATTTCATTATGCAATCTCTTTTTTTTGCTATCTTTCCTTTTATCTCCCTTGTTTTTCTGTAATGACCCTTTCCAATAGGCCACTAAACAAAACCCTAAATTTAATACACTGCTAAAGTATATTGCTGAAATAAGGAAATAATAGTGCCAATGTATTCATTCAATGAAAACCAAATTTTTTTACAAATGATATTGCAATTTCTAGCACCAAAACATTATAACATGGCACATTATAGACAAACCCTAACTGGTTGTATACAATTGAGAACTTGTTACAACTACAAACTGAAATGAAGAACTTGGATTGATTAGATACTGGAGACTGACTGCTGAAAATGATATGGTGAAAGTGAAACTCCACTTGAAACTCCAAACCAACAATTAAGCACAAGTGAAAGGACTGAAATATCCTTCCCACAACTGCAATAATTCAGGTGATCTCTCACACCCTCAAAATTGCATACCAATTGAGATTTTTCATTCTCAATGGCCAATTGTGGCTACTTGCAAAAACCCTAGGCTCCACAATGCACATTAGAAAAAATCAATAATAAATCTTGATGATAGGCAATGAGCCCTCAATGCCTATTTATTCTTTTTTGCTCAATAGGTCGGCCTCCTTTTTCTAATTTTTTCTTTGCTTCTTGCAGCAACCTCTAGAAGATTTTTTTATTTAATGACTTAAAATATATCACTTTATTAAGTTAATTTAATATAAAGTTACCTTGTAATATATATTTTTTTATTCATAACTTTATAAATAATTATCTCCTACAAAAATGGAATATTACAAGTCTGCCCCTCCTAAAATTGCTTGGCCTCAAGCAATCTTAATGCTAGATGCTACAAAATCACTTCTCCCTCCCAAGTAGCATCTTCAATAGGTAAATCTTTCCACTTAACTAGATACTCTCTGATTACTCTCTTGCAAAGCTTCTTCTCTCTACTATCTAGAATGGATTCTGGCACTAAGATCAATTTCCCCTCATCATCCAAGGGAGGTAATACTACATAAGGCATCACATTCTGACCCAACGCCCCTTTGAGGCATGATACATGAAACACATTATGCACTCTACTGTCTATGGGAAGCTCCAACTCATAAGCCACCTCACCAACTCGCTTGATGATCCTAAATGGTCCATAATAATATGGCTTGAGTTTCTCCGCACCACTCTTCTTGAGAGTGGGCTGCTTATATGGCTACAACATGAGGTAAACCATACCATTTACCTCAAAACTACGCTCAGTCCTCTTCTTGTTTGCATATTGCTTTTGCTGGTTCTGAGCTCTAGCAATGTTGTCTCTAAGCGTAGCAACTATATTCGTACTTTCCTGTAATAGTTCACCTGTACAGGGTACTCAACTGTCTCCCAATAACAATCTAAGAAACTAAGTACCTCATAACCATAAAGTGCCATGAAGGGTGTCATTTGTATAGTCATATGATATGTAGTATTGTAACAATACTCACAAAGATATATCCATCTGACCCAAGCTCACTATTGATCTGCCACATAATTCCTCAAATACCCTTTCACCCATTTGTTTACAATCTCTGTTTGACCATCAGTCTATGGGTGATAACTGGTGCCAGGTGTAAGCTCACTGTCACACAACCAAAATATCTCCTGCCAAAAGTGACTCATGAAGCGGCTGTCCCTATCACTCACAATGCTCCAAGGAAAACCATGTAATCTAAAAACCTCCCTAAAGAAGACCTCTACTACCTGAGTTGCTGAGTATGTAGTAGCAATAGGGAAGAAGTGAGCATATTTTTTCAGCCTATCCACCACCACATAGATATAATTGTGCCCCTGGGCCCTAGACAAGCCCATAATAAAATCCATAGAGATGCACTCCCACTTCTTTTCAGGAATAGGAAGTGGTTATAGGAGCCTTGCAGGATAAGTGTGCTCTTGTTTGTCTTGCAACAAAACATGACACTCACACACATACTGCAAAACATCAACCTTAAGTCCATTCCAAGTGAATCGTTCCCATACTAACCTGTAAGTCTTGAAATACCCAGGATGGCCTGCTGTAGGTGAATTATGGAATGCTCTCAAATTATCCTAGGACTAAGTAAATCCTAGGACTAAGTAAATCCTATTCTTGTAAATGATCAAATTATCTATGAGAGTGTATCTGGTGTCGATTGTTGTTCCCTCCACTATAGCAGAAGCCCACATGTCTTTCACATATTTTGCTACAATCAAGTGTCGCCAATCCTCTGATATCTGAATCATAGAAGTAAGGTGTGGCCTATGAGATAAAGCATCTACAACAATATTCTATGTCCCCTTAACATATGTGATATCAAAATCATATGCCTGTAACTTACTCACCCACTTCTGCTGATGATCATTCAGGTCCCACTATCCCAAAAAGTACCTCAAACTATTATGATCAGTCTTAATACAAAATTTTCTACCCACAAGATACTATCTGAATTTTGCCAAGGCATACATGATGGCTAACATCTCCTTATCATATATGCTAAATCATCTCTTAGGCCCTCTGAGTTTCCTACTCTCATAAGCTATAGGATGCTTGTCCTTCATGAGTACAACACCAACTCCCTCTCTAGAAGCATTACATTGAAGCTCAAATGGCTTCGTGAAATCAAGCAATGCTAATACTAGGCATGTAGTCATTATTTCCTTGAACTGCATAAAACACTTATGTGCCTCCTGAGTCCTTACAAATGCCTCTTTCTTCAAAAAATCTATCAAGGGTGTTGCATGTCATGAGTAGCCATTGAAAAACCTATGATAGAATCCACATAGACCAAGGAACCCTCTTAACTGTGTAAGGTTCTTTGGTGGTGGCCAATCAACAATAGCACAAATCTTTTTAGGATACATTTGCACTCCTTCCACACTAATGATGTGTCCAAGATACAACAATTTTGTCATCCCCAAATCACATACGAACTCCTTGGCATATAAGGAATCCCTCTATAAAATGCTCAATACTATCTCCAAGTGCTCTAAATGTTCCTTCCATGTCCTACTATAGATCAAAATATCATCAAGGAACACCAAGAAAAATTTCCTCAACTGATGGTGGAAGACCTTGTTCATAGTGGACTGAAATGTGGTAGGTACATTAGTCAAACAAAAAGGCATGACTACAAACTTAAAGTGCCCGCAATGACACTTGAGAGAAGTTTTCTCAATATCCAACTCTCAAACTCTAATCTGGTGATAGCCTGATCTCAAATCAATTTTTTTGAAATAACAAGCCCCATGCAATTTGTTTACCAACTCATCGATGTGTGGGATGGGATACCTATTCTTTATAGTTCTCTTATTCAACACCATGTAATCAATACACATTCGTAGATTACCATCCTTCTTTTTTACCAAAATAACAGAAGATGCAAAAGGTGACTTACTTGGTCTGATGTGTCCCATTGCTAGCAACTCCTTGATGGTCCTCGCAATCTCATCTTTAAAAAATTTTGGGTGCCAGTATGGTGTGATCATGATAGGCTTAACATCTTCCTCCAGCTCAATAATGTGCTCAATACCTCTATCTAGTGGTCTACCTGGTGGAATATCACTGAATACCTTCTCATACTTGATTCTCAATTTTTGAATATTTGGATGATATTCAATCTTAGGTTGCTCCTCCTGGGTAGGCATCAAGGCACATATTTCTGCCCACTCTATACTATTATGCTTGGCTAATCTCTCCAACTGCTTAAATGAGATAGTCCTGACATCACCATTATGGATAGCCTTTAGCACATGAGTCCTACCATCCACCATGAATTGTATCTCCATATCCTCCAATCTTAGGGTGACATCCTTCAATTAATGTAGCCACTGCATCCCAAGTACTATGTCCATGTCACCCATGTTAACCACATGATAGTCTTCCTTAAACTCATAGTTGTTTAGGCGCAAAGGTAGATCTCGCACCATCCTATCACAACAAAGAGTATGTCCATCGTCTACCTTGACTCTCAACCCCTAAAACTCATCAATAATGAGTCCACACCTCTCCACAAATCATGCATCAATAAAATTATGTGTGGCACCTATATCCAACAGAGTAATAACCTTCTGTTTGGCCAAGACTCCCTGAAATTTGAAAGATCCCTCTCTTTGAATACTAGATAGATGTGCCTCCTATAAATGTAGCTCTAGAGCCTCTTTTTTCTTAGCACTATGTACCTCTTGTTCACCCTCTACCTCATTAGGATACTCATCATGGTGCTCTGAGATGTCTCAATTTGAACCATCGTAATAAGCCCACATCACTCGCTTAGCCTTCCCCTTAAGCCTCATAGAACAATCATGACCAAACTCATAGGGACCTTTGCAAAAGAAGCATAGCTTCTTCCTACATAGGTCATTAAGTGTTTACTTATCCAAGGGTACAACTGAGTTTCCTTTTGAGTCGCTAACCTTCTCTTTACCCTTGTTGAATTCCCCTTTGTTATCTCTAAATGATGAAGAACCCTTTGAACTAAACCAGTTTTTTGGAGCAACAAGTTCTATACTACGGGCTTTGTTCATGGCTTCCTATAATGTAGGAGGTTCAAAGGCCTTTACCCACCCCTTGAGTGGTTTAGTTAATCCCTCTATGAATAAAATGACTAGCCTCATTTCTAAAATGTTAGGCACCATCACTGCAAGCTTCTGGAAGTCATTGATAATTATTTCTAAGCCTCCTGACTGTCTCAACTGGGCTAACTCCTGGAAATAAACTTCAAGATTTTTTGTATCAAACCTTTCTATCAATCTATCCACAAACTCCTAATAAGTGGTTACCTGATTGTGTTGTAATGTGATCATGCCATGTGTCCACCAATCATGTGCTGCCCCATCTAAGTGTAAAGTGGCATACTTGAGTGCTTCAAATTTTGTCATAGTCTTCAAAAATAGGAAAGTATCCACCTTATGAATCGAAGAACAAGTAGTCATTTTTCCACTACCACAAATGTGGGTAATACCAACTTGTTGGTGACTTGTTGCAACTCACTGTGTTTGTCTACCTGCTTCTGCTTGGTAGCTCTATAGTTCAGGTACCTGTCAAATGTCCATCCATCCTATACATATCTTGGTAATGAATCCCACTCATTCCTTGCTTGTTGAAGTTCATCTACAATATCTATTACCATAGCACCAGGTGTGCATGCTAGAGTTTCTTCCCTAAATGTAGGACGTGTGGGTCTATCGGCTGTTCCAGATCGTGTCCTATGTTGTGATCCTACTATGCTCTTGTCATCTTGGTCAATATCATGATTATTTCTCCTATTTTCCACAATCAAATGTTGCATCATAACCATCATTTCCTGTGTACTTTCATCTATTGATTGTAGAAGCCTCTCCTGATGCTGTAAAGTCTCATCATCTTGCACACTTCTGGATGGGCTTTGAGAACATCTCTCAGCCATATTCTTAGTTATGCTAGTTCCCTATGTAAATTGGCTAGATAAACCCTATCAGGGTGGTAGGAAACCTACTCTGATACCACTGTAATGACCCTTTCTAATAGGCCACTAAAAAAAACCCTAAATTTAATACACTACTAAAGTATATTGCTGAAATAAGGAAATAATAGTGCCAATGTATTCATTCAATGAAAACCAAATGTTTTTACAAATGATATGGCAATTTTCAGCACCAAAACATTATGACATGGCACATTACAAACAAACCTTAACTAGCTGTATACAATTGAGAACTTGTTACAACTACAAACTTAAATGAAGAACCTGGATTAATTAGATACTGGAGACTGATTGCTGAAAATGATATGGTGAAAGTGCAACTCCACTTGAAACTCCAAACCAACAATTAAGCACAAGTGAAAAAACTAAAATATCCTTCCCATAGCTGCAATAATTCAGGTGATCTTTCGTACCCTCAAAATTGTGTACCAATTGAGGGTTTTCATTCTCAATGGCCAATTGTGGCTACTTGCAAAAACCCTAAGCTCCACAATGCACATCAGAAAAAATCAATAATAAATCTCGATGATAGGCAGTGAGTCCTCAATGCCTATTTATTCTTTTTTTCTCAAAAGGTTTGCTTTCTTTTTAAAAAAATTTCTCCACTTCTTCCAGCAACCTCTAGAAGATTATTTTATTTAATGACTTAAAATATATCACTTTATTAAGTTAATTAAATATAAAGTTACCTTGTAATATATATATTTTTATTGATAACTTTATAAATAATTAACTTCTCCAAAAATGGAACATTACATTTTCTCTGCTCAACCTCATTTAATTAAGATTGAATCCACATTTTCCATTTTTGGTGTTCAATTTTTTTTTTAATGTTTTTTATTATTGTATGAGAGCCTGTACTACTTGTAGATTGATCCTTTGAGAGATCACTTTGTAATAGGGCTTCTTTAGTCTTCACTTGTGTGCTATGGGTTCGTTCTTTGTGTTACTAATTTTTCCTTGTTTACAAGAAAGTCCTATAGTCTTGCAAATATATGATAGAAATTTATCTTCCCTTGCTAGCTTGTGGCTCTGCACTCTTCATGCTTTTGAAATTCTTCTTCAATCCTTTTCCATCAATTTGTGTAGTTCACCTTTTCTTTTCTCTAGTCTAATTTGTTCTCAGCAAGTTTATAGCTTCAAAATGCATCTTTGTAACACCTGTAGATACACCTGTGAGAGTATGTGTTATATAATGGCTGACATGAGTTTTTGTGAAGCTTTTGCCAAATGTGCCTCTTAATTTATGGTTGAGATTGAAAGTTATGTTTCTATCCTGCTTTGATAGCTATCCATAGACATTTTAATAGCACATTCTTCTCGCGTAATGATTTCAAAAGCCTCTGTGAGGAATCAGTTTTAGTTTGTTCTCCTTATTGTGGCTTCTTTTGTGAATTTATTAGGTTAGATTAGTTTGTTATTGCATCATTATAGCATTCTAAATATTAGTATTAGTTTATTTTTGGGGCCTTCATGCATTTTATTTTGTAAGTTGTTGCTACAACCACAAAGCATATAATCAAGCATCCTTTATACCTTTGAGCAAAGTATTGGTTTAAAATAATAGCTTTTTCATGTCCAATCTGGCATGACTTTTCTTGAATGTTTGTTAAATTTATGCCATATCTGGTACTTGAGGCTTTTTTTTTTTGCATTTTTCCTATACTGCTCTGTAATTGAACCTAAAAGAGATGTGATTCTTTTTCTTATTTTGGAAAAGATAAGTCCTACGTTCTCATTTGTGCAATCGACATCTCAAGGGAGAATCTTCTTTTTATTTTCACACTTTTATTGATGGCTTTGCATTTTTGTTTCTTTTGATTTTCTCAAAAGCTTTACAAGTTTTTAAGTAGTCAAAAGATTAACATGTAAAGCTTTCTATCTATTTTCACATGTATATCTTTAAATGTAACACTAAATCTTTTTGCCTCGCTATTCTAGAGAATGTCACTTTGGGAGATATCTAGTCAATTCAGTAGGAAACCGAGTACATGTTAATCATTTCACCTTGCCTTGAGCTTCTATCCCTAGATAAATCATGTTATTTTTTCTCACTAATAATTTTCAAGTTTAATATAGCCTTTTTTTTTGTTTGTATTTATTCTAAGAAGTTCTAGTTTTTTCAAACCTTGAGCAATAATCAAGTTGTAGTATTAATCTTATATTTTATTTTAAAAATTATTTATAAGTTTCAAATGGTCATATTGTAGGTTATAAAACTAATTTATAACCTCTATACTTGGCCTTTGATCACATTTAGAATTTCGTTATAAAATGTATAATTTATAAGTTTGGTTATTTACTTTAGTTTAATTCATTTCTTTTATAAGTTAATTACATTGCAATTTATAAAATTCATTTATAATGTATATGTTTAGCTTTGATCATTTGTATTTATACTTAGATACATTTGACTTCAAGTCTTTTAAAATAATCTTTTAAGTTTCTTTTTTAAGGTTTTTTTTGTAGATTCCTTAATGATTTAGTAATAGTTCTACTTCCTTGTGTTGTAGAAGAATTATTCCTCCAACATTTTTTTTGTAGGTCTACATTATTATTTACCTATAAGAACATCTATTTTAAGTTATTCTCTATCAAGTTTTTTTTTAACTCAAGACTAATTTTAGAATACTATTCATAGTCTCATGAGGGAAGAATAATTATTAATGCTTTCATTTATAGCATCGCCTTAGATAAAGAGAAATCTCTGCTAACAAGAGAAGTCTTTCCTAATCAACAAAGTTAAAACATCCTTGTATGAATTCATGGGGCCTTAATACAGGCAATTAATTTAGTACTCTTCATCTTTTCATTAGTCAATTTGAAATAAAAAATAAGTACATATGTTTCTTTTCTTTCTCTCTCCTTCTATCATAATTAATACCTAAATCTATTGCATGCCTAACCTTTTAACCCTCTCCTCTAGACCCCCTATGCCTGGTTTGTAGAACCTACCAACTCCACTATAACCCCTATGTTGTCATCTCCTGAAGAAACTCTCATATGAGGACGAACCCTCTGAATTTCATAGTATTAGGCTACTACTAATATTGCATCAAATAATGCATATGCCCTAGCCACCATATCTTTTGGCAGTAGCCCTACAATACGAATCATTTCCCTTTCAAAATACATGTGATTCCTTAGCCGCAACCTTATCCTTATAGTATCCAAAAGGGTCATTCGTACCATATCCTCATCCAACTTCTTGATGGGAATAATTCCTCCCACCCATGCCTTTGAACCATGCAACATATAACCACTGATTGCTTCATCCACTATGATTGCATTCACAAAAGATGGATTAATATAGATCTCTTGAATATTCATCAATGTCTTGTACTTAGGTAACATATCATATATGTTTGAGTACAATATGATCAATACTTGAGTTTTATAGATAGGTTTCTCTGCCCTTGGCCTCAACACCCCATCTCCTATTATGCTCCTTATTGCATGCTCCACCTCTCCAAGCATTGCTTGAAATAGTTCATCAAAATCTCTCCTTAGATATGTTGACTCTAGAGGAAATTCTGATGTTAAAATGGGAATCATCACTTGGAGATTCAACACTTTGTGATCCATTTTGTCTTTGCAACCTACATTCAAAATAAATAAGAAATATAAGTGTTTTTTCATGAGAAAAAAGATACTTTTGCATACTCTACTTTCATATGCTTTACCTTCACCTAGAATTAGCTCGACCGAAGTTTTTTGAGTTAGACTCTAAATGCTTCTCTCAACTTCATTCTCTTTGTTTGCAACTTATAGAAGTCTTTTTCCCTTTCTATTCGATTACACTATTGACTGCCCAATGCATGTTAGTGGATTCTTTTTTTGGCTTACTTTTAACTATCTATTCTAGTTATATTCTTTTGTAACTGCTAAAATTTTCTATCATTTCTTTAACATCTTTGTTCATGTATGCACAAAAATAAGAGCTTTTTTTAGTTGTTCATGTAATAAGCTTTTTTAAGTTGTTCATGTAATATGCTTTTCCGGCTTTCATCATTCTAAAAACTCAATTATGTTAGTTTTTAACAAAAAAAAAGTACTCTATTTTGCTTTGGTAGTCATTCCTAATGATAATACATTTCTTGTATTGTGATCAGATTTTTTTATTTCAATTTATCAAAAAATACTATTTAAGAGATTTTGTCTTTATTCAAAATGTTCATTCTACTTTATATATATATATATGGATCCTCTCAATATTGTGACTTATCATTCACATATATTTATTTAAGTATATATCAATGCACACATATGTACCCAAATAAATATATAATTTTATGACTATAATGATTTTGAAATTGATAGATACCTTCACAAAATGAATTAAGTACTCATGTTTACCCTCAATGGAGTTTTATACTTGATATCCATATTTTGTTTGATCTTCCTTGGATCTCTGCATTTACCTTAATTCTAATTGGATTATGAGTTATCTTACACATTTGCCTTAAACTTTATTGTGATATTTTGATGTGCAAATAGTTACACTTTTATGCTTTTATAGCATCGTTCTATGCCCATGTTGGCACTTTATGGTTTTATACCATTGATTTACATGATTTATATGATTTTTTTTGAGTTGCATAGGGAGCCATTTTTTCAAGGTTAACTATGTAGGCCCCCTCAGTATAACTAATACATAATTTCCTTACCTAGCCTACGGAGTATCCCTCCATCCTATATTGGTGTGCACTCATTTACTATTGAGTTTCCCTCCATTCAGTTATATTTGTTCCACTTTGAATGGATGATATTTTATATGGAGTTTCCCTCCATTTGGTTCTATCTGTTCCACTTTGAAAGAATAATATCTTTATGGAGTTTCCCTCCATTTGGTTCTAGTGGTTCCACTTTAAAAGATTGATATTTATATGGAGTTTCCCTCCATTTGATTCTATATACTCTACTTTGAAAGGTTGATATTTATGGAGTTTCCCTCCATGTTATTCCATTTTGTTCTTCAATGAAGAGGATATTATTATTGGAATTTTCCCTCCAAATTTAGATGATTTGATCCAATTTGAAGGCAATATGTTGTTAAATCCTCATAATCCATTCCTTTTAGTATCTTAACAAAAATCATGATAATACTAATTTGATCAGCATATCTCTCCTTATACTTTATTTTCATTTATTAATGTGATAATGATTTGTATACTTCATTTCTTAGATCATGAATCATGCATGTTATGGATTGATCACCCATTAATTTGTAGTGGGATGATTCATTAAGTGGACTATCTATATGCACGTGATTGATGCAATGTTGATGCATGTATCATTAGTTGGCCTTGTTTATGGTCATTAGTACATTAGTATAATATACTTTTCATGAGAATACTGATCAAACTTTTTCTTGTACTTATTGATAATATTTGAGCATATACTTTATCTTGATATCAGGTTATCTCCATTGCTTTGTGGTAACATGTTTTATTTTCCTCATTGTTTCTCTATGAGAGTTTTATTATCCTTACTCAAAAGGATTTCTAATTTGAATATAAGATAAAACACTTCTTGTGCATAGTTGTCTTGTTTCTTGTGTCTATGTTTTTCAAGTAATCCATCCAGGCATATACAAGACAATGTTATTTGGTTTACTTTAATGACCTATTCACTTCTCTCTTGGCTCTATGAATATCTACCTACACTCACAAGAGACCTTTTTTCATAATTGAAGACATTGTCAAAGATCAAGTTGCTACTATTGAGAATTTCATTTTAAAATTTTGGGTTTAATACTCTTTGATGTAATTTCCCCAAGTAAAGATTAAAGGGGGGTGTTAGAATTTGTAATCTTTCCTTGGTTGTATTTATTAAGTGGGATAAACCAAGGTATCCCTTATGTTGTTTGTCCTCTAGTCCTCATATGAGGACAAGTCTTTTTTTTTAATTCTTTATTTAAGGAAAATAGTTTATTCCTCCTTAAGAGGATTATGACACTTGTTATGCACACACTTATGAATGTGGCAATCATTCAAATGGGAGTTACTAATAACTCCTCTTCTCATCTCTTTATAAGAGATGATTCTCTCTCATTCTTAACATACAATCACGATGCAGTTCATGTAATAAGCACTATCGCTCCACATTATCTCCTTCTCTCTCTTTCTTCATTCTTAGGCATTTGCCTCATTCATATAATTCACAAGGGGTTTTCTTTGCTTTGCCCTTTCAAAATCCTTGTCTCCTCTTTTGTGTTGATCTTGGGAAGCTCTTATAAATGATGGTAATTATGTTCATCACAAAATCTCTTGGATTAACTTATAATTCTTTAATTTTAGTTCATTTCAATCTTATTAATCCTAACATTTGAAAACTAAAACTAACAAATTAAAATAATGAAAAATACATTAGAAATAAACTTGAAATTTTAAAAATAAATATTAAGGTACAAGTTAAAAAAATACAATGGCTCTAATACCATAGATGAATATCAAATCATGGAGTCAACAATATTGTTGAAGTAGATGAAAGATCAACCCCATAGGTCCCAAGAATCACATGCATGCAAACACCTGTCACAGATAGAGAGAAGCAAAAGCTATGGAGGCTAGAATTCCCAGATCTATAGATGAGACATTCTTGTTGAGAAAATAGAGAGATTTCTATTATCAAAAGGAAATGAATGTTACAAAGAAAGATTATCCTTATAAAGGAGATCAGAACCCTACCAAGTAAAACCTAGGATGCATGATAACAATTAATATAATAATTAATTATTATATGCCTAATGTTTAGCTTAAGTAAAATAGAGATAATAAGTGACTTAATAATTAAATCAATATTATTTAATTAATAAGAAAAAAAATTATTACTCTAATAGCTCCCTTAAGATAAACTTAAAGGGTAGCTAAAAATGAAGAAACTAGTACTGAAAGTAGAATTGGCTTCCAACAACAAGATGACCTACCCAAGCAAGACTGTATCTTTAAAAAGAGGAGAAATAAAGAAAACCACATGGGAAAAACTCTACTCCACAAAGAGATGAAAAATAATGCTAATAAAAATAGTGAAGGACTAAAGAAGCCTCCAAACTAGGGAATGCCATAGAGGATAGGAAAAAAATATGACAATGAAGAACACCACTGAAGCATGAAGCTACAATCATTGCCAAACTACAGTTCCGAAGAACCTCTAGAGCATAGAACATGACACAGTAAAGAAGAATAAGTCTGAAAATCTAATCAATCAAAGATAGAAGGTATCTTCATGCTCTCCAAAAATAGCAATGAAAGAGTGTCTATATAGGAAATGATCCATCTCATTGAAATCCATATGTATCCATCCACTGTAATCACCTAGTACATAGGATCAAATACTAAATACAAAGCTCACTCCATCAAACCAAGAAATCAATAAAGCCAACATAACTCACCTATAATGCTAAGAGGTAAGGCATGAATACTAAAACTAGATGCAATATCCCCTAAAGGAAAAAGAACTAGAAACACCGAGAGTAATCCTATTGGTTCCCTTCTTTGTTTAACACAATTATGAAAAAAGTAGTATTAGTATGTCCTTGCCCAAGTCTCATTTATCTGGAATTTAACCCCAACAAGAATTATTCATTAGCTAAAATATCTTTATAGTCTAACAATTTCTTTTGCTCATTGGTAGAAAGTTTCATTCATTCCTTTCTCTATAACCGTAGAGTTCAGTTCAACTATTTCCTCAAGAAAAAAATTATATTAAAAAATATTTCCAAAGTGATCCTTATTTGATTTACATACATTTTTTTATCATATAAAATTTTGAGGCTACCTTATATATCTTAGAACATGATGCGACTTCCTCGTGCCATCATTCGTCAATTTATTTCATTAATCATTTCCCCTCAACTATAGTTTTTCAAACTCAAATAGAAATAATTTGGTTCTTGTGTACTCCATGAAGACCCAACATTGAAATTTATAGCGTTCCAAACCAAATATTAGGAAAATTTTAGTTTCAATAATATATGGAAAGCTAGCTATACTAAAACTAAAATATAATCTATTTAACTTCTCAAAAACATTGTTGAACCCTATTCTTTCGATGTCTCAATTAAATGCATTTTATGTTCTTGTGAGTTCCAAAATTCTATTTCTATTAATCGATTATGTGAAGTCAAAGGTACTTTGAGACAATTTTGGACATCCTTTCCACTTTATCTATGATTACTCATAACACTGAAATCACATAGAATGATACATATGTGGCCAAAGTTCTTGTTAAAACATTGCTCAATTTAAATATATACCTAATTTTTATCCCTACTTTGAATTGGTCCATAAACATATGTTATGAGAAAACATAGACTGGTCCGAACACTACTAACCTAGCTACTCACCTAGTTGATTTTTCATTCATCCATAGTCAACACTATAAACTAAGGATTCTGGACTATAGCTAACCCATCATAAGCTCCACTTGTAGGAGAGTCTACAACTTCCCCAAATTTGATCTTCATTTAGATGATGTTAAGGTTCTTCTTATCAAGTTTTATTTCTTGGAGCATTATTATATATCTAACTTAGAATTAGTTATGCAATGTTTAATTATTCACTGCTTTATAGGAGCACTCGTGCCCCTAACATTTCACGTAAGTAACTTTACTGTTCCTTTGGAAGGACCTTCCACTTCCATGTATTAAACAAAGATGTTACTTTTTATATGTTCATTCATAGTTGAATCCTTAATTTTTAACTTACGTAAGGACATTATTATTTCTTGCCTTATTTATGCAATCAGGGGTCTCTTTTTCTCCTCCCCTTTGTGGAATTAAAAGGGTTTCAAAATATTCCTTGCATAATTTATCATTTAAATAAACCATAAACTCCTCTACCATCAAAAATAAATCTATCTACTTAAGCCTATGATCTTCTGCAAAGAGGAATTAATTGAACTATCATTATCCTTTAGGATATTACTAAGTTTTTCCTCAAACAGTTTAATATGCTTTGGGATTTTATTCTAATTTCCTTCTAGAATCTCCCTCACATGGACTTAATCTTCTAAAGCATATTTTCATGACTACTGACCCTTTTTTTAAGAGCATGAATTTCATTATAAAGCACCCTATCCAAGCAAATGGAGATATCAACATTTTCTTTGGCCTTATCGATGAAATCCAAGGGGAAAGGGATATCTTTAGGATACAAGTTCCCCTTATCCAACATAGTGTCACCAATATCAACACTCTAAAAATATTAGCTTTGGAATGATTCCCATTAGGGTCTATTTCTTGGTAGTCCACTAATTTTTTAAAAGGGGAATTATTGTTACCCATCAAAATGAGCTTCTTCATTCCCCTTCTTTTTAAAATTAACATGGATCTTATTATCTATAGCTCAAATTAAGATGGAATCCCTCATTGTTCCCATAACAAAGAGATAATTTTTTACTTACATTAAACATTAGTCTCCATTACTTCCAAAAATTTCCCTAGTTCCCCACATCAATCACATCTATCAATCCATTATTTGAATATTTCCCACTCCTTAATCCCACTTTCAGTGTCATCCAATATAATCCTCCCTTTCTTAACTTTTAAACCATAATGGTATACTTTTGTTCACCAAATATTACATTTCATCCTCCCTTTTCTTGTTTTTTTAAATTATTTTGTTGGCATAGGGCACATCCTCAAACGTGCCCTATGCCCTATTCCATTGCTCATCTTGCTCAGAAATTTTAGGCTGTAAATTAGCCTCTTGCTAGATATTTTCATTGTCTTCTTCCTTCAGCTCAAAATCTTAGGTTACTCGAGGTTCATTATTTTGAATCTCCTTATTTGGTTTTGTTCTTTGTCTAGCACTTCTCCTTTATGGAGTTTCCTCCTTTTCTAGTGTTTTCCTCTATTTGGAAGTGCTCTTCGCTATAGGAGATGCCTTAACCTTCCAGGTAGTACAAGGGTTAATTTTTTGTTTCTTATGCTCTGGGTCATGAATAGTTCTTGAAGTAGAGGAATTAGTAGAGTTAGGGGAGTTAGAGGAATTAGGGCTTCTAACCTTAGCTTCCATTTTCTTTTTGGATGAAGAACATTGTCCAATTTCTATAAAGATTTTTCTAATTCCTTTAGCATTTTTAACACTCTGACCTACTCTACACCTAACTAGTTTTGGGATAGGATCCTTAAACCCTCATAGAAAAAATTCCTCATAGGAAATATCTAACCACTCCTTTAAAGCTTTTTCCACTATCAACTTAATTAAGCAATGGTGGGAGATAGAGTTTTGTCTACCCTCTTGTATTAGTATGGCTTGTTTTGACAAAATGCCAAATACAAAACTAGGAACATTGATAGATCTATTATCACGCCTTAAAAAACTCAAGGATTTCAAATGAACAATACGTAGAAATGAGTGTCATCCTTCATAGGTGAAATATCTAATGATAAAAAGTGCACATTGTGGAAATGGCTTAGGAAGAGATAGTCCAACAGTACCTTATTTCTTATTAATATTAATCTTTGGAACTCCATGTTGAGTGAACTAAGCTCTGGAAAAATTTGGGACAAGTTTTCCTTTAAATTCCTCACCTTCCAATGGTAATCCCATAACTTCTACCAAAACTACTTGAGAAAATGACACCTTCATTCCTTTAACTATTGCCACCCGATTCTTTAAGGAGTTGAGAAATTGAAACACAACCTCATCATCCTAGCTAGTTAGATTCTAAACATAATCTATCCATCCCCTTGCTTGAAAATAAAAAATTATTGTTGAAGGTTATGAAATTTACTTTTCTAGGGTTTGTACAATTTGTGTTTGAGCCCTTTTTGCCTCACTATCTATCATTTTGCATTTAGTGTAGGAATTGACTTTAGGATAAATGGTCCTAGCCCTCTTTAGCCGAGAAGTTATTGTTGGTGTTGGTGTTGTTGGTGCATGCAAAAATGGCCCCATCGAGCAAAAACTTGCACCAATTTTTCCTCAAGTTATTTCATGAGGTAATTCCTCTCCTAACCTAGTTTTGAATATTTCTACTTTTGAATCTACTTGTCAATGGCTAGAAACCCAAACCCTATTGGGTATTTTGTGGGTTGCAATCCAACTAAAAGTACGCTACATGAATGGGTAACCAAGGCCTAGATCCCCCAAGGGATTCACCTTGAAGGGATTCAAAGCCTCACTAAGGGATTTTTTTTGTTTCATCTTGGTAACCCCTCCTAGGCTAAGAGCATTTTCAGCCATGTGCCATGGATAGTTCGCTTGTCTCTGCTTGTTTTTTAGAGATGGTCTCGAGACTCTTGCATCTCAGATGACCACAAACTTAAGGTTCTAGGTTGGGTAGAATTCCTTGGGCTGCCCATTCCTTGCTGGTCTTTTCTCTAAAAATTACCTAGACTATGGGAAAAGTTATTTGTGTGGAATTAGACAAATTTTTTAATGCTTGCCTTTAGCAGAGGGTCTATGTTGAGTTCAACCTCTCTAGGGATGTTAAGTAATCTATGGAAATTTAGATTGGTGCTACCACCTTTACCAAAAAGGTGCTTTACCTAAATCTCCCAAATACCTACTTTCACTATCAATCTACTAGCCATAAGATAAAGGATTGTCCTCTTCTTGAGTGCAATTTTTCTTTGGTGCAAGAACCCAAGCCAACTTTGGCAATTAAGAAAGATGAGTGTACAATAGTTGTCAAGAAAGGAAAGGGCACTACTAAGCCAAGCCATGTTTCTTGAGAATCCAACCATCCCAACTCTAGTGTGGCTCCTCTTGTACCCACAACACTAGAGGTTCCCATGGTTGTGTCACTACCTATTTCAAACCCTACATCATAGGTGACAAAACAACTAGAGGTCCAAGCTACTTGGGTTTGTGCACCTCAAGAAACTTCCATGATTTCCTCTCTGTCTCTCTATTGTTCTTGAAGGCCAAAATGTAGTTTATATCATTGGGGATAAACAAAGAGCCATCACTTTGGGTTACCCCTCATTTGAATCCTTCACTTTCTTGCATAATAGCTTTTCCTTGGTTAGGAATGAGGAGAATATGCAAGCTAGTTTATAATGAATTTTCTCTCTTGGAATGTGTAGGGGCTAATGGACCTCCCTAGAAAATATTCTATTTTTGATACTAAAATATTCTATTTTTGATACTAAGTGTAAGCTTGGAAATATTTATATTTTGTGCCTATAAGAAGTCAAAGTCTCTAGGTTTCTTCTCAACTCAGCTTGTCGTGTGATATGACTAGATGGTGTTAGCTTTGCTTCTCAACATGAAGCTAGTCAAGGTGGTGTAGTTACTCTCCTCTCCCCTCGGCTTTTACCTCTTGTTATTTTCCATGGTTCTGACCCCATGTAGAGAGTTATTTGGATTTTGTTATCTTTTCACAATCATTCTTTTGGCATTGTCAATGTCTATGCCCCTACTAATGTGGTTGAGTGCTCACACTTGTGGAGGTGGCTAGCTAATTCTTTGTTTCCTGCCAACTGGATATTTTGTGGAGATTTCAATATGGTTGAATTGGCTATTGATAAAATGGGGTTTCAACCTTCTCCATTACCTAGCATTCTACCCCTACTCATAATTGTAAAACTTAGTTTTACATTAATATTTTAGTTTTGTCACATCCACCCATTGTTGCTTATATTTTACAAACATGGAACCTTGAACCTAGGCCCCACTCTTCCTCTGGGTGGATTTAGTTGTGGAATGATCCCATCACCTATACTATGAGATTTCTTCACATTTATTGGAGGTAGCTAGCCACTTACCACAAGAGATCCTATGAGGCCCCTACCAAAGATCTTTCTATGGCCATTGTAGCTCTAGCCATGAATCTGTTTGACACAGATCTCCATGTTTGGCTTGCTAATCTTCACTACTAGAAGTAGGTTGAAAATAATTATACTACCCAAGAAGCTCAACTAAAGGCCCACCTTCACTAGCTAGAGGTTGGTGATCAAGCTTCTAAGGAATTTTTTAATGCTTTGAGGGCTCACCATTCTATAGTGGGGATCAAATGCATTTGAAATAGTCAACACTCCTTCTATTAGCTTCCTAACATTCTCCAAGCTTTCGTTCACCACTATGAAAAATTTTTCATAGTGTACGGTCCCTTGAAAGCCCAAAATCAAGCATTGTAGGCTTGTTTGGATGTCACTCCTAGAAGACTCGCTCCAAAACAATTTGTTTTTTGTAGGAATAATCTCACTTTAGTTGACCTCAAGGAATCTATATTCTCCATGACAGACGATAAGGCCCCTAGTTGTGATGGTTTTTCTTGTGAATTTTACAAAAGCTTTTGGGATGATATTGGACCAGACCTTTAGATTAAGGCCTACAATTCTTGCTCTCTAGGCAATATAATTAACAAGGTGAATATCAAATTCATGCCTAAGGTGGGTAATACTAAAGATATATGCAATTAGAGGCCCATCACTTTGTTGAATGTCTCCTACAAGATCATTTCCAAGGCTCTCTCTCTTAAAATCCATCATCTTCTTCCTCAGATCATTCACCTTGAAAAAATGGGTTTTATCAAATCTTGTTATATCATGGAGAATATAATTACTGTGTGGGAAGGGATGGAATGGGCTTGACATTCAAAGAAATAGGCCATCTTTGTCAAGATTTATTTTTCCAAAGCTTATGAACCGATTGAGTAGCCTTTCATCCTTATAACGCTTCAGGTACTCTGGTTTGGCCCTATTTTTTTGTAGTTAGTCCAGATGCTTTTTGGGAATGCCACTACTTGCATCTCCATTAATGGCTGCTATTCTCAATCCTTTGGGCTTTATCATTCAATTTGAAAAGGCTACCCACTAGCACCCTCTTTATATGTGTTGGCAGCTAAAGGTTTTGGTTATTTGCTTGCAAATGCCATCTCACAAGGGAGGGTCTATGGTATTTCCCTCCTAGATTTGTTTGATCAGCTTGTGAATGGCCATTTTATAGATGACTCCTTCCCCACTCTCATTGAGGATGAAGAGAATTTTGCCTCCACTTTGCAATATCTTGACACATTCTGTCTTGCTTCAAGGTCTGTTATTTAGTGGCATGAAACCCTATGTTGCATGTAGTCTTCCCTTTTTCGTCCCACTTGGCTTGGGCAATACCAATGGAAATGGGTTTAGCATGGGCAATTTTTTCATTTTTTGGGCATCCCTTTTTCCTTCCAAGCCTTAGTCATCGAGCTCTAGAATGTAGTTATTGCTAGAATAGAGAAGAAGCTAGAGTATTGGATAACCAAAGCTCTCTCCCTTGCAGGAAAATTCTAGATTTGTTCCAAAGTGTTGCCCACACACATATGTACTATTCCTCCTATTGGGAACCTCCAAGGGCCTCTTATCTCAAACTTGAGTGCCTCTTTCATGATTTCCTTTAGGTGTCATATGCTTCTCATCAGGGCTTTCATAGAGTCACCTAAAATTTTTGTTGTCTTCCCAAATAGTCTAGTGGCCTAGTCTTTTTGTCTACCTAGAAGAAAAGTATTTCTTTATGTGCCAAATGGGTGATTCAAGCTCTTTCTAGCAATGAAGCATGGAAGATTTTCTTAAGACATTGCATTTCTTCAGGCTTTCTAATTCATTGGCCAGCCTAGAGGGGGATTGGTTTTTAAACCCTTCTTGTCACGACTAAACCCTTCCAAATTTAGGGCAATTTTTTTGCCAAGAGTATTTGGAAAGCCTGGGAAGTAGTTAACTCCTGGCCTCACTGGGTTAGCAATAGGTTCAAAGACGGGCTCTCCATGACCCAACACAATCTCTAGTGGTCACCATTATTTCTATCTAAGGTGTTCCCCTAGCTAAAGTGCATGAGGCTAGTACTCTACATTTTTTTTTTAATGTGGCATACGAACCCCTAAAGATCTTTTTTCTAGAGTTACCATGAGCTTACTATCATGGGAGGATATGAAAGTGCAATTTTGGCTCACTCATCCAAATCAAAAAACTTTTGATCTTTTAGTTTCTGTAGTGCCTCTACATTCATTACATAAAGTGGGCATTGAATCCTCTCACCCTTGGTGGAAATACTAGAAGTGGTATCCAGACACCCTTGTAACTAGCTATAAGCCTAGACTGGGCTATCGATGGCTAGTTCCTCACCTACCCATGGTTGAAGTTCTCAACCAATGATGGCATTTGCAATCTTCTCACCATACTAGGAGTCATAGGTTCTTCATGCTATGTGGCAAGCCATTACTAAGCCTAATATTGCACATTTTTCCTAGTGTATTCTTTTCCAGGGCTTGCCTCTGTGACACCGATTGCAGCACTTAGGTGTTCCTGACCCTATTTCCCTTTCTGTGGTCAACTAGAGATTTTTTTTTGCACATTTATGGTTTTTTAGACAAGCTCAATGTTACTGGCAATGAATCCATGATCTCTTTCACCCCTTCTACCCAGAAGCTTTCTCTTGGCATATGGTTGTTCTAGGTGACAATACTCATATACCCTTCAAGTACTCCAAGATATGGCATGCTTTTAGATTGGAGATCTTATTTTCCATTTTGAAAGATCACAATGCAATTATTTATGCTAACAACACACTTGAGATTAATGTTGCTATGTATGCTAAAGCATGTATTTATAAAAATGTGATGTTGCAGGTTCAAGTACAAACAGATAAAGTGGCTCACTTTCAAGAGTTTTTTTCTCATTGGGGAAATGCCCCCTATATGATAGCTTGTGTTCCACTGGATATAGCCTCTCGTGATCGTACTCCTCCTCGCAGTCACCATCGAGGATGTAGTAGTTCTCCTCACCACTCTCACATGCTTTACTCTTAGTTGTCGTGCTTTGCCGGTGGTGGTGATTTTGGTCATTGACACTCTTTTGGAGGATCTAGTGGTTGGCACAACTCTGCCTCACCTCTACGAAGGCCTAGCTAGGGGTGGTCCCCAATGGATCCTCTTGCTACTCCTACTACTGGTTGGCCCTCTGTGCACTCAGACCTCAAGTGGGTGTTCCTCAGCTAGACTTAGCCATTTCTCTTCCTAGGCGTGAGGGAGAGAAGGATAAAGATAATGTTTCTACTGTTGATGATAGATGGCCTCCCCCTAAGCTGTCTACTCACCCCACCCTGAGGTGGGGCTCTAATGATAAGGATCCTCCTCCTTTCGCTAGCGCTATGATGGTAGCTTAAGGATTTTTATGTTTTCTAAAGTTTTTTTCTTTTTGATGAATAGTTGATATCCAACCTTTGGTCATATGAACTCATGAGGTGATTCTATTTCCCTCGGCCCCTTCTTGTGAATATGTAACTTTATTATATTTTTTGTAATATAAGGAAGGGACTATTCATCAAAAAAATTATTGTTTGAAAAATGAAATTAAAAAATATATATATTTCACAATATTCATTGTGGTGTTGTTGAATTTACATATGGTGACATAAATATGAGACCAACCTATAATAGGCATGCATACTCTACATAGTGTGAAATTTGTTTTTTACAATTCTTGTAAAAATAAATATTATAAATTAAATTTAAATTTATTTATTTATTTTTTACATTAGAAATAAAATTGAAATTGTTAAAATAAATATTAAGGTGCAAGGTAAAAAATTACAATGACTCTAATACCATAGATGAATATCAAGTTATGGAGTCAACAATATTGTTGAAGTACATAAAAGATCAACTCCATAGGTCCCAAGAATCACATGCAATCAAACACCTATCAGAGATAGAGAGAAGCAAAAGCTATGGAGGCTAGAATTCCTGAATACATAGATGAGGCATTCTTCCTGAGAAAATAGAGAGATTTCTATTATCAAAAGTGAATGAATGTTACAAAGAAAGATTGTCCTTATAAAGGAGATTGAAACCCTACCAAGTAAAACCTAGGATGCATGATAACAATTAATAAAATAATTAATTATTATATGCCTAATGTTTATCATAAGTAAAATAGAGATAATAAGTGACTTAATAATTAAATCAATATTATTTAATTAATAAGAAAATACTTTACTACTCTAACACCCCCCTTAAGGTAAACTTAAAGGGTAGCTAAAAACCTAGAAACTAGTATTGAAAGTAGAATTGGCTCCCAACAACAAGATGAGCTACCCAAGCACAAACAAATCTTTAAAAAGAGGAAAAATAAAGAAAACCACATGGGAAAAACTCTACTCCAAAAAGAGATGAAAAATAATGCTAATAAAACTAGTGATGGACTAAAGAAGCCTCCAAACTAGGGAATGTCATAGAAGATAGGAACAAAAGATGACAATGAAGAACACCACTGAAGCATGAAGCTACAAATATTTCCAAACTACTACTCTAAAGAACCTCTAGTGCATAGAACATGAATAGATAGAGAAGACTAAGTATAAAGAGCTAATCAATCAAAGATGGAAGGTATCTTTATGCTCTCCAAAAATAGGAATGAAAGAGTGTCTATATAGTAAATGATCCATCTTATTGAAATCCATATGTATCTATCCATTGTAATCACCTAGTACATAGGATCAAATACTAAATACAAAGATCACTCCATCAAACCAAGAAATCAATATAACCAACATAACCCCCCTATAATGTTAAGAGGTAAGACATGAATACTAAAACTAGATGCAATATCCCCTGTAGGAAGAAGAACTAGAAACATTGAGAGTGCAAAAGAAGTACAATCACCTATAATGGCATGTGTCATTGACACATCATGAGGATAATATCATGGGTGGAACACTCACTTGATGATGGATATGGCCAACATGAAACCCACTAAGCCACTTGATACTGTAGTGGGAGCACAACAAAACACAAAGATATGAAAGATTATAAAATATAAGACTGGCAATTTATCTCAGTGTGTTTGCAAAAATGCTACAATAGGATGTCAATCAAGATCAAAAGAGACATAACACAAAAACAAGATATAATAAAAACCATGAAAAATAATCTAAAGCAACAAAATCAATCTCCAGACTTGAAACAACAAAGCTATTCAACATAATGCAAACAAGTAAAAAATTGAATGGGATGTGCCTAGAGCAAAATCTAGAAAATATAATGTCTCAAGATATGTCTATTGGAATTAAAAATAGAACCTCTAACTTTCACTACATAAAATACAAACCAAATAGAATCAAAAGTCCTAATAAACTACACCATCACGATGGGCTTAGAATTAGCTTTCTGATAATATATCACTTATGAAAAATAGAGTTGTGATGAGCAAGTTATGACCCAAAAACTACAAGCGGCTCAAAAAAGACTTGGAAGAGACAAACAAAAAATCAGCACCTTGAGATCAATGCCAAAATTCCTTAGGAAGAGTGCCCACTAGTAGTAATAATTATGTTAGGAAGTGTGCCAATTCGTACCAAAAATTGTCTCAAAAAATGTCCAGGTTTCATATAAAAACTCACATCAAGAAGCATGCCAATTCTATACAAAAATTGCCTTGGGAAGTTTGTTAGTTATATACCATAAAGTCTCTCAATTTGTGTGCCAAAAAATCATAATTTTTGTACCAGAAAACATTAATTTTTGAGCTAAAAAAATCTCTACTTTCATGATAAAAATCATGAAATCATTACCCTAGGAAAAGTGCCCAATTTTGGAGCAATTATTTTCCCTCAAATACCAACTGTGTCTAAATGGATACATTTCATTTGAAAATAGAGGTTTTAGGGTGCTCTAAGCACACATGATGTCCATTTGGGATCAAAGTGACCCTAAAATCAATTGCCCCTTCAGCCAATTTTTTTTTTTTTTCTAAAGAAACCAAACCCTTGTTAAAAAGAACACTAGTCTAAAATCCAAGAAAAAATTCTCATAAATAAAAGATGAGCATAAAGGTATGGAGCTCTAATACAATGTTGAAGTTGATGAAAGATCAACACCACAACTTTCATAGTAATTAAAAGAGGAAGTAGTTTCTAAATGCTATCAGCTAATATATCATTTATTCACTTGTATACAGTATCATAAAAATATATTATTATAATACCATTAAATATTTCTACTCTTCCCCTATTGGGGAATAATGCAAAGAAACTATTTTCGATCTCTTTGGGTATACAACTTGAGTTTCTAATGCCTTCCAGTGTATTAGTTAATTCATACCTAGAAAAGGGCTAGCACTTGTGAAAGAAGATAGTAGAGGATAGATATAGTACTAGTGACTTATCAGTGATAATTTTCATTAAGTTAGTATTAATTTTCTTTATAGTAAAATTGGCCATAAGATCTTGATTATGGTCCTTTGTTAACAATTTAGGAATATGTTTTAACATATCAATCTCTTCATTAAATATTAAATATAGAATCATTATCTAAGATATGTTTAATATAAATTATATCTCCATCTACTAATTTTTTAGAATCTTCTATAATGGCTCTAATACTAGTTTCATGCATTATTATACTATTGGTTCCCTTCTTTGTTTAACATAATTATGAAAAAATGTAGTATTCTTATGTCCTTGCCCAAGTCATGTTTGTCTAGAAATTTTCCACAAAAAGATTTATTCATTAGCTAAAATATCTTTATACTCTAACAATTTCTTTTTCTCATTGGTATAAAGTTTCATTCATTCCTTTCTCTATAACTGTAGAGTTGAGTTCAACTATTTCCACAAGGAAAAAAATATATTAAAAAATATTTCCAAAGTGATCCTTATTCCATTTATATAAATTTTTTATCATCTTTAATTTATAGGCTACCTTATATATCTTAGAACATGATGCTGCTCCCTCCTACCATCGTTTGTCAATTTATTTCATTAAATCATTTCCCCTCAACCATATTTTTCAAACTCAAATAGAAATAATTTGGTTCTTGTGTCCTCCATGAAGACCCAACATTGAAATTGATAGTGGTCCAAACCAAATATTAGGAAAAATTTAGTTTTCATAATATATGGAAAGCTAGCTAGACTACCATTAAAAAAAATCTAACTTCTCAAAAATATTGTTGAACTCTAGTCTTTTGATGTCTCAATTAAATGCATTTTCTATTCTTGTGAGTTCAAAAATTCTATTTCTATTAATCCATTATGTGAAGTCGAAGGAACTTTGAGACAACTTTGGACATCCTTTCCATTTTATCTATGATTATTCATAACATTGAAATTACATAGAATGATACATATGTGGCCAATGTTCTTGTTAAAATATTGATCAATTTAAATCTGTACCTAATTTTTATCCCTACTTTGAATTGGTCCATAAAAATTTATTAGAAGAAAACATAGATTGGTCCTAACGCTACTAACCTAGCTACTCACCTAGTTGATTTGTCATTCATCCACAGTCAACACTATAAACTAAGGATTCTTGACTATAGCTAAGCCATCATAAGCTCCACTTGTAGGAGCACCTACAACTTCCCCAAAATTGATCTTTGTTTAGATGATGTTAAGGTTCTTCTTATCAAGTTTTATTTCCTAGAGCATTATTATATATCTAACATAGAATTAGTTATGCAATGATTAATTATTCACTACTTTATAGGGGCATTCATGCACCTAACATTTCATGTAAGTAACTTTATTGTTCCTTTAAAAGGACCTTCCCCTTCCATGTATGAAACAAAGATGTTACTTTTTATATGTTCATCCATAGTTGAATTCTTAATTCATAACTTACATAAGGACATTATTATTTCTTGCCTTATTTATGCAATTAGGGATCATTTTTTCTCCTCCCCTTTGTGCAATTACAATGGTTTCAAAATATTCCTTGCATAATTTATCATTTAAATAAACCATCAACTCCTTTACCATCAAAAATAAATCTATCTACTAAAGCCTATGATCTTCTGCAAAGAGGAATCAATTGAACTATCACTATCCTTTAAGATATTACTAACTTTTTCCTCAGACAACTTAATATGCTTTGGGATTTTATTCTAATTTCCTTCTAGAATCTCCCCCAGATGGACTTAATCTTTCGAAGAATATTTTCAAGACTACCGACCCTTTTTTAAGAGCATGAATTTCAGTATAAACCACCCTATCAAAGGCAAGGGAGATATCAGCATTTTCCTTGGCCTTATCAACAAAATCCAAGGAGGAAGGGATATCTTTAGGATACAAGTTCCCCTTATCCAACATAGTGTCACAAATATCAAAATTCTAAAAATATTAGCTTTGGAATGATTCCCATTAGGGTGTATGTCTTGGTAGTCCACTAGTTTTTTAAAAGGGGAATTATTATTACTTGTGAAAATGAGCTTCTTCATTCTCCTTCTTTTTAAATTTAACATGGATCTTATTATTTATAGTTCAAATTAAGATGGAATCCCTCATTGTTCCCATAACTAAGAAATAATTTTTTTTTCTTACATTAAACATTAGTCTCCATTAATTTGGAATCATCCTTCAAAATATTTCCCTAGTTCCCAACATCATTCACATCTACTTAACCATTATTTGAATATTTCCCACTCCTCCATCCCACTTTCATTGTCATCCAATATAATCCTCCCTTTCTTAACTTTGAAACCACAATGGTATTTTTTGTTCACTACATATGACATTTTATCCTCCCTTCTGTTATTATTATTTTATTATTTTTTGGGGAGGGGAGGAGAGACTTTATAGTATTTTGAAAAAGGAACAATATGCCCTTCATGCAAAACTTCCTTCCTACCCCTTTTTTATGGTTAATAATTCTTTTTTAAGGGGATTCAAATCGTAAAATGGAAAAGAGACCCTTTCACCATAATGGAAATAATTCAAAAAATCAAAATTATAATAGTGAACTCTAGAATACTTTCCATCCATGGTAAAATATGACCTAATACATGATAGAACCTTACACCAAATAACTTTAATTTGCAATATTGAGTAGTAATCTCCTTATTTTATCAAGGCTCTCCTCTCCTCATCATTTTTACAAAATTAAGCAACAACATCATATGTGGCCTTCCTTTCTTTGTCAAAATTCATTCCATCACAAGGGAGGACAATCAAATTTGAAATAAAGCCTAGAGTAAGAGTGAGTGAGATACCATACATGATAGTAGCATCTTTTCTCTATCTCTTAAAGATCTCTGAAGTAGCTTTTGAATTGAACCCATGTCCAATTCCAAATAAATGTTTACTCTACCCATCTCAAGTTTTTCGCATATATTCAGGAGATCCTTCCTTTCTTTACAAGAGATTGGTTCCTCGTGATTCATAGAATAACTCATATCTCTATAATCACTATTATGAACCAACTCCCTATTACCAATGGCCAAATTCAAAATTGCCTTTAACATAAAAGTTGTACTCGTTAAATTGAAAATTACTGATAGAATATGCAAGTCAAAATTACTGAGCAAGGCATAACACCACCATCTTAGGTTCAATATATGACAAAAATAAAAGCCTTTATCTATCACTTGTATAATTCTTTCTTATATTTTCCATGACACTATGTGTCATATCTTTCTTAATTATTTCCTTAAGTTCAAAATCTAAATTTAAATTCCCTTTCCAAAGAAAAATTTTCTTAGCATGAAATAGAATGTTTTCTATCTAATCCATAAACATGTGGTCTTCCCAGTAAGTATGAGATATGATAACATTCTCAAAACTTTTAATGATGGATCTAGGTTCCTTGATTATGTTATTACCCATCCATGTGGGAAATGATTTTCCAAATATGTATCTAAGAATTTTTTTGGAATCTACATTGAGGAAATCCTGCTCAATTCAAAGGTATCTTCTTTGATATCACAATGAATGATTTGTAGTTGAGAATCATGGTGCAAATATAGAAGGCCATAGGCTATTCAAAGTATGACATTTAAAAGCTTTGACTAATCGATTTCTTTTCTCCTCTTGGGATCTGTATCCATACCTCTCAATCAGTATCAATGGTTTATGACACTCAAAATTTAGTACAAACATTTTATGACTCCAATATTAAATTAACACTGAATAAACTTACCAAAAAGTATTTTATCATAGCTCTTGTTAGGGATGAACTCATAAACAAGTAATAAAAAAGTCTCTTTATGACTATTTGTATTACATTTGGCATTGTGTCGTCACACCAAAGAAAACACATAAATATGTAAAAAATACACAAAATGCTAAACCAAATGCCCAATACCTATGAAACTCCAAACAACCAACATAAACAAAGACTAAATAGTAAAAGAAATTGTGAAGTGCTAGAGGAAAGCATAATACCGTTATTGGAATATCTAATAATTTCTCACAATATTTTTTATCTAATGAAGAAAGGTATGTTGGTAGAATTTTGTGATTTAACTTTAAATTATTATTTTTCATATATTTTAATATTTTTATTCTTTCTCTGTTTTGAAAAAAATTGACATTCACAATTTTTGGTATTAATTGTTATGCAACTTCTAGTGTGGACATCTGGACATCTATCTAATATTATAATGTTTTTCAAGAACTCATCAATCGCTTTAGAAAGGTATGGTGGTCGAATTCAGATTTCCTCTTATTTTTTAAATAATTTTATAAAATAATTTTTTTTTTTCAGTTATATTTATTAAATTATCAAAATATTGAAAATAGAAATTTGATTGTTGTAAGAAAAAATCACTGATTTTTTCACTCTTTCTCTAGTATGTTTCAATAAGAAATGTTAAAAAATGATATGAACAAAATTAACATTCACAATGTTAAAAAATTAATGAACAAAAAAGATACTTTTTAATTAAATTTTCTTAAATTTTTAATGATTGAGAATCAAATTTTTATTTTTTTTAAAAAAGCTTACCATGCTTACAATTATAATTTTTTTATAGGAAAGATAACTAAAGATAAATCTCAAATCTATTAAATATATTATCTTTTGTATGTCAATTTTATTACCAATACTTTATATGTGAGAAAAAATAATGCCCTTCTTAGACCAAAATTTTGTGATCCTAGATGCCCATTTTGTTGTCAAATTGAAAGCTTCCTGCATATTTTTTGGTTCTATAGACGAGCCTAAAACTAGCTTATATATACCTCTATATATATTATGCCGAGAGTAATCATTCTCGAGGTGCCTATTTTCATTTAATCCCAAGGTTATTTTAACCACATTTGGGATTTATGAAAATGAAAATAGGCACCTTGAGAACGATTACTCTCGGTGTAATATATATAGAGGTATATATAAGCTAGTGGCAATCGCGGCGCAATAGGAAAACTATTTTTAAATTTTTTTCTATTTTTTTAAGGTAAGTGCTGAATTATTTATTTCTTTTTAAATACAATTGTATAAACTTACTATAAAATTATTCTTGAATATTTTATTTTTTAATTCTATATATGGTGTTTATTTGCATCACTTTAATTTAGTTTTACTTTAAGCATATTGTTACGTAAAATGTTATCTTGAAGAGTAGAGTTATAGTTAGGGTTAGGGTTAGTGTTAGGGTTGGGGCTGTTGTTAGGTTTTGACTTATGGATAGGGTTAGAGTTACGGTTAGGAATAGAGTTACAATTAGAGTCAAGATTAGCATTAGGGTTAGGGCTGGGGTTATTTTTAGGATTGTGAATCTTGTTAGGGTTATAGTTAAGGTTAGGTTTGGAATTAGAGTTAGAGTTAATGTTAGGATTAGGGTTAGAATTTGGGTTACAAATATAGTTAGGGTTAGAATTAGAGTTAGGGTTAGGGTTAAGGAAAGGGCGAGGGTAAGAATAAGAGTTTAGGTTAAACATATAGTTAGGGTTAGGATTAGAATTAGAGTTAGGGTTTGAGTTAGAGATAGAGTTAGAATTGGAGCTCAAATAAGGGCTAGAGTTAGAGTTTAAATTAGGGTTATAATTAGGGATAAAATTAGGCTTAGGGTTAGGGTTAAAATTAGATTTACAATTAGAGTTAGAGAAAGGGGTAGAGAAAGGGTTAGTTTTAGGGTGATGGTTAAGGTTAGGTTTATATTTAGAGTTAGGGTTGTATATAGAGTTACATCAGGGTTAAGGTTAGGGTAAGGGTTTGAGTTGGGGTTAAAGTTAGGGTTAGGGCTATGGTTTTCATCTAGATTAAAGTAAGGGTTAAGGTTAGAGTTAGGGTTAGGTTACGGTTTTAGTGAACGTTAAACTAAGGATTAGGGTTAGGATTAGAGTCTAATTATTGTAGAGTTAGATTTACAGTTAGGATTATATTTAGGGTTAGAGTTAGGGGTAGGATTATGGTTAAAAGAAAGTAATTTTCTTTTTGGCATATTGTAATGTAAAATGTTATAGTCAAACATAGATATATGGTTAGGGACAAAGTTACCATTACAATTAATGTTAACCTTAGGGATAGAATAAGGTTTAGGGTTAGCATTAGGGTTAGGGCTAGAGTTAGGGTTAAGGTTTGAGTTATGGTTAAGGTTAGGGTTAGAGTTACGATTATGGTTATTGTTAGAGTTATGGTTAACGTTTGGGTCAGAGTTATGTTTATGCTTAAGGTTAGGGTTAGAGTTATGGTTATGGTTAAGGTTTGGATTAGAGTTATGTTTATGGTTAAGGTTAGGGTTAGAGTTATGGTCATAGTTAAGGTTAGGGTTAGAGTTATGGTAATGGTTACGGTTAGTGTTATAGTAAGGCTAGGGTTAGGGTTTGAGTCAAGGTTAAGGTTAGAGTGAAGGTTAGGGTTTGAGTCAAGATTAAAGTAAGGGTTAGGGTTAGGGTTAGAGTCCAATTATGGTAGTGTTAGATTTAGGGTTAGAGTTATGCTCATGGTTAAGGTTAGGGTTAGGGTTAGGGTTATTATAGGGCTCGAGTTAGGGTTATTGTAGGGATAGGGTTAGGGTTTGAGTCAGGGTTAAGGTTAGGTTTAGGATTAGGGTTAGGGTTTTAGTTAGGATTAAAGTTAGGGTTAGGGTTAGGGTTAGAGTCTAGTTATGGTAGAGTTAGATTTAGGGTTAGAGTTAGGCATAGAGTTATGTTCATGGTTAAGTTTAGGGTTAGATTTATGCTCATGGTTAAGGTTAGGGTTAGACTTATGGTTATGGTTAAGGTTAGGGTTATAGTAGCGCCAGGGTTAGGGTTAGGGTTAGGGTTAGGGTTAGGGCTTGAGTAAGGGTTAAGGTTCTAGAGTCATGGTTAGGGAAAAGTTTTAAGCCAAGATTAAAGTTAGGGTTAGGGTTATGGTTAGAGTCCAATTATAGTAGAGTTAGATTTAGGGTTAGAGTTAGGGACAAATTAATGTTTATGGTTAAGGTTAGTGTTAAAGTTAGGGTTAGGGTTAGTGTTAGAGTTAAGGTTAGGGTTAAGGTTAGAATTAAGGTTAGGGTTAGTGTTAAGTTTAGGGTTAGGGTTAGAGTTAAAGTTAGGGTTAGCGTTAGGATGAAAATTAGGGTAAGGGATAGGGTTTGAATTAGAATTATGGTTCTTGTTATGGTTAGAGTTAGAGTTAGGGTTAGAGTTAGAGTTAGGGTTAGGGTTAGGTTTAAAATTAGAGTTAGAGTTGGGATTAGGGTTAGGGTTAGAATTAGGGTTAGAAATATAGTTAGGAATAGAGATAGAGTTAGGGTTAGGATAAAGGTAAGAATTAGGGTGAGGGTTAGAATTAGGGTTACAAATATAGTTAGGGTTAGTGTTAGGGTTAGAATAAGAGTTAGGGTTAGGGTTAGAGATAGATTTAGAATTAGAGTTAGAATTAGAGTTCGAATAAGGGTTGGAGTTAGAGTTAGAGTTAGGGTTATATTTAAGGTTAGAATTAAGGTTAGGATTAGAATTAGTGTTAGAGATAGGATTACAGTTAGTGTTAGGGTTATGGTTAGGGTTAGCATTAGGGTTAGGGTTAGAGTTAGTGTTAGGGTTAAGGTTAGGATTAGCATTAGGGTTAGGGTTACAATTAGAGTTAGAGTTAAAATTAGAGGTAGTGTTAGTGTTAGTGTTCATATAAGAGTTAGAGTTAGAATTAGAGTTAGAGTTAGGGTTCAAGTTAGAGTTAGGGTTAAAGTTAGAGATAGAGTTGTGATCAGGGTTGGATTAGGGTTAAGGTTAAAGTTACCTAATTAGATTTAGGGTTAGGGTAAGAGTTAGGGCTAGGATTAGGATTAGAATTAGGGTTAGGGTTAGAATTAGCATTAGATTTAGGATTATAAAGGGTTAAGGTTAGGGTTAGGGGGAGAATTAAAGTTAGAGATAGAGTTAGAGTTAGAGTTAGGGTTAGAGTTAGGGTTAGGGTTAGGTTTAGGGTTAAAATTAGAATTATCTAGTTAGAGTTAGAGTTAGAGTTAGGGTTTATGTTATTATTTATGTTAAGATAATTTTTGGGTTACTAATCATATTATAGCTAATAAAATTATAATAAATAAATATTATTACTCTAAATTATAATTATAATTTAGAGTTAGGGTTAGGGTTAGGGTTAATTGTAATCACACTCTCTCTCACATGTCCCATTCTATAATTCCCCCCCTCCCCCAATAATGTATACCCTCCCCACTCCCCCTACGTTGTTCTCTTTGTCCATCTCCTTCTCTACATATATACATCTCTCCCTCCATAATTATTGTCATTGTCTATCACTATCCATCATACTCTTCCTCTCCCCATCATTGTCTACATCTCTTTTGGGCCTTATATATTCTTTTTCTTATTTAGCTCATCTCTCCCTACTCCCCTTCTATATATCTACATCTCCTGCCCCCTCTAATCATCTCTCTCTCTCTCTCTCTCTCTCTCTCTCTCTCTCTCTCTCTCTCTCTCTCTCTCTCTCTCTCTCTCTCTCTCTCTCTCTCGCTCACTCACTCACTCACTCACTCACTCATGGCTTCTCTCTCTCCACCATCTCCATCTCCATCTATTTTGGACCCTTCTTATGCTTTTTCTTTCCATGGCTCATCTCTCCCCCTCTCCAGTTTTCCTTCTACCCCCTCTAAGATCTCTCTCTCTCTCTCTCTCTCTCTCTCTCTCTCTCTCTCTCTCTCTCTCTCTCTCTCTCTCTCTCTCTCTCTCTCTCTCTCTCTCTCTCTCTCTCTCTCTCTCACACACACACACACACACACACACACACACACACACACACACACACATACACACTCGCGCGTGCGCGCATCACTTTATGTTATTTGTCTCTCTTTAAATTTGATTCATTTCTAAAGTTTGTCCCAATTTATAATTTTTGTTTGTATTTCTATAATATAAAATCAAGTACATTTAATAGAACTTAATTATCTTTAATAGTTTTTTATACAATTAATAAATTTAGGTAAAATTTTATAATTTTTATATTTTATTTAAGTAACAATTTTATTATCTTTTCTTTCTTTAATATAAATATTATGTTAAAATTCATTTGTTAAATCTAAAATAATTTCTAAACTTCAATATTTTATAACCTCCAAAATCTTATTATTTTAATAAAAAAATAAAATTACAGATATAAAAATCTTTATTTTTAAGATTTGAAAAAATAATAAACTTTCATATAAAATGAAAACTGCAAGCAAAACAGTAACCAAAAAAGATTTATAGAAAGTTTTTCCTTTCTACTTTACAATTCATTACCAAACTAATAGCAGATTTTCAAAAGAAAGAGAATATTTGTGAAAACAAAAACTTTCTGCAGTTATCTCAAACTGTTATTACTAAGTTTTTCTAGATTTAGTACTATTCTCTGGATGAACTCAGAGATATTAATAATCAATATTTGTAATAATAAAATTTAAAACAACATCAAGACTAACAATAATTATAAAAAAATTAAAAATAGCAGCAACAATAATAATAAGAAAAGAGAAATTTCTTTCAGTGTTTTGTCTCTTCCATGCACCTTTTAATCTAATATTCATGCACCAATTCACCGAATAAGGAAGACAATGTAACATGCAGTTTGAACTTTGAGTTTTTAGAATCATGAATTTACGCATGAAATATTGAGAGTCAAGCAGTTATAAATTATTAATCACAAGTTCTATAGCTATCTATGTTTGTTATAACAATAGTTACATAGGAATCTTGGGCCAGTCTCATTCGATAAAATTAGATTAAGTACAAAGTTAGTCTTGATTGTAGTGTAGTTAAATAAGCATGTGAAAGTACATATGAGGCATTTCTCAATATAAAATATGGCAATTGTAATATATTTTAAGTAGACGAATTAATACAAAAACTGAAATTTTTTCTCCATTCTCGTTTTGTTGTAGCAATTGTGTTTTTGATATTTTTGATAAGTGTTGTAGCATGTTATATTTAACATTAAATTAATCTTTATTATTATATTTAATAGTAGTTTCAAAAATTATTAAAAAGACTCTAAATACAACCAAATCACATAATCTAAGAACCAAAACATAAGTACCCATCACAAGAATAGTTAGAATGCCCAAAATTGTTAAAATAATTGCACCTACAACTGCTTTTATAGAAGCAATTTGTTACTCCAATCTATTATCTTTCTTAGACTAAAGGAGCACAAGAAAAAGTGAGATTGATAGTATGTGTTACAAAAGAAATTTGAATGTATTTATAAGCTGAATGTATTTATAAGCATTTTTTCTTAGAGATTTCCTATAACATTGTGTTAATACTAGATTTCTCTTTTTTTCAATTGTATTGCTAAGAAAATCACCATGGCCACATTCTATATCTAGAGCAATTATCACATTGGACAAGTCGTTCAGCATTGACATAATTATTCACACTATTTTCCAATGAAGAATCCCATCAGAATGCCACACGCTAGACATCGTGACAAAATTACAAATCGGTGGGAATGAGCCAAAACCTCTCAATCCATGCTTAACCAGATTAAACCACTGAAAGAATAGGTAGTAGGAAGGAACCTATAAATTGGAGCCATAGCAAAGCCAATTCCAAATGCATATCCAGATCTAGAGTCAGTCATTTATCTTTAATCCATTCCCATTCAATCCCAGCAATCCGCTAATAGTGTCAGGAAGCTCTATGCATGAATCATAAGAAAATGGATAGATCTGGTTAGGAAAGTACTTATTGGACCAAAATATTTTAGAAATAGGAAAGAAGACACCCCTAAAACACTCCCATGAAGCACCATTAACAATGAAAGTATTATAAAATATATATATATATATATATATATATATATATATATATATATATATATATATATATATATATATATATATATATATATATATATATATATATATATATATATATATATATATCAAATAGATTTTGAATACAAATCTAAATCTAAATCAAACATGCAAGACTAAACTATTAAATGCAAGCCTAAATAGTTATGAAGAGAATTCTAAATCTAAATGAAATTAATTAAAATTGAAATCTAAACCAAAGTAGAATATTATAACTAATTTTGAATTTCAATTTACATCTACCTCTAAATCTAAATGAAAATGTAAATAAAAAATAGAAATCTCACCTGCAAAAATGTTACTCCAAAAATTCAATTTACTCCTATTCAAAAACTCCAATCTAATCCTCCAATAACCTCCACCTCTTCCTTCTTGCAAAAACATAAAATGAAAATGAAATGAAGAGCCTTGGTTTTATAACTTCTGAGAGGCTCCTCATATCCCCCAACAGACGTCTCTTCACATTCCACAAATTTGTTTCAAATTCCCCCACTCCCCACAAAAAAAAAGCATGAATGTGCATGCAAAATTATATTTAACAAAAAAAAAATCATATTGAAATTATTTCACCCCTATTTTTTCGGGCCCTATTTTTTTGGGTCATACTTTTTCAGGCACTACTTTTTCAAGCCTATTATTTCGGCCTCCATTTGGCTTCCTATTATTTCAGCCAGCTATTATTTTGGGAATTTTTTTTTAATATTTAATTTGGAAGTTTGTAACCACTCCCAATTCTTTTTTATTGACAAGGAATGTTAGCATATTCTCGTGCTAGGCATTTGTGCTGCCATTGTATAGAACGCCTCTCGGTGTAATTACTGGCTCCAGATAAATGATTTTTTCAAGCCCTTTTCATTCAAGGCTTTCACTTAGCATATGGTGGTTTTGGGTGATGCTCCCAGACTCCCTTTTAGATATGCCCAAATTTGGCATGCTTTCAAAATGAAGATTTTGTTTACTATTTGGAAAGATTGCAATGTTGTTTTATTCTCTCACAACTTTTTTGATATTCATGTTGCTATGTACTCTAAAGCATGTATATGTAATAATGTCATGTTGTAGACACAAGTAAAAATAGACAAAGTTATGTTGGAGGTGGCTCACCTGTAGGACCTATATACTCACTAGGGAAATGCCCCTTGTATGGTTGCCCACATGCCTCTAGATGTTTTTTCTGGTGACTACACTCGTCCTCTTTTTGATGAATAATTGATCTCTAACCTTGGGCTATTTGAACTTGTGAGCTGATCTTGTATCCCCTGGCCCCTTTTTTGTGAATATGCATCTTTAAATTTTAATTAATGGAAGAGGTCTATTCATTAAAAAAAAATTCACCATTAATATTATCAACTTTTTCCAAAACTCAT
The DNA here is from genome assembly GCA_028749045.1 of Cupressus sempervirens. Lineage (NCBI taxonomy): Eukaryota > Viridiplantae > Streptophyta > Pinopsida > Cupressales > Cupressaceae > Cupressus > Cupressus sempervirens. Next base: position 611,121,206 of record CM053793.1, read on the forward strand.
CAATCACTTTAGAAAGGTATGGCGGTAGAATTCAAATTTCCTCTTGTTTGTTAAATATTTTTATAAAATAAGTTTTTTTCCCATTTATATTTATTAAATTTTCAAAATCTTAAAAATAGAAATTTGATTTTTGAAAGAAAAAATCATTGACATTTTTGCTTATTCTCTAGTATGCTTCAATAACAAATGTTAAAAAAACAATGAACAAAAAAGTTACTTTTAAATTAAATTTTGTTAATTTTTAATGACAAAGAATCAATTTTTTTTTTAAAGAAAAAAATTTACAATGCTTACAATTGTAATTTTTTATATGAAAAATAACTAAAGATAAATCTCAAATCTATTAAATATATTATCTTTATATGCCAATTTTATTACCAATACTTTATATATGACAAATAAGAAATGCTCTTCTTAGATGAAAATTCACCATTATGTTATAGGCTCTTGCTCAAATGTTTATAATTTATTATATAGATATATGTCAAATAATATAATTTTAAAATAATAATTGCAACTATATGTTTTGTTAAATAAAATAGAACTATATTTTTTCTTCATTAGAATATGATTAATTAACTTGAGGAAGAATATTAAGAAATAGTAATTAATATTTTTTTGGATAATGTAAAGTCACATATTGATCCAAGGAATGAATAAGTAAAAATATTAATGTAACAAATAAATAGTTTATTAATGCTAGGATTGACTCATTTTTCCTTTGGATCATATCATATCTTAGAAATCAATCATATGAAAAAATATTATAATACCCAAGGTTTTAGTACTTTGCCTCTATGTGTTACCACAACCTTTGTTAATATGAATACCTTAAAATGGATGTGTTATATATTCACCTTTTCCAATATAAGAAATGTATATGAAGATCATGCCAATACTCATAAGGATATGCTTCTTATTATTCCATGTCATAGAAAGATCAACTATTATATCTTTTCAACTATCATAACTTTTTCATTAGGGAGTGTCAATAAATATAATAGATTGCAATAATATCAAATAACCATTTGACTATGGGATATATCATTTTTTTTTATTGATGATATGAATGTATTTATATGATTTTGATAATAGTAAAGTATTTTTTTGAGGATACAAAAATATAGTTATAATGGTATGTGTTAGAGATCTTTTTGTACATATTTGAACAAGATAGAATGACAGTAACCATATTAATATTATTTAGAATGGTTAGAAAGAATAAATGGGAATCACTTGTCAGCTAGATGTGCAAGATATCTCTAATGAAGGAAATCATTTTGCAAGCTATGAATTTGAATGGAAACCTATTAGAGATTATAATATTCACCAGATAGATTGGTGTGCTACTATCCTTCTTGAGAGACTCCCTCAGTTTGTCAAAGGGGAAGGTTTATTAGATGGTAAAGAAAAAATGTTTATACACAAAAAATATAGGGAGTATAATGTGATGAAACCTACTGACGATATCAAAAAGATGTATTCAAGGTTTGTTTAAATTTAATATATTAATTAAGCTTGTCAAATCTTTTTATTTATTTATTATATTTATTAAAAAAATTACAAGTATAAACAACTATCATTGTGCTTTTGGGCCCAAGATTAAAACAAATAAATATCAAAATCTAAAAAGGAAATGAAATTTTTTCCAAAAGAGGGGTTGTCAAACCCACCATCATGTTAAGGTTTTATATGGCAGGCCAAATGTTTCTATTAATGCATATAATCAGTATAGCCATCAAGATACCAATAATGAATTTTATCATGGAATTGATGACCCTTATGGTGATCCAAGGAGTAATGTTACACCAAGATTGTCAAAAGAATGTAAATCATATATTGAATCCCTATTACTGATGGATGTGGGGATTGACACAATATATGAGCAACATTATTTGGATTATGGAGTGAGAAAGTTGATGAAAAAGAGGGCTAGATACTTGTTGAGAAAAGTTGTATTAAATGCATGGAATAGAGTGTGTTCCCTATGTTCACAAAAAAATGAAGATGATGCAAAAAGTGTATGTTTGTGGGATATAGAGGAGAAAGATAAGTTCTTCTACTATAACACACTAAAAAATATAGAAAATTTTCCATTTATCACAAGCATGCAAATGACATGGATGCTAGATATGATGGTGAAGCATTCATATATGATTCTATTATTGTAACGGATTCTACATTTTTAACAAACAAATATGCTATAAGTAGAAAAAAGTTAATTTTATTTATCGATTTCAATTCAATTATTAGATTAATGTTTCTTAGAAATTAATTTATTATTAATTTATCCATGTGTAGTACGAATTATATACCTTGATTGTATTTGATGAACAAGAGGCTGGTGTACCTATTGAACGGGCCATATCCTCAAGAATCAAAGTTGAGGATATAAATGAATGGATAGCTAAGGTGTATATAAGAGGAAAAAAATATAAATAACAATGGCATGTTAATGTATTTATGACAAATGATGCTAGTGCAGAAATTGAAGCAATTAGGTTTTACTATCCTTGCTTTATATTTATAAGAATGTAATTTATTAATATCCAAGTCACACAAAGATACATGTTTCCTACTTTTCAAAATAAAATAGTTTTAATTTAACAATTAATTGATTAGACTTCTACTTATAAACTTTCATAAAATAAAACTTATAGATTATCCTTTGGTTGTCAAGTATTACTATGTATTTGGCATGTACATAGAGCATGGTTGAAGAATATATACAAGTAAGTCAATATTTCGTTATAATTTCTAAAAAATTAC
>CM053793.1:611128974-611258974 GCA_028749045.1 Cupressus sempervirens
AAGATGATATGAGTGATTTTTGATTGAATACAATGAAAAGAAGAGGTTCTCTGCTACTATGGAGAGGAAGATGTAGGAATGTAATCTTCAATGATGATTACAACAGTATAAATCTGAACGATACTGAATAAAAGAATGATTAATTATAGGTCAAAGCCATTATATAATTAAATGAAGATATTTTACATACCAAGTTAGCATTTTCAAGTCAAGAATATGATATGTGAAGGCATCATGAGAAATAGGCTTGAAGGAAACACTGAACTAATGAGGGTGACATTCATGGTCTTATATCTTTGTTAGTCTTTTTCAAAGATTAATTGTAGAATGCAAAGAATATATTAAGCCCAATTAACAAAAATGTTTGGGTCTTAGCAATGGTGATCCCATTTGATTGTAGTCTCACATCTAGCTCTTCAAAATGAGGATTGTACATATAACCAAATCCTTAAACTAGTTCCTATTCATCTAATGAGACGTTTAACTCATTGATTGATCATTTTCACAAGACTTATACAAAGCTAAATTATAATACGCATACTCAAATTACCAATACCATCACCAAATTATCACTTTAAAACTTGACATGTACATATTACAATCACACCCAAACACAACTAAATTATTTTGATGTTCTTAAGTATTCACCTATAATTTATCTTAAAAATTAGTATTAATATTCTAACTAATGCTCTAGAATAAAGTATAAATATTCTTAGCACACTATAAATTTCTACAATGCAATTTGATTACAAATAAAAGATATTATATTTATGATTAGCTATTGAGTTCTTATAGTTAAACATATTACTACACAATAAAATAAAATAAAAATTATGCACACAAATGAGAGTTATAGTTTAGATTTAATTACTTATAAAACAAGAGCTGTGATACAGCTTGACTCCTGCCTAATAAAAAAGAATTACGATTAAAATAGATGTACAAAGCCCTTATTAAATTTGATATAATATTATAAAGTTAATTTTATAATGTTATTGAGTTCGATATAATAATATAAAATTTATTATTTCATAATGTTATAATTTTAAATACATTATTAATTTGGATGTTTGCAATAGAAAGTTCTTTAGGTTTTTTAAATGGTGGGAAGAAAAATATTTTGAATTTTTTAAAAAGAAAAATTAAAAAATCACTAGCAAAAATATGCTAAGTCAATTAGGAAAAAGAAACAATGTTTTAAAAAAAAAAATGAAAAAAAAAATGTCTTCAAAACATTACAATTGTAATTTAATATTTTTAGAATGGAGGCAACACAATTATATGTTGGACAAAAATTAACATGCATTACATTACACATTACAGTTCTTTATGACTTCTAATTTTTTGATTGGTGAGACAATATTTTGAATTTTTTGAAAAGAAAAATAATAAAACCACTTGCAAAAATATGATAAGCCAATTAGAAAAAGGAAACAACCTTTTATAAATTAATAATTTTAAAAAAACTATGCAAACATTACAATTGTAATTTAATATTTTTGGATTGCAAGAAAACTAATAGTTGAAAATGAGGTGAAAACATAAGTCTCTGCGGGACTAAAAAGGAACATTATTGAACGTAGAATGAACATACAATAAGATGAGTTTAATATCACAAATTACTGATATCCATCAACAAACTACCTTCAAACCTTACTAAAATCTCATGAAAAAGATCTCGTAGGCTGAAAGATCAAAGATCTTACCAAATTATACATAGTAGGGACTATTCTTTAAGTGCACAAATTAACATATAAATGAAAACAACTAGTCAATCACTACATTTAACACTTTTAGCCTAAAAATAAACATTTAATAAATATCATTTACATTGATCGACCTACACCTTATTAGTTTAAAACACAAGTTTTATTTCCATTTATAATTTCACACATTAACATTGGGTTTAGACTGGGAATTGTTTATTTAAGAATATCAAAAAGGGTCTTGTGATTTTGAATTTAATTAATAAACATAAGTGGCATGAATACTTACCACTGACATATTTGATTATATTATTGCTATCCTACCAAATGTAAGCATAATAGTAAAGAATCGCCTCAAAATAATAACAAAAGTTAAGCAAATTTTGCATGTCAAAGGTAGTATCTTAGAAAACCAATGTTTTACTCTTAAAATAGTAACAAATTAAGAAAATGTGGAAAAATCATCTAACCTAATCTTATACTCCCCATAGTTGTGGTCAGACTTCCCTGTAAGAATTTCTCTACATAAACCAAAATTTATAAATATATATGCAAATTTATTGGATGAGAATAACCTTAACAATAGTTATTCCACTGAATTGGACTGTTCGTCTAATCGGCACATGACCATTGAAGGTTCCTTGCATGACACCTCAATGTCCAAATTTCAAGTGTGAAATTCCAAAATACCTCATGCAAAACCTCCTAGAAATGCATTTTTAAATATCACATGAGAGTACTGGAATGCTTCATTGGATGTCTTGTATTATTGAAACTCTTGTGGAAAAGAAGAATACAAAAAGGCATTATACATGCCCACTTCCATTGTCTTATCTCCTACTAGACAAGGCCTACATAAGGAAAAAAATCTCACCTACTATCAACTCACTATAATAATTGATAAACAACATAAATGCTCTGAGTTATATATTATGGTACTATTCTAAGACAAGATAAATGGATACTTGCCATTTACACTCATCGAGAACTTGCGGGGATCAATTATTTTGAAGTATTGAAGTTAGGTTTTATGTGAAAGCTCCATCTCCCATATTTTCACCAAGTTCTATACAGTTTCTTCAAGGAAAAATCCTGGCAACGTATACGGGAGACGGTGGTGGTGGTGGAGGGGCGGGATGAAAGAAGGAATACGTTTCGAAACGAGCAAAGCAACTTCCGCACCAGCCAACTCCTCCCTGAAAAGGTCCATCGGCGCTACGCGTCACATCCAACAGCCGACGAATTGCGTTATTCAAGCATGTATTGCAGTCGTCAACAGAAGTTAAATCCATCCAACACTGCAGCAGGCCGTTTATCGTATAAAATGTAGTGGTGGGTTTTGATCCAGAAGAGTATCGTGTTGGGGATTGGATGGCATTTTCAGATAGATTGCTGAAAAGCTTCTTAATGGCCGCCTTGAACTCCTCAGGCTCATCTGTAACCTTCGCTGTATTATAAACAACTAGTGTATTGGTATCTAGTTCTCCGAAGAAGGAATAGTTCTCATAGCGTACGAAGCATTTGTCTAGCATAGATCTACCGCTGCTTACATTTTTACAAGCATTAAGCATGGAGCTGTTTGCGTCTTGTGAACAGCTGAGGCATTCTTCCGCAGTTGCGTCTCCCCTACATTGAAGGAGACCATAAACTGTGTCTGGACTTTGGCCATAGGATGAAGTACTGAAACCATTTGATGATGATGTATTGTCCACAAGATTATCAAGAACTATTTTAAGATTATTCTGGAATTCAGTGCTTGCCTTATTCTTGCCGCAGTTCTGCGCTGCACTGCAAAAAATATATGATAAGAGAACAACACAGACCAACTGTGGATACTTCGCATTATAGGCGATCTGCATTTTGTCTCCCCCTTAACAATTCTTTCACAAACAGGGCTATTTAATTTAATGTGAATACGATGAGTCGTTGATTCATTCAATTCTTAAGAATGGGGGAGATGCATTTGCCGGTTCAACCACGCAAAAATTAGTTATCTTTATGTAAATTTCGAAAAACTAAATTAATTATGACCACAAAAAATTATATTAGTCAAGCTTTAAAATGTCTCTTATAGAGAAAAGTTGCAAGCGGGGGATTGAAAACTTGTTTAGTTGAGAAGTATCCCTGCACCGAAGCCTGGAATTTGATGGCCGTATTGTCCATCAACATGAAAAATAAATTTATTACTAAATCATCAATAAACTTAGTATTTTCTTTAATATACATAAATGTGATCTTATGTGATACATATATATTATTTTATATTTATAAGTTAAGATATGTTTCTATTTTGTATGTTGATGATTGCATATTCATATTAATTTAAAAACTTGTTAAAATATAATAAAATAAATTAGAAAAAGAAAAATTATATAATTATATTAATTAAAAAATCTTTGAAGTATATATATGAATTTAGAAACTTGATTCTTTTATTTTAGACTTTGTATAAATTACTAATTTATAATAGAAAATTTTACATATATTATTAATTAATATTTATTATTTTCTAAAATATAAATTTAAGATGATCTATTAAATTTTTATTTTATTTTAAATTGACAATCAACTTTTTTATTAAAACCTATAATGAAAGGTACGGAAAAAATTTAGTCTTCATGAAAAATTATGACCTTAAAAATGTCGTGATCACAGCTGACGGATGTTAGGTAAGCTAGGTACTTTGGTGCTTCTAGATTGTAAAGCAGGTCTTCATTCATAGTTTAGCGACTGTTCAACGGGACTTGCAGAAGAAGTATAGGCTCGGATTTAATCAAAGTTTGTAAAACATTTTACGTGGAAAATCAAATAGTGGTAGCACACTTTTTAATTCCTATTGCGTTATGTTAATCCGAGTCCCATCTGTAGGAAGCATTCTTTCCACGCCAAAATCTAATATCTTTGGCTCCAGTTGGGAATTTTCATTTTGAAATATTCCCATGGGCGTGGTAATTGAGGTCTTAATTTTCACCCTTTTCAAAATCTTATATTAAATTATAATTTATTTTCATTTTGGTACCAAGGTACAAGGTATATATAGAAGAATAAGGGAAATGAACATCAATAGTAATGTAAAACAATAAAACAATAATGTTAAAAAAGAGACTTTAAATAAATAATTATGAGTATTATATTAAAAACTCTTGTAACAAATCATTAGAATGTGTTCATGTATTAGATCTTTTCCCTTACAATATCTATAAGAGTAAACTAATCAAATAAAATAACTTAAATAAAATAAATATTTTATCCAACTTATTTTAAATATTAAAGGAAGAGTATTTTGTCAAAAAAAAAAGTTTGGAAAAGGAAAAGAGTTTTTTTTTTAAATTTTAGAATATTTGTTGTGGTACTGTTGAATATACATATGTTGACATAAATATGAGACCACTCTATAATAGGCATGCATTCTCTATGTAGTGTGAAATTTATGTTTTAGAGATGCTTGTAAAAAAGAAAGCATTTTAATTCATGTGTACATCATCTTAGTACTTTCATAAGAATATTATGTTGAATTCTTGTGTTAACTTATTATGTTTTGGGAGTTGCTCTTTAATTTGCAATGACTATTCAAAAAGTCTAGTAAAACAAGTTTCCAAACTAAAATTAAAAAATTAAAATAATGAAAAATACATTAGAAATAAAATTGAAATTGTTAAAATAAATATTAAGGTGTAAGGTAAAAAAAATATAGTGGCTCTACTACCATAGATGAATGTCAAATTATAGAGTCAACAATATCTTTTTATAAGATGAATATGCATATGTGAAATTATAGAGGTTTAATGGTGATTCAATGCTTCTTAGGAGGAATTTGGCTACCCCTCTTCACTCAAATAATGACCATGGATAGTAGATTGTCATATCTAAGAAGGATAAGGTGGTCAAGGGAAGGGGTGGATAAAGCAACACACAAAGAAGGAATTTTTTTTGAAGATCCTTTTGGGCAATACAATCTTTTCAAATAAATATAGGTATTGACTTCGTCATAATCTTGAGGAGGGTTCTCTAAAACTATATCCTAAGAAGAATTTTAGAAATAATAAAACTCTACAAGTAAACCTTGGATGATTTTCAAGAAAAATTTCGTGTAAAGCCTAGAGAAATTAGAACTAGATAGCTACCAGTTTGGTTAGGGGTCCTCAGAACCCACTAAAGGTTGCAACAAAATTATGAGTAATGGAGAAAGCACTAACTGATAACATTTTTATTGAACATCTAGGAAAGGCAGATGTTGTTGTGTAATACTAGAAAACTTTTCCATAATGTTGGGGAGGTTTCTCTAAAACTATCTCATAAGAATAATTTTAGAAATATTACAGTACTAAAAGTAAACCCTGGATTATTTTATAGAGAACTTTGCTCTAAATTCTAGATAAATCCAGAACTAGAAAGCTACTAGTTTAGTTAGTGTTCCTCAAAACACACCAAAGGTTGTAGTAAAAACATGGGTAGATGAGAAATCCCTAGCTAATAGTATTATTATTATTATTTATGAAAAATGTTGATTCTTTCCTCGAATTTAAGAAATATGGGTTTCTCATAAAAATAGACCTTTCCAAAGATTAGGAAAGGGTCTAGACTGGACATTCCTATTAAAGATTGTTGAAGCTTTTGAGTTTGAGCTCTAAACAATTCAATTTGTCAACCAATTCATTTCCTCTCCTCCTTCCTTTTTCATTATCAATGACTTATCTTCAAAGTTCTTTAAATCATCTCGAGCCCCATGATAGGGAGACCCCATCTCTCTTATACAATTTTCCATTATGGCTCATTTCTAAGGTAGGTATTTGAGTCTTTTGGGGTTTACAAGGGTCATTCATAGGTCGGAACCCTCTTCTTCCCCTCAAGTGGTATTTATGAATAATTTGTAGATGACACTATCCTCATGGGAGAGGATTCTAAGGGAGTCCTACAACATTAAGGCTACTTTGTGTTGTGATGTGGAGCCTAATTAGATTTGCAGGTTAATTTTTCCCCTTGTATTTAGCTCAGTTTCCCCCTAGATTATTATGAAAAGAATTTGGGGGTTGTGCTCCTAAGATAGGGTCAAGGGGTAGTTCCCCAAGTGTGCTCCCTATCCCAATACAAGTTGGGTTCAAGGAGAAACACGCCCGTACAATTTTTTTGGGGCAGCACCCCCAAAGAAAAAATTGAAATTACTATTGTGAAAGTCGTCGTCTATTATTTTTCTATTCGATGACTCATTCTAGTCCTCATTTTATAAGCGGAATTTTTTTTTTTGTATAAAATGGCTTAGGGTTAGGGATTTCATAATGTATGATGAGATTGTAGCTTCTTGTAGCGATATTGAGTTGTAAGGGATTGTAGATTGTAATCACTAGATAATAATAATATTGGACTTCTATTAGTGGACATAGCCTAGGGACTGGGTGAACCACATTAAATCTTTGTGTCTTGTGTTCTCTTCTGTGCAATTTATTATTGATTTATATTAGTTATATTTAAATGTAATTGTTATTTCTATGTGTGGTTAATCCTAACAGGTGGTATTAGAGTGAGGTGTCGCTATTCTCTATTTTTTTAGATATCCTCTATAGGAAGGTCTCATGGTTGAGTGTGAGTGATGACAAATAAAGGTTAGTTGAAGGTTGAGAAATTTAATGGCAAGAACTTTCAGTAATGGAAGATGCAAATGGATGACTATCTTCATCCAAAGGATTTATGGTGGCCATCAAAAAGAGAAACCAAGAAATAAATAGTTATGAAAGATGAGGACTAGGAAATTATTGATCAAAAGAAACCTGAAAGTATTCATCTAAGCCTAGCACAATCATTGGCTTTTAGTATTATGAAAGCTAGGATAGAAGAAGAGTTGAAACAAACCTTAGAAAAACTATATGAAAAGCCCTCTATTTAAAACAAGTTATTTCTCATGTTGCATTTATTTAATATGAAGATGGCATAAGGTGATTCTATTACAAATAATTTAAATGAGTTTAATATAGTTACCAACCCGTTATCTTCTATAAATCCCAATTGTGATGAAGAAATTAAGGCTCTCTTGAATTAGTGTTCTTTGCTTGAAATTTGGAATGCATTGGTAATGGTTGTGAGTAATTTTGTTTTTGAATCTAATACCCTAAAAATTTATGATGTGATTGGTCTTATTCTAAGTGAGGAAACTCATATGAAGATCTTAGGTGGGTCTACATTAGGAAGTGTTTTGAATGCACAAAGCAAGGGACGAACAGCTGAAAGAGGAAACAATTTTGAAAATCATGAGAAATCAAGCAGAAAGTCAAAGGGAAAGAGCTCTCAATCCAGAGGACCAAGAGATTATTGGTATTGTGGAAAGCTAGGGCATAAGAAGAAACATTCCTGGACTCGAAAGAACAATGAAAGAGAAAATCAAGATGGAAATAAGGAGGCAAATACGTTCAGTAAGAAATCCAAAGAGGGTGCTTTGCTTCTTTATTTAGAAAGTGTTGATGATTCATGGTCTTTACATTGTGGGGTTTTATTTCATGCTACTCCCCATAGAGGTTATTTTCTTGATTATGTTCAAGGGGATTTTAGGCTAGTTAATTTGGAAATAATGAGCCCTATTAGATTGTTGGAAAAGAAAAAATTAAGATTAAATTTTAGAATGGGAATCATTGGCTACTGCAAGACGTAAGACACATTCCAAGCCTAAGTAGGAATTTGATTTCAGAAAAGCAATTGAATGATGAGGGTTGCACAATTACTTTTAATGATGAAAATTTGAAGGTTTCAAGAGGTTGCCTTGTAGTAGCAAAAGGTGTGAAAGTAGTCACCTTATATCTTTGTATAGGTCATATTGTTCCTTCTACTTTAATTGTTTTAGAGAAAAATGAATGTTCAAGAATAATTGCTATAGTTGAGCAGGGAGAACAAACAATTGATGCAAAATTTGAAATAGCATTATGGCACCATAGACTTGGGCACATGAGTGAGAACGTTGTGAAATTACTTCATTCAAAGAAAGTTTTACCAGGTCTAAAATGTGTCAATATGGATTTTTGTGAAAGTCATATATGTAAAACAAAGAGATAATTAGTATTGTGAAGAGTGGAAATAAAAATAAAGATGAGACATTATAGCTTGTGAATACAGATGTAAGGAGACTATCTCAAGTATCTTCCCTTGGTGGATCTCATTATTATGTTACATTTATTGATGATGCAACAACAAAAGTATTTTTTTATTTCCTTAGACATAAATCTGATGTATTTTGAACTTTTAAGAAATGGAAATATTTAATTGAGATGACATTGGTAAAAGGCTAAAATGTCTCATATCCGATAATGGTGGTGAGTATTTCAACAAATAATTTGAATATTATTTTTTCACTAATAGTATTCCTAGACAAAAAAATAATTCCTCCAAGGACTCTACAGGAAAATGGAGTGGCTACATGCATGAACGAGATGAAAAATAGAGTTTGCAAGGATCATGAGATTGCATGCTAGGCTACCCTTAAACATGTAGGGTGAGGCTATCAATAATGTTGTATATTTGATCAATAGAGGTTCCTCTACTCATTTGGACTATGGTATTCCAAAGGAAGCATGGGCTAGTAAGAAGATGAGTTATTCTTTTCTCAAAACCTTTGGTTGTGAAGCTTTTGCACATACAGATTCTAAAAATAGAACCAAGCAAGAAACTAATTCAAAGAAATGTGTATTTTTTGGATATGACATTGATGAATTTGGTTATAGGCTTTAGGATTTTCCAAATCTTAAAATTATAAGATGTAGGGATGTCATATTCAACATGAGAAAGTTTTGTACACATATTCATTGTATCAACATGAGAAGAAAGAAAATGATTACATATTTCTTGATGATACTCAAAAAGATCATGTTCTAGCAATCCATCATGCTCTATAACAACCATAACAAAAAATACCACACACCCTAGTTAATGTTAGATAGTCAACAAGGCTAAGTAGATCTCCAAAAAAAAAATCTTCCTCTTTATATTCCATTTTATTAATAGATGTTGGTGAGCCTAAATGTTATGATGAAGCTACATAGGTTGATATAAAGGTTCAGTGGGAGTCTACAATCAAAGAAGAAATGGAGTCCTTGCTCAAAAATCAAACTTCAGATTTATTTAAATTGCTCATAGGTAAAATATCTTTATAGAATAAATGGGTTTATAGGTTGAAAGAAGATGATAAAGGTAAGAAGAGATTTAAAGTTAGATTAGTTGTAAAGGGATTTGCACAAAAAAAGAGCATTGATTTTGATGAGACATTTTCTCCCGTTTTTAAAATGAGTTCTATTTGCACTATTTTTTTAGGTTATGGGTGTTGTACACGTTGCATAATATTGGTTATTTTGTATTATTTTATTTTATTATGTAATGTTTTAGCTAGGAGTGCCAAGATGGATGTGCAACATGTAAAGGGGTAGAAGCAAGTCATGTCTCAATTCCACGAAAGTCTAGGGATTGAGATCATACTATTTTAGAAACGGGCACCTATTTTTTTAAAAATGGACACTCATATTAGGCTTGGGTGCCCAATCCAAAATTTAAAAAATGGGCACTTGTTTTCTTAAAAATCGGGTGCCCATTTTTTATTTTCATAAAAAAGTTAATTTTTCTAAAAATAGACACATATTTTAAAAAAAAACTAAATGAGTACCTATTTTTATAAAATTAGGTACCCTTTTCTAACTTTAAAAAAATTGGTGCTCGTTTTTCAAAAATTCAATATTTTTTTTCCTTGGGGAAATGCATTTTTAATGTCAATTTTACTTTTTCAAAAGAGGCACCCATTTTTTTAATTTCAAATAACGTGTGTCCATTTCTTACAACATGGGGTGGAATTTTTTTCTCCTGCCTTAGATTTTGGTTTGGAATAGGCTTAGTGAGACCAAGCCTATGCCTTGATCTCTCAAGATTTGGCTAAGATATTTAACTGACAAATTCATGCCTTGCCATAATTTTTAGAGGGTCTTCCCAATCAATTTTTTTTTATGAAACAAACTCATTAGAGTTCTCACTATCTTGATTTCAAAAATATAAATTTTATAGTGTTATCATTTTATTTACTATTTTTGCATTATTTTTTAATCAAAAGTGGTACTTAAATGTAAAATAGTGAGATTCACTAGAACTTCAATAACTTTTTTATTTTATGTTTTTTCTTAAATTAATTTTTCGTTAATCTACATAAAAAAGATTTAACAATTTTTTTTTTGAAAAAAGTGAAATTTTGATCAAAATATAGTGTCTGTACATGAGAGGTTTTAAAATTTAGCTTTATAGCTAATAAAAAATAAAAAATAAAAAACCATTCATTTAAAAATTTTGAAGTTTATATTATCATCAATATTTGGTGTGTTAGGTAACTTCCTTTAAAAGGATTTACAAAAATTCATTTATTTGTGTCAAATTATGATGTTCGTAGAGTGTGGTATGGTCCTAAAACAAACATTTTGAAAAAATGATTTTTAAAAATCTATACAATTTTTTTTTTTATCATATAAGTACACAAATAAATTACATATTCAAAAAGTAGATTCTCAACATTAAAATTTTTATTTCTGAAGATTTTTAATATTCAATCTATAAATGCCTCAAATTTTGACATCAATTAACAAGAGATTTTAAAAATAGGAAAAACAGTTCCACTTTTTACCCAAAAGTAAAAAAACAACTTCTTGCACTTACCCAAAGATTCCCATGGGATATACTCAATGATTTGTATTATAACATTGTGATAATATTTAATACAATTATTTAATATTGGGGAAAATAATGAAATGTTCAATATTAAGTGTGGGGTTAATGGGTTAGGTAGTGTTGGAAATATAAGAGTAATTGAGAGGGGAGAGGTGAATCAGTTACTAAATAAATAAATCCTAGATCCCTTGGATGTTAATACAAATCAAAACCAAACTCTACTAAAAATCAAAAATATTGTTGTAGCTTGATTAGCACCGAATCACTTGACAAACAATACGAATCTCTGTTACTCGAAAATTACTAAAATATTTACTTCTTAAGATGTTTAGTAATTTTAACCACAATTAACTTAGTTGCAAAAATAAAAAGAAAATAACATGAACACATATGATGTTAGGATTTAAAGTGGAAACCCTAGAATTTGGGAAAAACTACAAATTGCAACTAGTTACTAATTTTCACTCTTTTGAAGTGAGCCCTGTTAGGAGCCAACCATATTAAAGGTTAAAAAACACATTATTATGTGTGACCCTATTAAAGGATTTAAATCACCCTGTTAGGAGTGACCTAGTTAGAGGTCTTTAGACACTTCAATCTAGAAATGCCACCTTGTTAGAGGATTTGGAAAATAGTTTTTAAGCTAACTCTGTTAAGAGATTTGATACAATGCTACAATTATTAGAGAGTAACAATGATACAACTTGATTGCTGATGCAACTAATTTCCTAATTTTAGATCTCTATTCTAGCTTAAATACATTATCCTCCTTAATCAGATAAAACTTTTTAGCTCAATAACTACAAATACTCTGCTATCCTTTCAGTTTGCTTCCTTGATTTATCTTCTCAATCCCATTATTTTCTTCAATCCCACAACTTTACCTTATACTTATATATTTTTCCTTGTCAAGTCAGCTTGAATACACTTACAAATTTTCAATATTCATCCTTTAAGTCAGCTAGACCTAAAAAACAAATTTATGAAACTAAATACATTGAAACAAGAAAATCCTTTCTTAGCCAACCTAGCTTAGTCAACACTAACTCAGATAAAGACTTTCTATAAACTTCCTTTTGTAACTAAGTGAGCTCAATTAACACTAGTTCTATGCCAACTTCTCTTTGGTGCCCAAGTGAACTTGATAAACAATGTCTTCCTACAAACTTCCTTTGATGCTCGAGTGAGCTCAATAGATACTATCTTCGAATTTGATTATCTTTAGAACAATTAGCAAATGCTGAAAATTTCTTTATTGCCTGATTGAGCTCGACAAACACTTACTAGTAAAGACTTGACATTTTGTGTAACATCAAAGATAATATACAATTGAACAATTATTTTCGACAATCTCCCTCTTTGACATTGATGGCAACAAAACATGTCTTAATACAATAAAATTTTAGAGAAAAATAAAAGTAAGGATAATATCCTTAGTTTCATTCTAATTCTCATACATGAGAGCTCCTTCTATCAGTGTGAATTCCCTCTATCATCAATCTCTGATTTCAATTACTACAATATCAAACTCTCCCTCTTTGATATCAACTCAAGTTCATTATCCCTCTTTGACATCTCTGACATATATAAATATTATCTTTGATATATGACATAAAACTCTCCCTACCAGACATAAAATTTCTCTATTGTATTATAAAACTCCCCCTCTTTGACATCTCATGCCAAAGATAACATTTAATAAACTTCCATGTACCTGAGTACTGATTCATATGGAATCTTCCCTTTACAATACTGCATCAACTTGACTGATCTTCAACATGCTTGGTTGATACATCATTAAAATCATATTAGTGAGCTTCAAATAGGGGAATGACCCCTAGCTTACCTCTTAGATACAAAAATGCATCCTTAGGTAATGGCTTGGTGAATATTTCTGCAATGTATTCTTTTGTATTCACATTTTCTAATCTTAAGTTGTTGTCTTACCAATTCTCTTAAGAAATGACACTTAATTGCAATGTGCTTGGTTTTGGTATGCATCACGAGATTCTTGGAAATATTAATTGCATTGGTGTTATCATAGAAAACAACAACTGAATCCTTGATCTCTTCCTTTATAACTATCAATAGTTGTTTCAACCAAACAATATTTGAATAATTGACTATCACAAAAAAATATTTTTCTTTTTTTGTTGACTAAGAGATACAATTTCGCTTCTTTCTTGTCCAAGATACTAGCCTCTTTCCAAGAAATAATTCTCCAGCACTAGTGCTCTTTCTATCATCAATGGTTCTTGCCCAATCAACATCATTGAATCCTTTCAATTCAAAGTTTCCTCCTTTCTTATACCAAAAACCATAATCCTCAGTACCCTTTAGATACCTCATGATTATTTGTATTTCCATCATGTGATTTTCTTTTGGATTAGTAGAGAATCTTGCAACCATTCCAATTAGTAATGTTATATCAAGTATTGTATGCACCACATACTGAAGTTTTCCAACCATTGATTTGTATGTAGTTTGGTCTTCCTCTTTTGAATCATCAACTTTGGAAAGCTTATGTCCAGTAGACATAGGTGTTCCGACTAGTCTAGAATACTCCATTCCAAACTTCTTTAGTATCTCCTTGATGTACTTTGATTGAGTAATATAGATGCCATCCTGCTTCTATTGAATCTACAAGCCAACAAAGAATTTGATCTCTCAAAACACTGACATCTCAAATTCCTTGCTCATTTCCTCCAAAAAATATTTGTACAAATCATCATTTCTACTAAACAATGTATCATCCACAAAGATTTCTACCAATACAATCTTCTTATCTAGTCCTTCTTTGATGTATAGGCTGTTGTTATCATTACTTATTTAAAAAGAAATCTTTATGAGATACTTGTGCAATCTCTTATACAAGGATCTGGGGTCTTGTTTCAGACCATACAAATCTTTGTGTAATCTACAAACCATGTCCCTTTTTCTAGAATCAAGGAAAACTTTTAGTTGCTCAATGTAGACTTCCTCTTTTAAGATTCCATTCAGGAATGTTGATTTCACATCCATCTGATACACTTTGAATCCTTTGTGTGCTACATATATGCAATGAGTATTCTAACACCTTCTAGTCTAGCAACAAGAGAAAAATTTTCTACATAGTCAATACCTTTTTGGGTATGTGTAGGATCATGGTGCACCAAAAAGTGGCGATCTAAAAAATCTATAGTTTTTAAATATCTCAAACCATTTCAAAATCTAATCCAACTTTTTTCCCACCCACCCTAATACTAAATGAATAAAATTAATATCTTTATAAGGTCTGCTATATCTTTTGATACCAAACCTATATGGTCAACTTTAAAAAAATCCTAAAAATGTGCTTTTTGCCTGTTTTTATGTGATTTTTGCTTCAAACATGTAGCTGACGACTTTTTTTCACCAAAATTTGATGAAATGAAAAGAGTTTCTTAAGAATGTTCTTATCTTTCCATAAATGTAAGGTTTGTCAAATTACAATTTTAGTAAGTAATTATTACTTATTTTCTAATGGAGTTACGTATAAGTGTTGACTGACACACTACTTGTAAAACAACTATTACTTTCAAATGGTACAACAATTTTTAAACCCAGAAGATGCATCACATTCTATGTTTTTTCTACTATAAGGGGAAAAAAAAATGAATTTTGCAAAGTTTTGAATTAGTTAAGGTGGCCAGACATGAAAATCTTTTTATTCCAAAAATATTGAAGTCAAAAATTATGTATTAATTATTCATTTAGAATAAAAATACCCAAAAATATGTGTCATATCCAGGCATGAGTCTACTACTTATATCTAGAATATTATTAAAAAAATTATAATTTGATTTTGATTGACGTGGTTTGACATACATCTACTTCTTATTTTTGTTTTGAATTTTTTTTAATATTGCATTAAAATTCAAAATTTTCACCAATAGATTTTTATTTATTTGAAATAGGTCCTAGTATTTTAGAAACTAGATTTAATTTTCTAGAGATTCTTTTCTCTCAAATTTTTCATATAAAGTTAATAACAAGTAGAAAATTGCACGTCAAGTTGACATAACACTGATTTTTTAATTTTTTATTGCCACTTAAGAGCATAGTTTGGTGGACCATGATCTTGCACATACCCTTCTCTTGAGCATAACCCTTGCAAACTAGCCTCACCTTGTTTGTTGAGACTTCTCCATTCTCATTCAAATTATTTCTAAATACCCATTTTGTGCCAATTACATTCTCATCCTTAGGTCTAGGAACAAGAGTCTAAGTCTTATTCCTTTCTATCTGATCAATTTCTTCATTCATTGCTTCAATCAAACTCTCATTCTCTAATGCATCTTTGACAAATCTAGGTTCAAATTCAATAAGCAAACATATACCTTTTAATTTGTTCCTGCCATTGTGCCAACTAACTGATCTCCAATGATTTTCCCAGGTTCATGATGCCTTTTAATATATTCAACAAGTTTGGGCTCCGTCTTTCTGAATTCACTAATTTAGCATGATCTTCTAAAGCATGCTTGAGTCCCATTGACTGTGACTCAGGTCCATTAGACTATGATTTAGTTTCCACTTGTTGAAACTCAGGTCCTAATAACCTAGGTCCTTCTGATGACTCAAATTGTATTGGCTACAACTTGGGTTGAAGTGGATATTTTGGGAACTTGGTTGGTGAAGGTTTTTGATTCCTAATTGCATTAGATAAAGTGTCCAACTAATAGTAAACAGAGTCTCTATAGTTTTCATATTCCTTAAATCTTTGTGCTTCTCTCTTTTTTAGAAACTCGTTAATCTTCACATGTGCACTTTCTATAACTTTATGAGTATGTACATTCAGACATTGATATGTTTTACTCTTTTTTGAGTATCCCATAAATTTACCTTCATCACTTTTCATGTCAAATTTTTATTTTCTAGACTTCTTATGAATATGACAATTACTGCCAAATACTTTGAAGTAACACACATTAGGTTTATAGCCATACCATAGTTCAAAAGGTGTTTGATTTTAATCCTTGATCAATTGAACTTGATTCAAGGTATGAATTGCAATTCTAATTGCTTCCTTCCAGTGTTTGATAGCTACATTCTTTTCTATCATCAGCGTCCTTGCATAATCCATGATTGATCTATCCTTCTTTCAGCAATGTCATTCTACTGAGGTATAGCAGATGCAAGCTCTTGTCTTTTGATTCCTCTTTCATCACAAAATGTAATGACCCATTCCAATAGGCCACTAAAAAAAACCCTAAATTTAATACACTGCTAAAATATAATGCTCAAATAAGGAAATAATAGTGCCAATGTATTCATTCAATGAAAACCAAATGTTTTTGCAAATGATATGGTAATTTTCAGCATTAGAACATTATGACATGGCACATTACAGACAAACCCTAATTGGTTGTATACAATTGGGAAATTGTTACAACTACAAATTGAAATGAAGAACCTAGATTGATCAGATACTGGAGACTAACTACTGAAGATGATATGGTGAAAGTGCAACTCCACTTGAAACTCCAAACCAATAATTAAGTACAAGTGAAAGGACTGAAATATCCTTCCCACAGCTCCAATAATTCAAGTGATCTTTCACACCCTCAAAATTGCATACCAATTGATAGTTTTCATTCTCAATGGCCAATTGTGACTACTTGTAGAAATCGTAGGCTCCACAATGCACATCAACAAAAATCAATGATAAATCTTGATGATAGGCAATGAGCCCTCAATGCCTGTTCATTCCTTTTTCCTTGATAGGTTGGCCTCTTTTTTTAATTATTTCTTTGCTCCTTCCAACAACCTCTAGAACATTATTTTATTTAATGACTCTATAAGATATATCACTTAATTAAATATAAAGTTTCCTTGTAATATATTTTTTTATCGATAACTTTATAAATAATTAACTCCTCCAAAATGGGGACATTATAGGTGCACCCCCTCCCCCCTAAAATTGCTTGGCCTCAAGCAATCTTAATGCTGGATGCTGCAAAATTTCTTCTCCCTCCCAAGTAGCATCTTCAACAAGTAAATCTTTCCACTTAACCAAATACTCTCTAATTACTCTCCTGCGAAGCTACTTCTGTCTACTATCTAGAATGGATTATGGCACTAAGATCAATTTTCCCTCATCATCCAAGGGAGGTAATACTATAGAAGGCATCACATTCTAACCCAACACTTTTTTGAGGCATAATACATGAAACACATTGTACACTCTACTATTTACAAGAAGCTACAATGCATAAGCGACCTCATCAACTCGCCTAATGATCCTGAATGGTCCATAATAGCATGGCTTGAGTTTCTCTACACCACTCTTCTTGAGAGTGGACTACTTGTATAGCTGCAACATGAAGTAAACCATATCATTTACCTCAAAGCTATGCTCAGTCCTCTTCTTGTCTACATACTTCTTTTGGTAGTTCTGAGCTCTAGCAATGTTGTCTTTGAGAGTAGCAACTATATCCTTACTTTCCTGTAATAGTTCACCTACACGGGGTACCTGACTGTCTCCCAAAAAAAAATCTAAGAAACTAGGTGCCTCATAACTATAAAGTTCCATGAAGGGTGTCATTTGTATAGTCATATGGTATCTAGTATTGTACTAATACTCATAGAGATATATCCATTAGACCCAAGCTCACTATTGATCTGCCACATAATTCCTCAATTACCCTTCCACCCATTTGATTACAATCTCTGTTTGACCATCAGTCTATTGGTGATAACTAGTGCTAGGTGTTAGCTCAGTACCACACAATCAAAATACCTCCTACCAAAAGTGACTCATGAAGCGGTTGTCCCTGTCACTCACAATGCTTTGAGGCAAACCATGTAATCTGAAAAACTCCCTAAAGAAGACCTCTGCCACCTAAGCTACTAAGTATGTAGTAGCGATAGGGAAGAAGTGAGCATATTTTGTCAGCCTATCCACCACCACATAGATACAATTGCATCCCTGGGCCCTTGGCAAGCCTATAATAAAATCCATAGAGATGCACTCCCACTTCCTATCAAGAATAGGAAGTGGCTGTAGGAGCCTTGCTCGATAAGTGTGCTCTGGTTTGTTTTGCTCGCAAACATGACACTCACACACACACTGCAAAACATCAGCCTTAAGTCCCTTCCAAGTGAACTACTCTCGTACTAACCTGTAAGTCTTGAAATACACAGGATGGCCTGCTATAAGTGAATTATAGAATGCTCTCAAAATCAACTGCTTCACTTTCAATCCTGGGACTAAGTAAATCCTATTCCTGTAAATGATCAAATCATCTATGAGAGTATATCTTGTGTCGGTTGTTGTTCCCTGCACTATAGCAGAGGCCCACGTGTCTTTGGCATATTCTGCTACAATCAAGTGTCACCAATCCTCTGATATTTTAATCATAGAAGTGAGGTGTGGCCTACAGGATAAAGCATCTGCAACAATATTTTGTGTCCCCTTAACATATGTGATATCAAAATCATATGCCTATAACTTACTCACCCACTTATACTGATGATCATTTAGGTCCCACTGTCCCAAAAAGTGCCTCAAACTATTATGATCAGTTTTAATACAAAATGTGTTGCCCATGAGATACTGTTTGAATTTGGCCAAGGCATGCATGATGGCCAACATCTCCTTATCATATATGTTGAATGAAATCTTAGGCCCTTTGAGTTTCCTACTCTCATAAGCTATAGGATGCTTGTCCTGCATGAGTATAGCACCAACTCCCTCTCCAGAAGCATCACATTGAAGCTCAAATGGATTCGTGAAATTAGGCAATGGTAATACTAGGCGTGTATTCATTATTTTCTTGAACCACATAAAACACTCCTGTGCCTCCCAAGTCAACACAAATGCCCCATTCTTCAGCAAATCTATCATGGGTGTTGCATGTCATGAGTAGCCACTGACAAACCTACGATATAATCCACATAGACCAAAGAACCCTCTTAACTGTGTAAGGTTCTCTAGTGGTGGCCAATCAACAATAGCACAGATCTTTTTAGGATCCATTCACACTCCTTCCGCACTAATGATATGTCCAAGATACAACAATTTTGTCATCCCCAAATCACATTTGGACCACTTGGCATACAAGGACTCCCACTGTAAAATTCTTAATAATATCTCCAACTGCTCTAAATGTTCTTGCCATGTCCTACTATAGATCAAAATATCATCAAAGAACACCAACACAAATTTCCTCAACTGATGGTGGAAGACCTTGTTCATAGTGGACTGAAAAGTGGTAGGTGCATTAGTCAAACCAAAAGGCATGACTACAAACTCAAAGTGCCCACAATGACACCTGAAAGTAGTTTTCTCAATATCCTACTCTCGAACTCTAATCTGGTGATAGCCTGATGTCGAATCATTGTTTGTGAAATAACAAGCCCCATGCAATTCATCTATCAACTCATCAATGCATGGGATGGGATAACTATTCTTAATAGTTCTCTTATTCAACACCCTGTAATCAATACACATTCATAGAGTACCATTCTTCTTTTTAACCAAAACAATAGAAGATGCAAAAGGTGACTTACTTGGTCTGATGTGTCCCATTGCTAGCAACTCCTTGATGGTCCTCTTGATCTCATCTTTGATTCATTTTGGGTGCTGGTATGGTGTGATCATGACATGCTTAATGCCTTCCTCTAGCTCGATAATGTGCTCAATGGCTATGTCTAGTGGCTTGCCTGGTGGAATCTTGCTAAATACCTTCTCATACTTGATTCTCAATTTTTGAATATCTGGATGATATTTAGTCTTATGCTACTCTTCCTAGGTAGGCATCAAGGCACATACTGTCACCCACTCTATATTATTATGCCTAATTAATCTCTCCATCTGTCTAAGTGAGATAGTCCTAACATCACCATTACGAATAGCCTTTAGCACATGAGTCTTGCCATCCACCTCGAACCATATCTCCATATTCTCTAGTCTTAGAGTAACCTCCTTCAAAGAATGTAGCCACTGCATCCCAAGTTCTATGTCCATGTCACCCATGTTGACCACATGATAGTCTGCCTTGAACTCATAGTTGTTCAGGTGCAAAGGTAGATCTCACACCATCCTATCACAGTGAGGAGTATATCCATTAGCTACCTTGACTCTCAATCCTTCAAACTCCTCAGTAATGAGTCCACGCCTCTCCAAAAATTATGCATCAATGAAATTATGTGTTGCACCTGTATCCAATAGAGTGATAACTTTCTACCCTACCAAGACTCCCCAGAGTCTAAAAGATCCCTCTCTTTGAATACTAGACAGACGTGCCTCCTATAAATGTAGTTCTGGAGCCTCTTTTTTCTCAGCATTATCTATCCCATTCTCACCCTCTACCCCATTATGATCCTCATCATGGTGCTCTAAGTTGTCTGAATCTGAACCCTCGTAATAAGCCCACATCGCCCGGTTAGCTTTCCCCTTAGGCCTCATAGGAAAACCATGACCAAACTAATAGGGACCTTTGCAAAAGAAGCATAGCTTCTTCCTACATAGGTCATTAACTATTTTCTTATCCAAGGGTATAGCTGACTTGCCTCTTAAGTCACTAACCTTATCTTTACCCTTGCTAAATTCCCCTTTGTTATATCTAAATGATGAAGAACCCTTCGAACTAAATTGGTTTGTTGGAGCAGCAAGTTCCATATTGCGAGCTTTCTTCATGGCTTCCTATAATTTAGGAGGATCAAAAGCCTTTACCCACCCCTTGAGGGGTTCAATTAATCCCTCTGTGAATAAAATAACTAGCCTCCATTCCAAAATGTTAGGCACCATCACTGCAAGATTCTTGAAGTCATTGATAAATTGTTCTAAGGTTCCTGACTGTCTCAATTGGGCTAAGTCCTGGAAATAAACTTCAAAATTTTTTCTATCAAATCTTTCTATTAATCTATCCATGAATTCCTGAAAAGTGGTTATCTGATTGTGTTGCAATGTGATCATGCCATGTGTCCACCAATCATGTGCTACCCCATCTAAGTGTAAAGTGGCATACTTGAGCGGTTCAAATTCTATCATAGTCTTTAGAGATAGGAAAGTATCCACCTTATGAATCCAAGCACAAGCATTCATTTTTTCCACTGCCATCAAATGTGGGTAATACCAACTTGTTGGTGACCTATTGCAACTCACTGTGTTTATCTGCCTACTTTTGCCTGGTAGCTTTGTAGTTCAGGTACCTATCAAATGTCCATCCATCTTGTACATAAGTTGGTAATGAATCCCACTCATTCCTTGCTTGTCAAAGTTCATCCACAATATCTATTACCATAGCATCAGGTGTGCGTGCTAGAGTTTCTTCCCAGAATGAAGGACGTGTGGGTCTATCAGCTATTCTAGACCGTGTCCTATGTTGTGATCTTTCTTTGCTCTTATCATCCTGGTTAGTATCATTATTATTTCTCCTATTTTTCCCAATCAAATGTTGCTTCATAACCATCATTTCTTATGTACTTGCCTCTATTGACTATAGAAGTCTCTCCTGATGCTATAAAGTCTCATCATCTTGCACACTTCTAGATGGGCTTTGAGAATGTCTCTCTACAGGGCCCATTTGTTGTTGCACCAAAAGCCATGACTATTAGTGAACATGGAACACCACATAATTAACCACCTGTGGGTAGGGGAGCGCATCACATCACCCAAAAATCTCCCCCTCGACGCACATACCAGGTGCTTATGTGGGTCGAGAAGGCACTAGGGAGATTTGAACCCATGACCAGGCCAAAACCAAGCTCTGATACCAATTGTAGGGCCCATTTTCCATTGCACCAAAAGCCATGACTGTTCCCTTGATGTGCATACCAGGTGCTTATGCGGGTCAGGAAGGCATCGGGGAGATTTGAACACATGACCAGGCCAAAACCAGGCTTTGATACCAATTATAGGGCCCATTTACCGTTGCACCAAAAGCCATGACTGTTAGTGAACATGGAACACCACATAATTAACCACCTGTGGGCAGGAGAGCGCATCACATCACCCAACACTCTCAGCCATATTCTTAGTTATATTGGTTCCCTTTGTAAATTTTCTAGATAAAACCTATCAGGTTGGCAAGAAACTTGCTCTGATACCACTATAATGACCCATTCCAATAGGCCATTAAAAAAAACCCTAAATTTAATACACTACTAAAGTATATTGCTGAAATAAGGAAATACTAGTGCCAATGTATTCATTCAATGAAAACCAAATGTTTTTACAAATGATATGGTAATTTTTAGCACCAAAACATTATGACAAGGCACATTGCAAACAAACCCTAATTGGCTATATACAATTGGGAACTTGATACAACTACAAACTGAAATGAAGAACCTAGATTGATCAGATATTGGAGACTGACTGTTGAAGATGATATGGTGAAAGTGCAACTCCACTTGAAATTCCAAACCAGAAATTAAGCACAAGTGAAAGGACTGAAATATCCTTCCCACAGCTACAATAATTTAGGTGATCTTTCACACCTTCAAAATTGCGTACCAATTGAGAGTTTTCATTCTCAATGGCCAATTGTGATTACTTGTAGAAACCCTAGGCTCCACAACGCACATCAACTAAAATCAATAATAAATCTTGATGATAGGAAATGAGCCTCAATGCCTATTTATTCTTTTTTCCTCGATAGGTCGGCCTTTTTTTTAAATTATTTCTCTGCTCCTTCCAGCAACCTCTAAAACATTATTTTATTTAATGACTCTATAAGATATATCACTTAATTAAATATAAAGTTACCTTGTAATATATATTTTTATTGATAACTTTATAAATAATTAACTCCTCCAAAATGGGGACATTACACAAAATTCATTGAATTCATTAGAAATGAATTCTCCTCCTCTATCTGATCTCAAACATTTTAGTTTATTTCCCATTTCTTTCTCCACTCTAGCCAAATACCATTTGAACTTTTGAAAAGCTTCTAGTTTATCTTTTAAATACATAATTGTCATCATCCTAGAATAATCATTAACAAAAAAAATAATGTACTTATCTCATGTGTATCTTTCTATGCAAATAGTTCCACAAAGGTTTGTATGAACCAGCTCTAACACTTCTTTAGAATGATAGGTTTTTCTTTTAAAACTCTTCTTTCCTATCTTATAGATTGGACAATTGTTCCACATGCCCATGTTAGGTTTCTCGAGGCTTGGAATGCCTCTTACTCTTCTATTTTTGTTTATGTTCTCTAGATTATCAAATTTCACATGACAAAACCTTTTGTGCCATTACTAGGTTTCTTCTACTTGAGCTAGGAAACATGAACTTCCATTAATATCTAGGTAGAATAGGTTATGTTATGTTTGCTAGCTAGTCCCAAGTAGTTTTCCTTTCTCATCCAATAGATTGGCTTTTCCATTCATGAATTCTACCTTAAATCCAATGTTATTCAATTGAGCCACACTACGTAGGTTATGCTTCAATCCTTCAACCCAATAAGCATTATCACATCTGAGATCATTCGTTAGTGCAATACAACCTTTACCTTTTACATAACATGGTTCATCATTACCAAATCTAACACTTCCACCATCATAGTGTACCAAATTCTAAAATTTAGATTTGTCTCTAGTCATATGGTGAGAAAAACCAATGTCAATAATCCATGTATCATTCTTACTAATATGTGAGTTAAGTGCCATCTTATCATTCTCATCATCTGATTCATCCTTAAAATTAATGTAGACCATTTCATCATCTTCTTCACTACTATTAGAATCTTTAGCTCTGTAACAAGATTTCTTAAATTTTTCCTAGTAGTCCTTGTAGCTTTTGAAATCCTTCTTTCCTTTGTACTTGTCAATCTTCTTTTCTTCTTTGTCTTCTCTATTTCGACACCTTGTAGCAATGTGACCAACTTCTTCACAAGAAAAGCAGATCAAAGGAATTTTTTCTTTGTACTTTCCTTTTCCCTTGGTAAATCTTCTTGCAAGTAATGCTTCAATAGAATATGTGCAAGACCATGGTGAACCAAACTATGCCCTTAAGTGGTAATGAAAAATCAATAAATCAGGCTTATGTCAACTTGACATACAATTTTAAACTTGTTATGAACTTTTAATCAAAAAGTTGTGAGAAAATAATCTATTGAAAATTAAATTTAGTTTTTGAACTGCAAACCCTTATCCAAAGAAATAAAAATTTGATTGGCCAAAATTTTGAATTTTAATGCAATATTAGAAAATTTTCAAGACAAAAATAAGTAGGCGTATGTCTGACCAGCTTAATCAAAATTAAATGATAATATTTTTAATAAGATTCTAGATAGAAGAAGTAGACTCATGCCCAAATGTGACACATATTTTTGAGTATTTTTATTCCAAATAAATAATTAATTATGAATTTTCTATTATAGTATTTTTATAATAAAAAATCTCATTTCTAACCACCTTAACAAGAATTTAATAATTTACAAAATTTAGTTTTTCTTTTATTTTCCTTATAGTAGAAGAAGTATATAATGTGACACATCTTTTGGATTTCAAAAATGGTATATTGTTTGAAAGTTATATTTGTTTTTCAATCAATGTGCCAATCAACACTTTATGTGTAACTCCATTAGAAAATGAATAATAATTACTTACCAAACTCATAATTTCACAAC
Source organism: Cupressus sempervirens (assembly GCA_028749045.1). Taxonomy (NCBI): domain Eukaryota; kingdom Viridiplantae; phylum Streptophyta; class Pinopsida; order Cupressales; family Cupressaceae; genus Cupressus; species Cupressus sempervirens. The sequence continues at coordinate 611,153,963 of CM053793.1, forward strand.
CATTACATTTATGGAATGATAAGAAAATTCTTAAGAAGCTCTTTTCATTTCATCAAATTTGAGTGGAAAAAAATCATCAGACACATGTTTGAAGTAAAAATATACACAAGAATAGGCCATAAACATTTTTTCGGGATAATCTAGGGTTGGTATACAAAGAAAAACTAGGCCTTGTAAATTTATTAATATTTTGGTTTAGTATTAGAATGGGTGGGAAAAAGGTCATAACAGATTTTGAAATGGTTTGAGGCATTTCATAACTACATATTTTTTATATTGTTAGATTTTGGCACACCATGATCTTGTACATATCCAGTGACTTAAATATCATTGTAAAAACCTTTTTCATCTTCACTATAGATTTCCTTTTAGATTTTGCATATTTCTTCTTGAGTGATAGCGAGGCTTAAAATGCAAACTCAAGGTTGCTAGAGTTAGCAACATAGTTATCATAGTTATCTAACTCAAATGTTGTCAAACCTCTTACTAGTGCATCCAATGATATGTCATTCTTAGGATCACATTTCATTTTTTGAATTGTTGAAACTCTAATTGGATATATAGGAAGGCATGTTTTAAGAACCTTTCTTACCACTATTTCATCATCTATCTTTCCTCCTAAGGCTCTGATTGCAAACACACTAGCTTTGATTCTATCACTATATTTTGTTATGTTCTCATCCTCTGTCATCCATATTTCATCAAATTGACCTCTAAGAATTTATTCCTTATCTCTCCTTACATTTTCATCACCTTTATGGATAGCTTTCAGCTTGATCCACATCTCATAAGTAGTACCATAGTCTTAAACTTCATCAAATTTAACATAGTTGAGAGTTGAAGCAATCTCAATCATCATAATGTTATGATTCTTATTTGTTGTAATTTATTCAATAGTCATAGTTCTAGTATATTCCAATGTTGGAAATATAAGAGGAGTAACTAAGAGGGGAGGGGTGAATTAGTCACCACAAAAATAAATCTCAGATCCCTTAGATGTCAATATAAATCAAAACTGAACTCTGTTGAAACTTGGTAAACACACAAGAAAAATGTTGTAACTTGGTAAACACTAAAATAGCTCGATTAATTCTTAACACAAAAATTTTAAGATATTATTTTTGATCGATATTACTTTAACTTAGTTGCAAAGACATGGGTATGTGCAAGATCATGGTGTACCAAACTATGGCCTTAAGTGGCAGTGAAAAATCAGCAAATTAGGTTTATGTCAACTTGACACATAATTTTGAAGTGGTTATGGCCTTTATATCAAAAAGTTGTAAGAAAATAATTTGTAGAAAATTGAATTTAGTTTCTAAAATACTAGGCCTTATCAGGAGAAAAAAATAATAGATTGGTCAAAAGTTTGAATTTTAATGCAGTACTAAGAAAATTTCAGGGCAAAAATAAAAAGTAGGTGTATGTCTGACCACCTTAATCAAAATCAAATCATAATATTTTTTTAATATAATTATAGATATGAAAACTAGACTCATGCCCAGATGTGACGCATATTTTTTGATATTTTTATTCTAAATAAATAATTAAATATGAATTTTCTACCAAAACTTTTTCGGATTAAAAAAAGTCCCGTGTCTGACCACCCTAACTAATAGAAAATTTGATTAAATTTTTCTTTTTTTGTTTTTTTCTTATACTAGGTGAAGTATAGAATGTGACACAACTTTTAGATTTAAAAAATGTTATACCTTTTGAAAGTTATAGCTATTTTTCTTTCAGTATGTCAATCAGCACTTTACAATAATCTTCATTGATAATTAACTAATAAATACTTATCGAACTCAGAATTTGACAAAAATTATATTGATGGAATCTAGAGAGCGATATTAAAAAACCCATTTCGTTTCATTCAATTTTGATCAAAATAACATTGTTAGACGGCTACCCGAAGTCTGAGTATCACTAAAACTCTCTATAAACACGTCTTTGGGGTTGACCGGACAGGTTTGGTAAATAAAAAGCCTGATCGGATGTCCGATATGCCTCGGTAGTCAAATTCCAAAAATTTTCAAATTTTGGAAGGAAATTCGATTTAAACATTCTAGTTTTTTATTTTTAAATTATTTCACTTATATTAAAATGTAAAGGCATATTTTAATATATTATATATATAATAACGTAATGTAAACATACAAGATATAATCTAGTAATATATAATAATATCTTATGTTAATCTTATTACAATCTATAAATATAATATATATTATTATTATTTTTACTAAATATAATATCGTAATTTATATATATATATAAAATACATATTATATATTATTATATTAATATGTATAATAATATAATATTTATATAACAATGTAATATTTTTATTAAACATAATATATATTATAAATATTATTATATTAATATGTATGTTATTAATATATTTATATAATAATGTAATATTTTCATTAAATATAATAATGTAATATGTATATGTATATATATATATTATTAAATTGATATGTATATTATTAATATATAAGAGTCAAAGGGGGTCATAGGGTGACCTATAACCCTCTTTGACCCATTAAACGATGATATATGTCCTTAGGGGTCCTAGGACCCCTAGGGACATATGTCATCCTTTAATGGGTCAAAGGGAGTCCCTTTGACCCATTAAATGACGACATATGTCCCTAGGACCCCTAGGGACATACCCGAATCGTTCATATCGGTCAAAGGGGGTCATAGGGTGACCTATGACCCCCTTTGACACATTAAACGACATATGTCTCTAGGGGTCCTAGGACCCCAAGGGACATATTCGAATGGGCATTATCGGTCAAAGGGGGTCATAAGGTGACCTATGACCTTATTTGATCCATTAAATGATGACATATGTCCCTAGGGGTCCTATGACCCCTAGGGACATAGTCGAATCGTTCATATGGGTCAAAGGGGGTCATAGGGTGACCTATGACCCCCTTTGACCCATTAAATGATGACATATGTCCCTAGGGGTTCTAGGACCCCCAGGGACATAGTCAAATCATTCATATGGGTCAAAGGGGGTCATAGGGTGACCTATGACCCCCTTTGACCTATTAAACGACGACATATGTCCCTAGGGGTCCTAGGACCTCTAAGAACATATTTGAATGGGTAATATGGGTCAAAGGGGGTCATAGGGTGACCTATGACCCTCTTTGACCCATTAAACGATGACATATGTCCCTAGGGGTCCTAGGACCCCTAGGGACATATTCCAATTGTTCATATGGGTCAAAGGGGGTCATAGGGTGACCTATGACCCTCTTTCACCCATTAAACGATGATATATGTCTCTAGGGGTCCTAGGACCCCTAGGGACATATTCGAATGGGTAATATGGGTCAAAGGGGGTCATAGGTCACCCTATGACCCTCTCTGACTCATTAAACGATGACATATTTCTCTAGGGGTCCTTGGACCCCTAGGGACATATTCGAATTGTTCATATGGGTCAAAGGGGGTCATAGGGTGACCTATGACCCCCTTTGACCAATTAAACGATGACATATGTCCCTAGGGGTCCTAGGACCCCTAGGGACATATTCGAATGGGTAATATGGGTCAAATGGGGTCATAGGGTAACCTATGACCCTCTTTGACCCATTAAACGATGACATATGTCCTTAGGGGTCCTCAGACCCCTAGGGACATATTCGAATCGTTCATATGGGTCAAAGAGGGTCATAGGGTGACCTATGACCCTCTTTGACCCATTAAATGATGACATATGTCCCTAGGGGTCCTCGGACCCCTAGGGACATATTCGAATCATTCATATGGGTCAAAGGGGGTCATAGGGTGACCTATGACCCTCTTTGACCCATTAAACGAAGACATATGTCCCTAGGGGTCCTAGGACCCGTAGGGACATATTCGAATTGTACATATGGGTCAAAGGCAGTCATAGGGTGACCTATGACCCTATTGACCCATTAAACGACGATATATGTCTCTAGGGGTCCTAGGACCCCTAGGGACATATTCGAATGGATAATATGGGTCAAAGGGGGTGATAGGGTGACCTATGACCCTCTTTGACCTATTAATCGATGATATATGTCCCTAGGGGTCCTTGGACCCTAAGAGACATATTCGAATGGGTAATATGGGTCAAAGGGGGTCATAGGGTGACCTATGACCCTCTTTGACCCATTAAATGATGACATATGTCCCTAGGGGTCCTAGGACCCTAGGGACATATTCGAATTGTTCATATGGGTCAAAGCGGCCATAGGGTGACCTATGACCCCCTTTGATCCATTAAACGACGACATATGTCCCTAGGGGTCCTAGGACCCCTAGGGACATATTCGAATGGGTAATATGGGTCAAATGGGGTCATAGGGTAACCTATGACCCTCTTTGACCCATTAAACGATGACATATGTCTCTAGAGGTCCTAGGACCCCTAGGGACATATTCGAATCGTTCATATGGGTCAAAGGGGGTCATAGGGTGACCTATGACCCTCTTGACCCATTAAACGACGATATATGTCTCTAGGGGTCCTAGGACAATATGGGTCAAAGGGGGTCATAGGGTGACCTATGACCCTCTTTGACCCATTAAACGACGACATATGTCCCTAGGGGTCCTCGAACCCAAAAGGACATATTCGAATGGGTAATATGGGTCAAAGGGGGTCATAGGGTGACCTATGACCTTCTTTGACCCATTAAACGATGACATATGTTTGTAGGGGTCCTAGGACCCTAGAGAAATATTCGAATCGTTCATATGGGTGAAAGGGGGTCATAGGGTGACCTATGACCCCCTTTGACTTATTAAACAATGACATATGTCCCTAGAGGTCCTAGGAACCCTAGGGACATATTTGAATCGTTTATATGAGTCAAAGGGGGTCGTAGGGTGACCTATGACCCCCTTTGACCTATCAAATGACGACATATGTCCCTAGGGGTCCTAGGACCCCTAGGAACATATTCGAATGGGTAATATGGGTCAAATGGGGTCATAGGGTAACCTATGACCCTCTTTGACCTATTAAATGACGACATATGTCTCTAGGGGTCCTAGGACCCCTAGGGACTTATTCGAATCGTTCATATGGGTCAAAGGGGGTCAGAGGGTGACCTATGACCCTCTTGACCCATTAAACGACGATATATGTCTCTAGGGGTCCTAGGACCCCTAGGGACATATTCGAATGGGTAATATGGTTCAAAGGGGGTCATAGGGTGACATATGACCCTCTTTGACCCATTAAACAATGACATATGTCCCTAGGGGTCCTAGGACCCCTAAGGACATATTCGAATGGGTAATATGGGTCAAAGGGGGTCATAGGGTGACCTATGACCCTCTTTGACCCATTAAATGAAGACATATGTCCCTAGGGGTCCTAGGACCCTAGGGACATATTCGAATGGTTCATATGGGTCAAAGGGGGTCATAGGGTGACCTATGACCCCCTTTGACCCAATAAACGATGACATATATCCCCAGGGGTCCTAAGACCCCTAGGGACATATTTGAATCGTTCATATGAGTCAAAGGGGGTCATAGGGTGACCTATGACCCCCTTTGACCCATTAAACAACGACATATATCCCTAGGGGTCCTAGGACCCTTAGGGACATATTCGAATGGGTAGTATGGGTCGAATGGGGTCATAGGGTAACCTATGACCCTCTTTGACCCATTAAACGATGACATATGTCTCTAGGGGTCCTAGGACCCCTAGGGACATATTCGAATCGTTCATATGGGTCAAAGGGCGTCATAGGGTGACCTATGACCCTCTTGACCCATTAAACGATGATATATGTCTCTGGGGGTCCTTGGACCCCTAGAGACATATTCGAATGGGTAATATGGGTCAAAGGGGCTCATAGGGTGACCTATGACCCTCTTTGACCCATTAAATGATGACATATGTCCCTAAGGGTCCTAGGACCCCTAGGGACATATTCGAATGGGTAATATGGGTCAAATGGGTTCATAGGGTAACCTATGACCCTCTTTGACCCATTAAACGATGACATATGTCTCTAGGGGTCCTAGGACCCCTAGGGACATATTCGAATCATTCATTGTCCATATCTTTCAATGTCCATGTTCCTTATGATTTTGAAAAGTCCCTTATGTTGCCCCATTGTGATGGAAGGAGATTGTATCATTGTTACCTAATATACGTGTAGAAGAAAATATTGATAAGGTTGTATATGCATGTTTCATTTGGAGTTTATATTGTTATGAAAGAATTGTTACGAGTCACAGATTTTCTTTGACATCATTGTTATCATTTGAAAATGTGAAAGAAAGTTTTCTCCTTGTGGTATTGTAAATGACTAGTTGATAATAACAATCCATAGATGTTATGTGATACCATTGATTGTATAAATTTAAAACTTAGTAGATTTCTTACAATCTTTTTGTGCACTCAATAATTTGGTGAGGAAGCAATGTTGATAGATAATGAGGATATAGTAATATACTAATTGTCACATTAATATATATTGTAATGATTAATGAATGTGTGTACATTGGTAATGAGGATAATAAGTAATTCTGATCCCCTTCCCTTACATGCTAGAATCATGACCTAGTCCATATGATACAACTGATAGACCCTAATAGAATATTAGTATCAGAGGCTTGTTAGGATATGAATTACCTCACTAATTTATGAGTTTCGTATCTTGAACTTTCTCGTTTGACTCGTGACGCTAACTTGAACTAGACTGTCATCTAATCTATTTGAAAACCACCTGTGACTAAAATGTTAACACCTTCACACTATTCACATGAGTCTTGAACTCCTATTAAATGATAACCTTGTTTTACAATATGTAATTTCTTATGCGACTTCATAAGCTAAAAAAAAAAAAAAATTTGTTGTGTTTTTACTAGTAAAATTTAGGGCATGACACATGATCCACGATAAATTGAACAATACTAGATACTAAATTAATATGTATATCATTGTGCACGTAAATGATAAAAATATATATCAAAATACATGTATCCATAGACAAAATTTTACACAAATATATATCAAAGATCATGTATCCATAGACAAAGTACTCAAATATATATATATCAAAATACATAGATCCATATACAAAATGTGGCTGATCCTGCCATCAGAATGTGTAAAATATCAATGTTTCTATATACAATGTGGCATATGCCATCTCAAAATGTCTCATGATGCATCCTACGAAAACTATACTATCCTAGGGTGCTGGTGGATGATCAAAATGCAGTCTCTTCGCTGCACTAGGTGGATCGGATGCCTCCTACATAAACAAAAAACGAAAACCCAAAGTTAGACTACTAAATTTATATGATTCTACGTATCTAACATTGAATTACTCAAATGCATAATGATATTTTCCGTATTGGAGATTAATACTATCAAAATTTCATAATAAATACCTCTCTCGTCGACCTCTTGCGCCGGTCAGGAGTCCTCTCGTATGCCCTCGGCAATGCTGTTACCTCTGTGATTGTGGGCTGTATATGTTCAACTACCTTTGTCAGATGAATCTACAATTTAAACTATAACATTATAATTCATAGCATGCTAAATTTATAACATATTTAATCATGAATTCAAACTACAACTTACTATTGTAGGCTCCTCCTCAGGAGTGAGTGGCCGCATCATCAAATCTACATAACTATCCCGTCGAACCTCATGTGCACTAGGAGTCTCCTATGAGATACAAAATAGTAGTTGTTAATATCACAGAAATTAGTTTTGAATTTATTTATGAAGATAAGTGATGCAAGAGCATCCCATGCCCATTAGGGGAACATTGAAGATCCAAGGCATTACAGAGGTCATGGAACATCTCTTGAAGTCAATTGGGCAATCCTTGCACCAATTATGGCTCATGGAAGCATAAAAAGTTATAATGTTGGACTCATATGTTGAAGAAAGTTATAATTGGGCATGAGATAGGATTTTAAGATTTCATATGGTAGATGTGTCATTTTATAGGTTCATGTAGGTTGTCATGATCATATCTTGTCATTAGACAAGTCAAAACGTTCTAGAATTGAGTTTTGGGGTTTGAACAAGTAGGCCCTGGTTTTTAAGCCATTTTAAGGAGGGTTTTGAAGTTTGGGTGTTTAGGAGTGTGACCAAGACCTATAATCTTGAAAATCCTTAGTGTGTTGGTCCCTTTGTTGAAGCCTTGGTGTGTCTAATTCCTCCTTGTGTGTCCTAGAGTTGAAAGGTACATAAGTGGTGTCCAGAGATTTCTTGGTGAGGAAAGAAAGAGAACCAGTGAGTTGGCCCTTGGGAAGGAAGAAAACTTGTTGTGAAAATGCCTCCTAAAAATCAAATGGCTAGAGAACTTGAAGAATTGAGAGAAGAGTTGGCAAAAAAGAAAAGAGAGAGGAGAGAACTTGAAGCATCTAGAGTGAGGGAAGAAAGATAGATGAGAAGAGAGAGGCTGAAGCTTATTGCAAGGATAGAATCCTTAGAAAAGGAAAGGCAAGAACCTAGAGGAGAAGAGGTTAGAGGAAGAAATCATGGAGAGAACCATGAAGAAGAAGAGGTTGGTAATGCAAGGCAAGAGCATGAGACAATAGATGATCTTGAAGAAAGGAGATTTATGAGAATCATTAAGGCAGTACAAGGTAATGGTGGGAAGAACCATATTGATTTTCCAATATACCAGGGTAAAATGGATAGTGAAGAAGTGCTAGGGTGGATAGAGGCCCTTGAGAACTACTTTGATCTTGAAGACATAGAGGCAGATAAGAAGGTAAAAGTAGCAACAACAAGACTGAGAGGAATATCACTCACTTGGTGGACTAGTGTTCAGAATGAGAGAGAGGAAAGGTGGTGCAGGGCACCTAACCTATGTGGCAGGGGGGAACAAGTATCTCTGTTGCCGGACACCTTGCCACTCCATGAAAGCGAGGATTCAAGTAGATTAGGAAGTTGGAATAAAGGTTTGGTCCATATTTTACAAGTTGGTCTATGTTTTGTAATAAAGGCACATGTAAGGCCCACAAGCATTTTGGTGTGGTTATAAACCAAGTGACTCCATGGGACCAAAAGGCCTTAGAATAGGGTATTTAGAGTCTAAACAGTATTAGCAAAAAGTGGTTGTTTGTTTGTTTTATGGTTGGGAACGCCTATATGGTTGTTCCAACGGTCATGTAGACCTTTATATATGTCATATGTGATCTCAGTTGAAAGGGGGAGATCAGAGTGTACGGTGGTTTGGAGAAAAAATAATAAAAACTTCAATTTTCTGGAAATTTACTTAGTTGCATTTAATAAATCCATATGACCAATTTTGAGTCAATGTAATAGTTTAGAAAGTTAGGGAATGCATTAAAACTATAGTTTGAAATTTGAATTTCAAATTCAAACGCTCATATTAGTTTTGGAGGGAAAGTAGTAATTTGGTATTTGTTTGATTAAATAAACCTTTGTAACCAACTTGGTCGGTTGGACAGGTGCATATAAGCCTATTTAAGTTGTAATGAACATATGCATGACATGAATCATTATTGGTACGAAAAAAATCATAGAAATTGTATAGAACAACAATCATACTTTCCTCTGCATCAATTTTTTTTAAAAAAAAATGATACTTATACATACAATGTTGCTCTCTGTGTGAATGAAAATCCCTGATGATCTAGGACGCCGAATCTGTACAGGCTCATCGCCAGTAGCCACACCCTATATACAATAAATAATGTAATTAAATGAGATTACCACAAACATTTTAGAAGAATGCATCAATATTTAATCAATTAGAAAACATCTAATTACCTTTCCTTTGTCAATGCATGCTGGCTCACCCCTCGCACTTTGTCCCCCCGGGGCAGGTGGTATCTGCAAGATAAAAGAAAGATTAGCAACCATACATGCTACAATATCAAATAGAAAAAAGAAATGCAAACACAACATAATGTACCGTAGATGTCTCAAGGCCAAATGAAATGGCCGAGAGTGTAGCATCATCTATCTGTATGGGCTCCTCCTCAGTCATCAACTAAACATGAATGAAGATCACATACATGTAAAAGTCAGTATGGCTTAAAAATTAAAATTACTCTATTATAAAAATCAACTTTAAATCACATATGTCATAAAAAAAAAATGTATACACATACCGACATTGAAGGAGTCCATGCCTCTACATTCCCCTCCTCTCTCGCATCAGGGTCTGTAGCCTCTGCACGTGTGTCTGGTGTATCCTCGTCTAATACAAAGTGATACTCAGGAAGATCACCTATGGGACCCAGGCAAATATTCTTGCATGTAATGCAAGTGTGAGGTACACAAACGTGTGATGAGCTAGCCGATGATGAACTGGCACCAACATCATCAACACGAGGAGGCAAGACTGACCTAGCCTGAGATATCATTAGGTTACTCAGCCTATGAATGGCTCTGATAGTCTGAGAGCTAGCCTCTGCCATAATATCTAGATGCTGCACTCGAGGAGGGGGGGAGATATCAGGGAGGGGACAAAAGTGCCAAGTTTCTTCTGCTGGGAAGAGGGTCTATCCTGAGGAGCTCCTAGTCCTAAGCCCATGTTGGGCTTCATGCTCCAATAGTTCACTTTAAGTTTCAACACAAATTCTGCATATAATTTTTTAAGGAAATAAAATGGTATGTCTAAATTGCCATGTGGAGGGATATCAAAGACCATCCACTAACGGTCCCAAAAATTTGCACGTATGGCGTCATTTGTGCACCATTTAATCGATAGTTTGGTTTTTTTGGGTCAACTGGTATACCTGTTTTTGGGTTAGCAAAAAGGCTTGCCAAATCATCTTTGGTTATGTTGAGGACCGCGACCTCATCATAATCCAAACCATCATCAAACATCTAGTGCATTTCATCACGCCAACGAAGAGCAGCATTTTGTTGGTTTGTAGGAGTTTCAATGTTATCCACTATGGTGTTTAACGTGGATAACATAGGAGCCAGTGCAGGTACATTATTGTATGTTCTATGCAAACCTCTCAACTCAGTGAGATTTTCATTTATCAAATCCTCGATTCGAGGAGGGTTTTGAGGAGGTAGAGGATCATTTGGTGGACGGTTTTGTGGGGATATTGGATCGTTTGGTGGTGGGTTGCGAGGAATATTATTCCCTGCCTCAGTGTCATCATTTTGATCAGCCATTCCTATTGAATTGCAAAACGTAATATATATTTAAAAAAATCTAAAATTTAACCATTTTTGTCAAAAAAACCCTAGATTCAACTAAAACAAACAAAATCTTGTTAAAATCTATTAAATTTAGGTTAAAAATGAGTCAGGTTGGGGGGGGGGGGGGGGGAACATACCTAATATCTGATATCTGATTTGCTATCTGATATCCAATTTGCTATCTGATATCCGATTTATTATCTGATATTCGATCTGACTGGCCCAAATTCGCGTGAAAATAAGGGTCGCGGGTCTGTGATTTTGTGTTTAATCCATGCACAGGTATCGGATATCCGATATTATAATATATATAACATAACATATATATTACATTTTATATATTTTTATATTATATTTTATATTTATTATATTAATTTACTATATATTATAATATAAAATATTATTATTATACTATATTATTATAATTTATAATATATTATACTTTTTTATTATATATTATATTATAAGATATTACTTTTTATTATTATATTATATTATATATATATATTATATTACATTACTATATATTATAATATATGAAATATTATATTATATTATTATAATATAATATGTTATTATAATATTATTATTATAGTATAATATTATAGTATAATTATTATTATAATAATAATATTATTATATTATAGTATAATAATAATTATAATAATATTATTATATTATAGTATAATAATTATTATAATAATATTATTATAATATAATAGTATGATTTATTATTATTATTTTATATCAATAATAATAATATTAAATAATATATCATACTATTATATGATTTTAATTATTAGTCGGATATTGGATTTAAAATTGGATATCTGATATGATATCGGATATCTGATAAGGCTCGGCTTAACCTTCCAGGTTTGGTTCCTGGATAGGTAAAAAAAAGTCAGAGCGGATTTTGAAGCGCTTTTAGGCATCTTGAAACTCTTTTTTTTTTCACATCGCCACTTTTTAGCACACCATGATCCTGCACATACCCACATAAGAGAAATAACATGAATCAAAGATTTTAATGAGGAAACCCAATTTGGGAAAAACCACCATTTACAACTAGTTATTTGTTTCACTCTTCTGAAGTGAGCCCTGTTAGGAGTCAACCCTATTAAAGGTTACAAAACATAGTATTAGGTGTGAACCTATTAGAGGTCTTTAGACAATTCAATAGAAATGCCACCTTGTTAGAGAATTTATAGATAGTTGTTAACCCAACTTTGTTAAGAGATTTTGATCATTGCTACAATGGTTAGAGACTAATAGTGAGATGACTTGACTCTTGATGCAATTTAATTGCTGATTACAAATCTCAATTTTGGCTTGTATACTTGATCCTTCTTGATCGAATATATCTTTGCATCTCAACAAGGATATTCTACTTATCCTTCTAATTCACTTCCTCTAAGCATCATTAAATCTTCAATTTATGTTCCACACATTCAATCCTCAACTTGACCTTATATTTATATCTTACACATTGTCAAGTTGGCTTCAATACAACTTAGAATAATTAATATTCATCTTCTTAGTTAGCTAGAACCAATAGACAATTCAATTGAACTCAATATGCCAAAACAACAAAATCCTTCATTAGTCGACCTTGCTTGGTAGATACTAACTCAAAGTGATTTTCCTTTGTTAACCAAGTGAACTTGGTTAACTATACATATTGAAAAATATCCTTTGGTAATCGAGTGAGCTCAATTAACATTAGTTCCATCTAACATTTTCTTTATTAACCATGTGAGCTTTGTTAACACTCAACTTCTATAACTTTTACTTTGGTGCACGAGTGAACTTGGTAGATAATGTCTTCTAAACTAGCCAAACTCTAGAATGCTTGGCAAACTGAAGAAACTATCTTCAATGCCCGAGTGAGCTCACCATATACTGACTAACAATGATATGGTATTTTGTGTAACATTGAAGGCAGTACACAATTAATCAATTGTTTCCAACAATCTCCCTCTATGGAAATGATGGAAACACAACATGTCATAATACAATCAAATTTTAGAGCAAGAATAAAGTAAGTAACATATCCTTAGTTTCATTTTTATTCTCATCCATGAGAACTCCCTCTATCAATGTGAACTCCCTTTGTCTTCAATTTCTCCCTCTATTAGAAAACCTCTGCATTTTGTCATCTCTTGAAGGGATAAAATTTTTGTGAGATATGATAGAAAAATTAGAAAACTTCTCCCTCTTTGACATCTCATGCCAAAGACAATGTTCAGTAAATATCAATGTACCTCATGTAATGATTCATTTACAATAAGCCTTTGTCAATACAATATCAACTAATTGATCTTCAACATGCTCTAGTTGATGCATCACTAAACTTCATTAAGTGAGCTTCTAATAGGGAAATGACCCCAAACTTACCTCTTAGATACATAAATGCATCCTTAGGTAATGAATTAGTAAATATGTCTGCAATTTGTTCTTTAGTATTCACATACTCCAATCTTACCTCTTTACTTTCTACCAATTCTCTCAAAAAATGATAGTTTATAGTAATTTGATTTGTTTTAGTATGCATCACTAGATTCTTTGATATATTAATTGCACTAGTGTTATCATAGTATGTAACCATTGGATCCTTGATCTCTATCTTCATACCTACCAATAGTTGTTTGAATCAAACAATATTAGAACAATTAACTATTGCTACCACATATTCTACCATTGTTGTGGACTAAGAAATAAAATTTTATTTCTTTCTTGTCCAAGACAGTAGTCTTTTATCAAGAAAGAATGCTCCACCACTGGTGCTCTTTTTGTCATTAATACTTCCTACCCAATCAACATTTGTGAATACTTTTAGATCCAAATTGCTTCCTTTTTTGTACCATAAACCATAGTCTTTATAACCTTTCATATATCTCATGATTCTTTTGATTGCCATCATGTGATTTTCTTTGGGATTTGCTAAGAATCTTGCCACTATACTGACTACTAATGCAATATTAGGTCTTGTATGCACTATATACTACAATTTTCCAATCATTGATCTATACACAGTCTTATCTACCTCCTTGGAATCATAAATTTTAGAAAGCTTATGTCTATTAGACATAGGAGTTCCAACTGGTCTTGAGTCTTCCATTGAAAATTTCTTTAGTATCTCCTTGATATATTTAGATTGAGTAATGTAGATACCATCTTTCTCCTACTAGATCTGCATTCCAACAAAGAATTTTATCTATCCAAGCATAGACATCTCAAATTATTTACTCATTTCTTCTAAAAATTCCTTGCAAAAGTCATCATTTTTTGTAAATAAAGTGTCATCCATAAATATTTCTAGCAACAAAATCTTCTTGGCTTGTCCTTCTTTGATATACAAACTGTTGTTATCATTTTTTCTTTGAAAGCTAATCTTTATCAAGTAGTTATGCAGTCTTTCATACCAAGCTCTGGGAGATTTCTTGAGATAATATAATGCTTTGTGTGATTTGCAAACCATATCTCTTTTTTTGGGATCTACAAAACCTTCAGGTTGTTCTATGTAGACTTCCTCACCAAGAATTCCATTCAAGAATGTAGATTTAACATCCATTTGATAAATTTTAAATCTTCTATGAGATGCATATCCTAGTAAAGTTCTAACACCTTCTAATATCAAAATAGGAGAAAAAGTTTCACCATAATCAATACCTTCTTCTTGAGAATAACCTTTATATACTATCCTTGTTTTGTTTCTAGAAATTTCTCCATCTTCATTTAGCTTATTTCTAAAAACCCACTTTGTGCTTATTACATTTTTATCCTTGGGTCTAGGAAGAAGAGTTGAAGTTTTATTCTTCTCTATCTCTTCTATTTTCTAATTCATTACTTCAATCCAACTTTCATTATCCAAAGCATCTTTAACATTTCTTGGTTCAAATTCAGCAAGCAAACATTTACCTTTCAATCTATTTCTTGTCACTATTCCATCTGACTTGTCTCTAACGATCAGATCAGGTGCATGATGTCTTCTGACATATATTGCTAACATAGGTACTTTGGATTTGGAGTTCGTTTCACTAATTTCTTCACAATCTTCTATATCAAGCTTGGGTCCCACTATTTGAGATTTAGGTACATCAAACTTGGTTTCCTCTAGCAACAGCTTGGTAGCTTCTAATTGTGACTTGAGTCCTTCATATTGTGACTCAGGTTGCACTGATTGCAACTAGGTAACTTTTGGTGATTTTGGGAAGTTGGGAGGTGAGGCCCTCCTATCTTTCAAGTAGATTTGGTAAAGTATCAAGTTCATAGTAAACAAATCTTCTATAATCCGTCGGTTCTTTTTTGCTTTCTTCTTCTCTCTTTTGTAAAAACTCATCAATTATCACATGAGCACTTTCTATGATCTTATAAGTAGATAGATTCAAACATTTGTATGCTTTACTTCTATGTGATCCCCAAAATTCTACAAGGAAAAAACACAATAAATATATATTTTTTACAAGAGAGAAATCTAAAGATATTGATATATAATCTATCCTTAAACTTGGAGATGATAAAGTTAGATGATGGAATGAAGTTTGTTCCACTTGGAATCTAGATTAGAAGTTCCTTATGAGGTGGTCACCTATTTGCTAGTTACTAAATGCAAGATTAAGTTAACATTTTATTGACATAAGCCCTTTATCTTCTGCACTTAAATTGAGACACTCTGATGTGCGAGTGAGATTCAAATTTGTGTTAATGTAATTGTAAAAGTTCTAAGGATTATGACAAAAGATGTTTTCTAATTGACCTAAGTGCTTTATCAACAATTTTTCCTACCCCAACCATATTCTCCCCATTAATCATCCATTTCATTATTGCATAATATATATCCCCTAAACCCCTTACACTTCACCACTTTTTTTGTCTTGATCACTTTGATATACTACTATTAAAATATTAGATGCTTCTAACCAGGGCCCGATATTAGTTATCCATTGGATTATTTTATCATTATTATTATTTTAACATATACATATCTCTTTACTAGTACCTATATGTAGTTCATTGAATTACAAATTTTATCTTATAAGTCGAATGACTAATCACTATATTAAAACATTATTCTTCATTATTTATCAAGAAATCCTAATACCCTAATTAATTTTAAAAATCCCAATTATCCTTTCTAAATGACATATATTATTAGTTAGTCAACTGCAATCACATAAGAAATTCAAATATAAAAGAAAATAGTTAGTTAAACATTGCTCTACCTATAAACATCTTAAATCTCATTTGATTTATCACTAGAAAATACCTATACCTTACTTAACACATTATTTAATTTACCCTAAAGTGCACTAACATTAATTAGGATCTATATTAGTTAATATTACTACTATCCCTTTCTCTCTTCCCATTTGGGAAGGAGGAGGGAAGGGTTACTTGCCTAATAAGGCTCCCTCCCCCCTTTTATTAAATGCCCCTCCTATTAAGAGAAAGGCCACTAGGTATGGGGAAGGGGGAAAAGGCTTCTCCTTTCTCCCCCCCAACTTATATATATATATATAAGTTGGGGGGGAGAAAGGAGAAGCCTTTTCCCCCTTCCCCATACCTAGTGGCCTTTCTCTTAATAGGAGGGGCATTTAATAAAAGGGGGGAGGGAGCCTTATTAGGCAAGTAACCCTTCCCTCCTCCTTCCCAAATGGGAAGAGAGAAAGGCATAGTAGTATATATATATATATATATATATATATATATATAAAAAGAAAGTTGACTTTACATTTGCTCCAACCACCTTGTATAGGGAGAATGCATTTTTTTATTTTTTTCTTCTTTTAAGGGGTACTCGTTAGTATTTAAGGCCCTGTCTCCTCATATACAAATATATATAATTTTCTTTTTGAATGCTTTCTTATTTATTAATTTGTTGACCAAGTACTAAGCCCCTTCATTTGGTTAACTTCTTGTAAGGCTATATCACTATGATTGTGACTTAATGTTTTTTTATAATGGTATAGGGTGGAAAGTGTTTATTTTATTCTATTTGTATTATTTTATTGATTTTATTTTGAGGAGAGTTTTGTTTGAAAGGCCATATATTTTCCAGCAAGCAAATATGCACCTATTGGCTACTTTTGAAGTTCTTTTTTTTTGGCTAGTTTTCTTCATGGATTCTTATGATGGAGCTATCATATTTTAACATTGTATAATCTAATCCAAAGCATATTCAATAGAGTAAATCTATTGATTGTACTCATAACAATTATCTTATTGCTATTAACTAAATTACAATAATACTTCTATATGAAACATAACTGAAATCTTTTTGCCTACAACTTTAGGAATAGCAAGTATTCAAATTTCATAATGATTTCCATTTCATGATTTAAACTAAAATATATATGAAACCATTATCTACTAAATGAATACTCTACAACTACATATAAATCAAGATTGATCACAAAAAGCATCTAATTATTCTATGAGCATGGAGAATAATAGAATAACAATGGATAGCCTTATTTACATCATACTAATTCTTACATTGATTCTTAACTCTTCCCTTCAATACATTCATATTCAAGATAATTAAAAAACAACATCAATATAAGGAATTTATCTTTCATGATCATCTCAAGCTTACATCCAAACATTTATCAAACATGCACATAAGGTGATGAAATCACCATATAAGATATACAAATGGAGGGACCTTTTTACAATACATAGATGATTTAGAATTTCTTAAATGACAAATGAATGAGAATAATGACAACACCCTTACAATACAAGCTAATGTACATAAAAAGATGGAGATTGTTTCTCTGTTTCAACACAATACAATAGAGTCTTCTGTCCTATGCAATGAATAGACTACATCAATTCCTAGTTTCCAAGATCATCACGTAAAACCTACAAAATAGAGACAAAAATGGGGAACCATGGAGGCTCACCTCCCAACCTAGGCCTCAAGGAGGCCACCCACCGAGCTTGGGGAAACAAGGCACAAATGGTTGTATACTTCACATTCACATATCATGCATAACCATATAAACACAACTCAACACAACACAATACAACCCTTCCCAAGGCTTGCACATAGATTCAAAAATAGTATCATGATATAGGGTGAAGGTGGGCTCTCACCATGAGAAGAATTTCAAATCCATGAATCTCATACAATCACATATTCCCATAAGTAAAATTCCCTTTCGAGGCTTAACAATATCTTCCCCCTTCATACACCTCCTTATACCTCCCAAGAGTGCAAGAAATCATGAAGTCCATACTCCATTGAAGCACATCAAAATCATCTCCACACATGGCAGAGTTTCTCAACTACATGGGTGAGCCCAACTAACCCCTTCACCCAAGCATCTCATCCCTTCCAAGGTTGAGTGATGCTTCACACCCATTTTATACAAATAATCAACATCAATAGACAAGATTCAAGAAAGAAATCTCATAAAACTTATCACATTCAACACACATACAACAAGATTCATCACAAAACCACATCTACACCATAACAAATCTGCTATGCATTGAAGAAACATCATACCAATCCTAAAATGCAATGAAGAAATACCATGGATCATGGATACCAACCTCACTCCAAGCAATGGCAAATGAAAGTTGTTGTAGAGCTCCTTATCCTCTTCCTCTAAACCCTAAAGGTATCTAAAGTTAGAGAGTGGGTAAGTGGATTTCTAGTTTGGCCATGCCTCTATATATGACTCTCATTTTCGGATTCAATATAAAATGCATTCTTTTTTAGGTCTCCTAGGTCTTCTAGGCACCCTAGTGGTCACTATTAGCCCCCTAACTTAAATTATTATTATAGGTAGGGTTTATTTTAATCACAAATTCATCTTAGAGCTACTTTTTGGCCCTCACAATGCTAGGTAAAGTCCAATTCAAATTTCTTATGGGAGTAACCTTGTTTCCCTTACTAAATCAAGGCAATTAATTCTGATTCTTGATTAAGGAATTTAACTTGAGATAAGGTGGCTACATGATCCATCTTAAGAGAACATGTCATTTTCACATAATAAGTACATGTGTCAAGTGACACACACAAAATTCACTATACATCACACATGACATGTTCTGAATCTACTCATGAAATACATACTATACACATACATCTCATGTTTACAAAATAAACACATCACAATGAGGTTTACAAATTTTCTAAAGATTCACCTTGGCAATGTCATATTAACATGTGTTTATACCTTGTTTCCCTATTATATTTTCGTGGTTCCTTTCTTGCACACTAAACTCAAGCATCACTAATCTAATAAAAGTCACATATAAAATAAATATGAAAGTAAATATACATGATAATTTTGTTATTTTATGGTTCGCATATAACACATTTCAAAATTAACTTCCTATCCTCCATCATTTGCTTACAAAAATTTAATCATTAAACTTCAAAAATCTACATATTACATTAAATCATAAATCATCATAATCATATTATCATAATCTAATTCTATCATGTCGTAAAGTTGCATCCATATGTGTTTGATCATCCCATTCACAATATTAGGTTCTAAAATCTATCCTTTAATACTAACATTATAATTTGATATTTCAAGCATTTCTACAATTTTAGTTTCTATTAACGCAATTGAAATGATTTAGGACATGAAATACAATCATTAATTATATCAATTAAGTCCTAATGTGTGGATCATCAAAATGCAGATATTAAAATGACATAACTTGGTAGTCTCAAAAGTGTTTCAAAATGTTGAATTAGAAGCATCATAATGCAAATTTGTCATCTATACTATGATAGTTTGGGTGAGGCCTGACATTCTACAAGAGTATCTTAGGAATATGCCTTCATCACCTTTGACATCAAATTTACCTTTCCTGGATTCTTTCAAGATATAACATTTACTACCAAATACTTTTAAATAACTTACATTAGGTATGTAGCCATACCATAGTTCATAAGGAGTTTTATTTGAATCTCTCTTCAAGTATACTCTTTTCAAGGTATGCATTGCAGTACTGATTGCTTCCATCCAATATTTGATTGTAATATTCTTTTGTATCATTAATGTTATTGCACAATCCATGATGGATCCATTCCTTATTTTTGCTATACCATTATATTGAGGTGTACCAAGGGCTGATACCTATCTATTAATTCCTTTTTCAATGTATAATTCATTGATCTCATTGGAAATAAATTCACCACCTTTGTCTGATCTCAAACATTTCAGCTTCTTTCTAGTTTCTTTTTCTACTCTTGTTAGATACCACTTAAATTTTTGAAAAGCTTTAGATTTTTTTTTTAGATACATTATAGTTATTATTCTAGAATAATCATCAACAAAAAGAATGAAGAACTTATCTCCACTATAACTCTCTATTCCAATAGGTCCACATAAGTCTATATGTACAATCTCTAAGACTTCTTCACAATGATAGTTTTTCCTTTTGAAACTAGTTTTTCCCATCTTACCAATTTGACAATTTTTGCATAGACCCATATCGAGTTTTCTCAAGCTAGGAATACCTCTTACTCTTCTATTTTTTCTTATCTTGACCAGGCTATCAAAGTTTACATGACATAATCTAATGTGCCACGACCAACTTTCTTCTACTTGAGCAATAAAACATGAACTTTCACTAAAATCTAGATATAATAGACTACCTTTTGTTTGTTTGTTAGATACAGCTAGATTTCCTTTTCCATCTAGCAATTGGCCTTCCTATTCTTGAATTCTACCCTAAATCCAATATTATTCAAATGTGCCACATTTAGTAGATTATGCTTTATTCCTTCAACCCAATAAGCATTGTCACATCTAAGTTCATTGGATAATGAGATACATCATTTTCCCTTTATGCAACAAGGTTCATTGTTTCCAAATCTCACACTACCACCATCATAATGTTCCATGTGCTCAAACTTTTTTTTTTCTCCAGTCATATGATGTGAGCAACCACTCTCAATAATCCATGTATCTTTTTTGCTAACATGAGAGATAAGTACCATTTTATCTCCTTCATCATTAGATTCATCTTTTACATCAATATATACCATTTTATCTTCACTGCTATCAAAATCTTTAGCCATAAAAGAAGATTTCTTACCTTTGTCCTTGTAGTTATTGTAGTTTTTGAATTCTCACTTTCCTTTGAACTTATTACTTTTCTTTGGGCACCTTGCAATGAGACCAACTTCTTCACAAGTAAAACAATTTAGAGGAATCTTACCTTTTTACTTTCCTCTACCCTTGGATTAATATTTCCTTGCAAGTAAGGCTTCAACAACTTCAAGATCACTATCTAAAATTTCTTCTTCTTCTTTTGCACTCTCTATTTGAGTGGATTTTGATTTCTTTCCCTTTGTCTTGAGTGAGAACTTGGCTTCAAATGTAGACTCAATACCTTTAGAACTAGGGACATAGTTATTGTAGTTATCCAACTCAAAAGTTGTCAATCTTCCAACTAGAGCATTCAAAGTTATATTTCCATTTGGATTACATCTCATCTCTTGAATAGAAGATACTTTAATTGCATAGATAGGAAGAAGGGTTCTGAGTACCTTTCTTACAACTATTGTTAGTATTTTTCTTTTCAGCAATATCTTCAACTAATTATGTTCCAGAAGGAGTCTTGTTAAAATTGAGAATCTCTCTTATGTAAGACATCTTGATCTTTAGCTTTGGTCCTTGAAACCTTCTCTACAAGTACCAAAGGCTTTGATACCAATTTTTGGAAATATAAGAGGAGTAACTAAGAGGGGAGGGGTGAATCAGTTACCACAAAATTAATTCTTAGATCCCTTAGATGTCAATATAAATCTAAACTAAACTCTATTGAAACTTAGGAAATACACAAGAAAAATGTTTTAACTTCATAAACACTGAAATAGCTTGGTAAATGCTTAACATGAAAATCTTAAGATATTATCTATGATTGATATAACTTTAACCTAGTTGCAAACACATAAGAGAAATGACATGAATACAAGATTTTAATGGGGAAACTTAATTTGGGAAAACCACCAATTGCAACTAGTTACTAATTTTCACTTTTTTGAAGTGAGCCCTGTTAGGAGCCAACCCTATTAAAGGTTACAAAACAAAACACATTGTAGGTGTGATCCTATTAGAGGATTTAATCACCCAATTAGGAGTGACCTTATTAGAGGTCTTTAGACAATTCAATAGAAATGCCACCTTCTTAGATGATTTTAAAATAGTTGTTAAGCCAATTCTATTAAGAGATTTAGATCACTTCTACAATGTTTAGAGAGTAACAATGAGATGACCTGATTCCTGATGCAATTGAATTGCTTATTATAGATCTCAATTTTGGCTTGTATACTTGATCCTTATTAATTGAATGAATATTTGCATCTCGACAAGGATATTCTTCTTATCCTTCTAATTTTCTTCCTCGAAGCATCATTAAATTTTCAATTTATGTTCCACACATTCAATGCTCAACTTGAAATTATATTTATATCTTACACATTGTCTAGTCAACTTGAATACAACTCAGAATAATTAATATTCATCTTCTTAGTTGACTAAAACCAATAAAAAATTCAATTGAACTCAAGATGCCAAAACAAGAAAATCCTTTGTTAACCGACCCTACTCGGTAGATACTATCTCAAAGTGATTTTCCTATGTTAACCAAGTGAACTTAGTTAACACTGCATATTAATAAAGTTCCTTTGGTAACTGAGTGAGCTTGGTTAACACTTGTTTCATCCAACATTTCCTTCATTAATCAAGTGAGCTTGATTAAATTCAACTTTTGTAAGCTTTACTTTGTTACTGAGTGAACATGTTAGACACTATCTTCTAAACTGGGCAAACTCTAGAATGCCCAGTAGACTTAGGAAACTATTTTCAATGCTCAAGTAAGCTCAACATACACTGACTAGTAATGATATGACATTTTTTGTAACATCAAATATAATACATAATTAATCAATTATTTCCAATAGCCACATAGTTGGTGTCTAGGTACATTAGGCCTGAGTCTCCAATGGTTGCTAAATGCAATCTCATGAGTTCATGCCATGCCTTGAAGTTATCTATGTTTAGCTTAGGGATCTCCCTTCTATAAGACATCTTGATCTTTAGCTTAGGTCCTTGAAACCTTCTCTACTAGCACCAAAATATTTGATACCAATTGTTAGAAATATAAGAGTAACTGAGAGGGGAGGGGTGAATTAGTTTTTACAAAAATATATCCCAGATCCCTTAGATGTCAATACAAATAAAAACCAAACTCTACTGAAAATAGAAAATATTGTTGTAACTTGGTTAGCACTAAATCACTAAACAAACTCTAAGAATCTTTGTTACTTGGTAATTACTAAAATATTTATTTCTTAAGGTGCTTAGTGTTATTAACTAAAATTAACTAAGTTGCATAAATAGAAAGAAAATAACATGAACACATATGATACGAGGATTTAATATGGAAACCCAATTTGAGAGAAACCACCAATTGCAACTAGTAATTTTTTTTCACTCTTCTGAAGTGAGCCTTATTAGGAGCCAACCAAGTTAAAGCTTACAAAAAACATTGTTAGTTGTGACCCTATTATAGGATTTAAATCACCCTATTAGGAGTGGCCTTGTTAGATGTCTTTAAAAACTTTAATCTAGAAATGCCACCTTGTTAGAGGATTTGGTAAATAGTTGTTAGGATAACTCTGTTAAGATATTTAATACACTACTACAATTATTAGAGAGTAACAATGATACAACCTGATAGCTGATGCAACTGAATATGTTGACTTCAAATCTCTACTCTTGCTTGAATTCTTGATCCTCCTTGATTAGATAAAACTTTGTAGCTTAGTCAACTAAGGATAATCTATTATCCTTCAAATTTGCTTCTTTGATTTATCTTCTCAATCTCATGCCTTTCTTCAATCCTACAACTTGACTTTATACTTATATATTTTTCCTTATCAAGTCAACTTGAATAAACTTACAAATATTCAATATTCATCCTTTAAGTCATCTAGACTTAAAAAGTATAAATTCATCAAACTAAATATATTGATTCAAAAAATTCTTCGTTAGCCGACCCAACTCGGTCAACACTAACTCAAAAAAAACTTTCTTCAAACTTCCTTTAGTAATTGACTAAGCTCGATTTACACTAGTTCCATGTCAACTTCTCTTTGGTGCCCAAGTGAACTTGGTAGACATTTTCTTACTGCAAACTTCCTTTTGTACCCGAGTGAGCTTAGAAGATACTATCTTGAAACTTGATTATCTCTTGAATGTTCAATAGATACTAGAAACTATTTTTATTGCCTGAGTGAGCTCGAGAGACACTAACTAGTAAAGACTTGAAATTTTGTGTAACATCAAAGATAATATACAATTGAAAAATTGTTTTCAATAGGTAGCACATGATTTATGTAATATCACTTGCTAGTTTTGTGAGAGCTTAGCCCTATATAAGAAACCACAATGGTAGTTGTTGGTGTGAGAGAAAAGGACAAAGGCAAAAAGGAAAGTCCAACAAGACAAGGCTTGACACATTAGCCAAGGGAGAATTTGTGAAGGTTGGAAGCATGACATGGGATGTGTGGATTCATTCTTGTTTACATGCATTTCTTGGTTGTGCCTATGGCTTTGAAGGCTTAAATGGTTGTATTGCAATGGTGTTTTTGTTGAATAATACATGGCAATAGATTCTTTTGGACACTGGGTTTTTCCCTCAATGAGGGTTTCTTAGGATATATATCTTGTGTCACATTTGAGTATGTTATTTATTCTATTGAATGTGGATTTTAATTACATGTTTATTTCAAATCTGTTATGGGTTTTGTGGAAATGGTAATATTTGTGGTTGTAGGTTTCCTTACAATTTTAAGTATTGTGGCTACTAAAGATTTTCATTTAGAGCTACTTAACATTAAAATAAATTTTCTTCATGGTGATTTGGATGAAGAAATACATATGGTACAACCATAGGGATTAGAGATCAAAGGTAAGGAGAAATTAGTGTGCAAGTTGAAGAAAATTTCATATAGCTTAAAGGAAACACCTTGCTAATGGTATCTTAAATTTGACATTTTTAAAAATGAACATGGTTATACTCTGTGTCATTCTGACCATTGTGCTTATTTTAAGAGGCTAGATGGTGATAGTTATATTATTTTACATTTATATGTTGATGATATGATTGTAGCTAGGTCTAACATGGATCATATTAAGGGGTTAAAACAATAGTTAGCACATTCATTTACTTTGAAGTATTTGGGGACAGCAAAGAAAATCCTTGCTATGAAAATTTCTAGAGATAGAAAGAATAAAAATTTGACATTATCACAAGTTGATTATATTGGGAAGGTGTTGCAACATTTCTCTATGGAAAATGGAAACGTTGTTAGCACACATTTGCTTGGTCATTTGAAATTGACTACAAAGATGTTTCCAAAGATAACAAAAGAGGAGGCTAAAATTTCCAAGGTACCTTATGCTTCAACTAGAGGGAGCTTAATGTATGCCATGGTATGTACTAGGATAGATATTACACATGCAGTGGGAGGTTTTAGCAGGCATATAATTCATCCAAGGATTCAACATTGGAATGCAATTAAATGGATTCTCAAGTATTTGAGAGGAACATCTAGTTATTGTTTATATCTAGGGGGCTCTACTATTGATTTATAGGGCTATGTTGACTCATATTTGGAAGGGGATATTGATACCAAGAAGAGTACTACAAGTTATGTATTTACTATTCATAGAACAACAATGAGTTGGATTTCTAGGTTGTAGAAGGTTAATGGTTTATCCACTATAGAGGTAGAATATGTTGTTACTACAAAGCAAGCCAAGGAGATGATACAATTTTAGTTATTCATGGAAGAATTAGGACACCCATAGAGGGATACTTATTTTTTCATAGATAGCTAGAGTGATGATATTCATCTTGCAAAAAATTGTGCTCTACTTTCAAAGAGAAAAATATAGTTGGGGTATCATTTCATTTGGTCAATTTTCGATGATGGATAGTTAAAGCTAGAAAAGATGCACATAGATGATAATCCAAGAGATATATATACCAAGGTAGCAAAAAGGGAATAGTTGAGCTCCTCTCTAGCTTCAATTAGTCTTCTAGACTAAAATAAATAAAAGAACAATAAAGTCTAGGGTGGTTTGATATTCCAATAGGAGCTATAGGTTTAGCACTACTAGAATCAATCTCCAAGTGGGAGATTGTTGTGATGTGGATCATAATTACACTCAAAGATATATTTTTTCCCCTTTATTCAACATAATTTCCCCCTATATTATTAATACAAAGATTTGGGGGCTACACCCTCAAGACGTGGCCTAGGGGCAACACCCTTGGTGTGCTCCCTGTTGCAGTATGGGGTGGGGTCAAGGGGTAACACTAGCACACCTAGGTTTTTGGGGAAAATGACCCCAAAGACAAAAATGAATTTTCTATTGTAAATGATATCAACTGTTATTTTTCTATTAGATGACTCATTCAAACCCTAATTTTTCAAGTAGCAAAATACTTGTATAAAATGTCTTAGGGTTAGGGATTTCATAATGTATGATGAGATTATAGCTTCTTGCAATAGTATTGAGATGTAAGTGATTACATATTGTAATCACTCGATAATAATAATATTAGACTTGTTGTTGGTGGACGTATGTCAGGGATTAGATGAACCATGTAAAATTTATGTGTCTTGTGTTCTCTTCTATGCAATTTATTATTTTTTGATATTGGTTATATCTGTATATAATTGTCATTTATGTTTGTGGTTAATCCTAACATGTTGAATGTGTATGCACTTGTGACTGGCTAGCTCATCAATTAGGATGAAAACTCTATTTATTTGGTGTATAGCCCATATGATAGACAACAAAATATCTCTACAATTTTGAGTTGCACAATTAATTCCTTAACTAGTTCTTATCTAGATGGCCTTCCTTTATATTTTAATCCTTTATATCCTTTTGAAATTTCATTATGGAAAATTTTAATCCTAAGCTAGTGGGTTGGAAAGATTATTTTTTTGGCTACTAGTTTAGTTAGGCTCCTCAAAACCCACCAAATGTTGCAACAAAAACATGGGCAGACAAGAAATTGGACCTAATAAACATGGGTGATTCTTTGGTCGAATCTAAGAAACATGGTTTCCTCATTAAATTGGACCTTTCCAAGTCTTATGATAGGGTGGACCAGGATCTCCTATTAATTGGTTTTTTGAATCTTTTGTGTTTGGCCTCCATACCATTCAACCAATCAACAAATTTAGTTTTACTCCTACTTCATTTTCCATTATCAATGGCTCATCTTCAATGTTCTTAAAACCATATAGAGGCTTGAGATAGGGAGACACCATATTTCTTATCCTTTTTTCCATCATGGTTGATTTCTTAGGTATATATTTGGGTCTTCTAGGGTTTAAGGGGTCATTTATGGGTTGACACCCTCTTCTTAACCTCAATATTGTAGCTATGAAAAATTTATAGACGACACTATCCTCGTGGGAGAGACTTCTATGAAGGAGTTCAAGGATGCTTAGGATTCTTTGAATTCTCATACTCTTTTGAAAGTAAATCTCATTGATTAGGATAAAATATCGTTTTATTTTGTGTATACATTAGAGGATAGATAACAAAATATCTTTAGAATTTTTGGTTGGATAATTGATTGCTTGATTGGTTCTTATCTTGGCCTACTATTATAATTTAATCCCTTAAGACCTTTTGGAATGTCATTTTGGATAATTTTAATTTTAAGCTAGTGGGTTGAAAAGGTAATTTTCTTAGTTAGGATGACAAAGTTACCCTACTTATAGATATCTTTAGAACATCCCCACTAATCCTTTAATCCTTTTCAAAAATCCTTGGAGAATATGTTGTGATCTTGGAAAGGATTCAAAAGAACTTTATATGGTCATGGATGGAAGGATGAAAAGGAATTCTCCTAATGGGTTTAGATCAAATTTGTAGACATAGGGCTAAGGGTGGAGTTGGTGGTAGACCAATCAAAATCCTAAATAAGGCTTTCATCACTAAATAGATATGGGGAATGTATGGAAAGTAAAATGATTTACCTCTATAGCTCTTAATCTCTTGATTCTTTCCTCTCATCCCTTAATATTTATAATGCATCTTGTATTTAGAGCTCTATGTTGGATGCTAGGCATCTAGATAGCATCAGGGATAGATCAAGATTAGGTAATATATAAAAAAGATCAAATAATGGGAAGATTCTTGTCTTAATGACATTCCATTGAGGGAAGGTTTCAAAGATCAAGTTCTGATTTATTCTTGCAAAATGTTTTATGGTAGTATGATTTCAAGCTATTGGATCAATGGTAAGTGGATGAACCTTACTTCCATCAATCTCAGTCTATCAAAGATATAGATGTGGCTTAATTCTTAGAGGATCAATATGGATGATTATGACTCTCTCATTTGGGCATTTAATCACAATGGTTGTTACTTTTTTTTCTATGACATCTTGTAACTCACACCTAGTGACAACTTCCCTTCTAGGGCTCTTGCTGGTTTATAGTGCTAACTCATAAAATTGGAAATTTCTACTAGAATGTGTTTCAAATTCAAATTATTTCTATTGATAACATCTGTAAGAGATACTCTCAATTGGTAAATAGATGCTTCCACTAGAAAATTGATTTGGAGACCACCTTCTACATGTTCTTCCCCTGTCCTTTTTTCTTGGGAATTTTGGGATACTATATTGGTTGGTTGGAATTTAAATTGGGTGTTCTTGGGTAATATCAAGGATTTCACAACTCGATGGATCTATGCAGCATCAAATCACAATGCCAAGTTTATATGAAACTTGATTTTACACCATCTCTTTTGGAAAATTTGCAAGGAACAAATCCCCAAAGTGTTTAGTGATTAGGAAGGGTCAACCTGGGTTACTGCAAAAATAGTATTAAAGCAATAGAGAAAAAAATTATTTCCATTAAAAAATATGGTGATTTGGATGAAAGATGAAATAGAGACAAGTTATTCTGGTTGCCCCTTTTGAAGTATTGGATGAAGGCTAATTTTGACATTGATGCTAAAGAAAACCATGATCAAGATGGATACAGGGGTATTATTAGGGATATTAATGTTACTATGACTATGTTTTCCCCTTTAGGTATCGAGATGAGTCATATTTTTAAAGCTAATGCTACTCTCTAGGCTAATCTTGCTATGCCACTTCAATGTACATAACTTTGAACTGAGGGGGATTCCAACAAAATTATTAGATACCTACTTGGAAAATCCTTTTGGGCTAGGTAAAAGCATAAACCTATATAAAATTGGTGATATTATTCAGAGTTGGAAAATGAAGTAAACCAATGAAATGTGTAGAAATTGATCAATTTTTTATTTATAATTTTTAACAATTATTTGGAATAAGAATTGATATATTTTCATTTTTTTTATAGTCAATTTTTTACTTGCTAAAAAAAAGCTAAAAATTAGGGGTCTAGTTCCCACCACAAAATTATATGGACAAAAACATATTTCCCTTTGATCTTAGACTATGTTATAGGTAACATATATATCTAGAACATTTAAAAAAAAATGGCTTTAGACCTATATTATCACTTTTATAATGATTCAAATTTCAACTCACCTAAAATCAATAGTTCTCATTTCCCACCACATTTTTCAAAAAAAATCTATTCTAACTAGAATAAAAATTATACATTCTAGAAGAGGACTCTCTCCTTTAGAAAGTCATATTATTTTTAATTTTTTAATATGATTTAATATATTTTTTAATTTCTCAAAATTGACATCTTTTCGAGTGTTAAAGTGCATTCTTGTAGAATTTCTTCATTACAATATACTATATCTAATTAAAACACTATAAAAAAGATATATGAGTATATTCTTGACTTTGAGCTCTATAAAATGGTGTTTATAAGTTATTTAAAAAAGATGATAAAAAATAGTAAGAGTTTTTGAAACTTCTTATTTTTGAAATAGTTATATTTCTTTAGTAATTGGATATAAAATAGTATAAAACATGCATTCAATAGACATTTCCAATTGGAAAAATGTCAGACCATATATAGCTTAGCTAGAATAAATTTATCTAGATCATATGTTTGAACAAAATTGTTTTAGATATAAATACTCAAATTTAGCTGTTTTGATAAGTCAGCCTAAATGGTGACACAGCTTTGTACTTTTACCCTTGAGGACCGCATGGATGGTTGATAACATAATCAAAAAAATTAAAATCTATCATTAAAGTTTTTGAGAATATTATCATTTCTCATTCCTACCAGGAGGCCAACATGTCTATGGATTGGATAGAAATTTTTTTGTTTCATCCTAAGAAATTTTTCCTTTGGAAAGGGAATCTAAATTTAGATTTGAGCTTAAGGAAATAATTAAGGCAGATATGAAACATAATGACATGAAAAATATAACAAATAATGATAGAAGTGATAGAAAAACCTAGGAGGTAGTGGCATGCCTTTCTCAATAATTTTGATTTGCATGTTATATCAATGATTATTAGTTTAACTACTACTATTTTTACATTAGGGAACATTTTGAATTTGGACATTGGTAATAGAGATTTGGTTCATAAGATTGATTTTAGAGATACAGATTGTGCTCTAAAACATGAGGAACCAAGCTCTTGTAAAGAATGGAAGGATTTTTTGACTATATGGGAACAACTTGAGATGGTTAGAGTAAACATTTATCTAGAACTGGACATGGGTTCAAGTTAAAAGCTACTTCAAAGCTCTTCAAGAGCTAGAGGAAAGATACATCTATCATGTATGGTATCTCATTCACTCTTACTCTAGGCTTTATTTCAAAAAAAAATGTCCTCCCTTGTGATGTCATGGATTTTGAAAAGGAAAGGAAGGCCATAGACAATGTTGTTGCTTAATTTTGTAAAAGTGACAAGGAGAGGAGTGCTCTAATAAATTATGGAAATTACTACTCAATCATACAAATTAAACCTATTTGGAGTAAGGTGCTATAAAGTATTAGGTCATATCTCACCTTGGATGGAAAGTTTTCTAGAGTCCATAGTTATAAGTTTTATTTTATGAATCATTTCCATAATGGTGAAAGGGTATCTTTTCCATTTTATATTTTGAAGCCCCTAAACAATAGTGTTATCAACTATAAAAAAAGTCTAGTAGGAAATTCTACCCAAAGGGCATATTATTCCTTTTTCAAAATAATATAAAGTCTCCCCCCTTCACCAACAATAATAAAATAATAAGAAGAGGAGGATGAAATGTCATATGCAGTGAACAAAAAATCTCCTTGGGGTTTGAAAGTTAATAAAGTGGGGATTGTATTGGATGACAGTAAAAGTGGGATAAAAAGTAGGAAATATTCTAATAAGGGTTTGATAGATTTTATGGATGTTGGGGACTAGGGCCCAGATGTTTGGAAGGATGATCCCAAGGTATTGGAGACTAATGTTTAAGTTTAGGTGAAAGGTAAATCTGAGTTATGGGAACAATGAGGGATTCTATCTTTATCCTTTATAAATAAGAAGATCCAAGATAAAAGTTAAAAAGGGGAGGATGAAGAAGCCCTTTTTGATGGGTGATGCAAGGAGGGAACAAAATAGCTGGGGCCAATGGCACACCTAACTATCCAATCACTTTGTTGAGTAAACACAATGGAAGAAAAAATCAAAGAGAACAACAACAAGGAGTGAAGGAACAAAAACACTTTATTGATTCATTCAATTATCAGCATACATGCCTAGCTGTAAAGCCTTCTAGGTTACAACCAAATACAAAATACAACTTCAAATCCATAATCTAGCTTCAAAATATGCTATTCTAGAAACTAGTTCCTCTACTTTGACTTCCCATTTAGACTCTCTAAGCTATCTTAACCGAAACCAAATACCCCTTTTATAATTGCCAAAATGGCTTATAGAAGTTTCTAGATCATTACAAGAAGGAAGACCAACCCTAAAATGGTGTACACACATCCCAAGATATAATTCTATCATTAAATTCTTGATCCAAATTAAATATATAAGTCAACTCAAACTAGAAACCAATCACTACAAAAACTTAGTTGAAGAAGGAACTAAGCATCAGTATATAATATGTTCACTCAACACTTGAACGAATGCTCAGTCAATAGTAGTAATATGCAATTGTTGTAACTTGGGTCAATACTAATAGAATGAATAGGATAACATGACAACCAGCAAGAAAACATGACTCAACAACAACTTCAACTTAGGTGATACTGAATAGACTGGCACTCGATTATGATTGCAACTTGACAACAACTCAAAGAATGAACACATATGAGTATGATAACATGTCAAACAAGGATGTTTCTACATCAAAATACCAAAGTAGAAAGAAATCATTCTCTTGAATCATGCAAGTGTCACAACCTGAGTTGAATCAAACTCAGATTGACAAATACATGCAACATCTTGATTTGGTCTATTCTTCCATGTCCCCAAATATTCATATTAATCTTTTCCTCTTGTGCTCTTATCTATGATCCAATATATGTTCAATGTCTTCAATCTACTTCTTAAGTTAATCATCAAGCACAAGAACTCCATTTTTTGATGCATTATACACATACAAATCAACAATATTAAATATAGGAGATATATCCATGTCATCAAGAAACTCAACTTTATAAGCATTACCACTATCAAACTTCCTCAAGATCTTACAAGGTCCAAACTTCTTCATTTTTACCTTACTATATGTTCCAACAAGAAATCTTCCTCTCTTCAAATCAATCATCAACTCATCACCAACTTCAAAAAACATGATGTCTTCTAGACTTATCAACATTCTCCTTATACTTATGATTAGTTTGTTCCAACTTCAACTTCACTTTCTTATGTAAAGACATAATAGAACCAGCAAGTTCTTCCCCTTCAACAATTTTATTCTCTTCACCAACAACATCCCTCAAATTTGATACTCCTCTAGTATGCATTCTAGTAAAAATCTCAAAAGGTGTTTTTCCTATACTCCTATTTACAAAACTATTATATGAAAACTCTAGGTATTCTTTCGAAGTCATTCTAAAATCTATGAATTATTATTTCATCTCTCTCTTTTACATAGACAAACACATATGATAAATCTTACAGTGATTAATGTAGATAAACTTGATAAATGAAATTCATGGTTAATACATCTAGACATATCTATGATAAATATTATATTTGGGTAAGAAATAACAACCTTCTGAGTCCCAATATAGATAATGTATTTAATTAGAACATATTAAGTCACATACATGGATAAAGCATTTTTAAATGATACAATGGATGTTGATCTAAGGATGGAATTTTGGTAGGTTGACTAGAAGGTTATGACCCCATTTGATCATTCAAACCCATCTTTGATAGAAGATATTTTGGTGATTCATAGTAGGGTGCTCATTCTACTAATGAGGTAATTCCTTTTTCTTTCCCTTCTCTCGCTTTTTCTTTCATGTTAGTAGAGATAGATCTAGAAGTTATGTTTACTAATAATGTTCATCTTCAATTTATTATGTCATCACTTATGCTCTTGTAATGGCTTTCCAAATAATATATTTGTGGTTGAGATGTTTCTTCAGCTGAGTTCTCTCTTATTGGTTTATTTGTGTTTGTTTTAGTACTAACTCCTTTTTCATGTCTTTTTATGTCTATTTCTATTTGCTTTTGTTTTTCTTTGCACCCTCATGCATGGATGTAGAGTTAGGACCCTTTGTATTGATAGCTTGTTCTCTATGACTAAGTGACATTCTAGCTCACTACAATTCACTGGAATTTCTTCTTATTCTCCTCTCTACTTTACCACAAGCATGGGTTGACCCACACTTTCACTAAAGTGAGGGCTAAATGTATTCTCTTAAATTATAAGCACTCCAATTTGATCAAGGTTTAATAACTATTTAATGCAATATCATCAACCTCCTTGTGCCTTTCCTTAGATTTATTTTCTAATATATCCTTTCTCTTAGGTGGAATTGGGATAAAACCTAATAAATTCTCTTTAAAGCTCCTATTTTTATAGTGTTAAGCTCAAGGTAGGATTTCTCCTACTAGATCTTCCCTTTACTTCAACTATCCACATGGAATTTTCTCTTTACATCATAATGAATATATCTTGAGTTTTGTAACTAAATCTAGAGATCCAACCCCTATTTTTGGATCCTAAAGGGATCCAAGAGGTTTTGAGAGACAAATGTCAAGATAACAGTGTGCTTCTAACCAATTACGGGTGCAATGCACTCGTTAACAATCAAGGGCACAATACCCCCAGATGGGCCAATCAAGGTCGAAGTGTACCTCATATTGGGACCTACTTTAGGTCCCATGTCTCGATACCTTTGGGGTGTTAATTCATAGGTAAGTCAGCCTATAGGAGTTAGTCAATTCTAAGATCCATATAAACCATTCAATTTTACCCATATCTACATCTAAGCATCTTATCATCGTGTGTTCAAGCATTCATGCACTCAAGCTTTTGTGTTCTAAAGAATTCATCAAGCAATCAAGGAATTCAAGTTATCTCCGTTGAAGTCTAGTGATACATGCATTGAATGAGTTTATGCTAGATCCTTTATTTCATTTTCAATATTCAAGCTCTTCCTTCATACATCCAGAATCCTTTGTTACATCTTTTGAGTCCATCCTTTCAAAATATGTATTGATCTACATATATTTTTAAGGAATATTTTAAGCATGTACATTCATGGAGGTTTTGGTTTCATTTTGATTTTGTTTCTAGGGTTTTGTAGTGAAGTCAATTCTATTAGATCTACTGACTTAGTGCAAATTTAAGAGCATATTCATTGATTTGCATTTCTTCATGTCATATATATCACTACAAATTCCTACCATTGTATCTTTATTTTAATTCAAGGTTAATTCCTAAACTCTGTGTTTTGCAACCTTCAAATATCCAATTGCTGAATAGGTTATGTAATATAATACCCTTTTTGGCTCTTTGTGAAACTGAAAAATTAGAATTAGTGACACATACAATCAATTAGGTTTGTAGCACAACCCTAGTGATCCATTTTCCCCTGATTATCTTGTTCGGCCCTCATAGATCTCTAAACAATTTTTGGGTTTTCTTTTGCTTTCAATTTTTAGCCTACATTTTGGATTACAATATCTTATGACATCATTCAATAGTATATTTTCAAGTTTATATTCTACAAGGTATATCATCTATTACTTTATATTTCTATTTCCCTTATTGCATTATTATATTTATCCTTTCTGCTTCAATCCTCCTAAGCTGGGGGTGAGAGGGAATTAAACCCATGCTCTTCATTCTTCTTTTGTCCATTAGGTTTACATTGACATTTCTTCTTGTATCAATCTAATATAATCAAAAGGGGTAGATCTTGTTCTTCCCCCTTCATTTAAATGTGTGGTTGGTTTATTTGCATTTTCCAATCATACACCTGGGTATACGTAGGCGTTGTCAATCTATGCTAGTATAGGTCAACTTAGTCCACCTATAACAAGATTATCTTGAAAGGAGATAATCATGAGGTCTCAAGGAAGTTAAAAAAAAGAATAAATAAATAAGGAATGCGCTAAAATATATTATGAAAAAGATGAAATAATTACACTTATGAGGACCATGAATAGAAATGGGCAATAATCTAGAGGTTTGGGAAAAGAATGGAAGGATAGAAAAGGGCCCAAATACTAAGGAGAGAAAAAGGTATCAAAACAAGTTCTTCCATTTTAATATGATATATTTATCGCTCATTTTAGTGGTATTATGAGGCAAGTTATAGTCTTGATAAAGGGAGAAGAAAAGATAAAGAGATAAGTGATAAATTACAATGAGAAAAGACATCACCAAGATGAATGATCTAATCCCCTAAATCTTGGACCCTTAAGTCCATTCCCATGTACAACAGCATGAAAAAAAGAAAGAAAGGAAAACAAGGGAAAATCATAAAAGAATGAAAATACTCAAAAGGGATTATTACTTAAAATAGAAATCAACTAGAGAAAGAGACCCTGGTAGAAGAATCATCTCACCCACTAATATCATATTTGGAAAGCTAGTAGAGAGAGAGAGAGAGAGAGAGAGAGAGAGAGAGAGAGAGTATTTCTCAAGAAGATTTATGTGCCTTACTATGCATTACAAAAACTAAAAATAAAAGGGTATGATTGAATAGTCTAGAAGGTTTGTGTGCCTCATAGTCATTCTTGTGGACAAGTTGGTGTCTTTTGCATGCATGTGTACACCCATGTATCAATTTACTTGCATCACCATGGTGTTTAAATATGTTTGCACTCTTTATGGATGAACATGTGTCTACAATGGATATAGATACTTGTTTTTGTGAAAATGCATTTTATAGGGATGGAAAAGAGTCACTTATACACATTAGGGACTGGCATGTTTCAAAGTAAAAGTGAAAGTGCATAGAAAATAAAATATAGTACACAGATGGTGTTGAGTGACCCTCTATCCCTCATGAATTTGTCAACAGGATTGGGACATAAGACATTTTGACAGAGGCATATGTTTTAGTAGATTTGCTAAATCCCACTTGGATTTAACCCCTCTCCCCTCTTTCTCTAATTCCTCTTCTACTTTGTTGAAAACTGTATGCTACTTATAGGCATTTGTTTGGGTAAGGCCACCCATGGAGGCCCATTTATATTCTATGACAACTTAGAATGTTAAAAAAATTTAGGGTGGCTTCCAGAAATATGGAGAATCTCTATAACTTTCAAGAGAATCTTTCATAATTACATGAAGCTTTTAATTTTTTCATGATTGTTATCATGTCACAAAATTTGTAATTTTTTCTAAGGAATTTTTTTTCTTCTTTCTCAATGTTAATGAGAAATAAAAAAATTTTAGTTTTTAAATAGGAAAAAAATAATATTAATAATTAAATATTGTGTTTTAGTCTACTAAAATTTAATTATTTACTTTAATTGGCTCATTGGCTTAGTGAAACGAGAAAATATGCATGAAATGAATGCATAAGTTATCTAGTCATAGGTAAGAACTAGTAATATTGGCTAGAGGGACCATTCATGTTTTACAAGATAGATTTAAATCATAACCTACTTATTAATGAATAATTAGCCAACCCCTATCATGAAATGGATTTTTTAATGCATTTAAAGAAAAATATCCATCATTTATAATGCAATTAAAAAATATTCCTAAATATATTACCAATTTTAGAAATTAGGCTTGATTAGAAATTATCAATGAATCCCTTGTAACCATTTTTAGTAAATACAATTTTTTTTCTTTTGAAACAAAATTTGTGTGTAAAAACCTTAATTTAATATCTTTTTAAACATTTATAACAAATGATTTTGAAATAGTTTCAAAGGAAAAATTCAATGATGAAATTTTTAAGTTAAAAGTCAAGCTCATAATGGTGTGGTCACATGCAATCCTTTTCATAGCCTCTAATACAATTTTCAAACAAAAAATATTAATGACTTTTAAGTTATTTTCAACAATTAATATTAAGAAACTTAAAATTATTAAAATAAATAAATTCAAAGTTGACATCTACAAGTTAAAAACTTAAGCTTCATGAAGAAGGATGGATGCATCACTATCCTTCCTTTTTTAATAATGAATGAATACAATAGAAGTCTTTTTTTCATTTCAATATCTTTTTTTAAAATAGTAAAAACATTTATGTTGAGGTCTTTTACCCATTTATAACATAAGACTTTCAAATAGCTTGAAAAATAAATTCTAAGAGATGATTCTAAAATTAGGAAGTGGGGTTTCATTAGAGATGGTCAATTTCCTCACTTGTGATCAAATAATTTTTGAGAAAATATTACAATGGTATTTCCAACAAAATTAGATTCATTTTTAGCCATTTACAACATAGGACTTTCAAATAGTTGGAAAAGTTCATTTCAAAGATGTCATTTTAAAATTATAAAGTCAAGTTTAATTAGAGATTATCAATGCACCACTTTACTTCCATGTTTCTTTAGGAATAATCAATATGTCACTTGTAATCCTTTTCCATAAATGTCGATTCTTTTTCAAACAATATTTGTAATGACAATTTAAGATGAACTATTTTCACCCATTTATTGTATAAAAGTTTAGAAAATTAAATTCAAAGATTTTATTATCAAACTAAGAAGTCAGACTTAATTAAAGATGATCAATAGTTCACTTGCAATCCTTTCTCATAAACACCAATATTTTTCAAATAAAATTTATTATGACTTTTAAGATGAACTACTTCTCATCAGTTATATCATACAACTTTCAAATAATTTGAAAAATAATAAAAAACACAACTATTCAAATGAATAACTTAATCTTTACAAAAATAACTTAATCCTTATCACAAATTTCAACAAGTTCCATATAGTGGCTTATATTTGATATAAATATTAATAATTTAATTTTTTTAAATTATTAAATAAATGTAATAAATAGAAGTAGAATATAAGTACTCAAAGTTTGATGGCAAGAATTCATTTAAATGAAATGATTATATAGTGTTAAAATAATCAATTAGTGTGTGGAATACTATTTATAGAAAAAATTAAAATTAGAATATGAAATAGTTAAACTTAAAAATATAAATTAAGGTGAATAGATATTAGAACAAGAAGAGAGAATAAATCTTAAAAAAATTAAAGTTTACATATATTTTTACATATAGAAGCATCCTAGAATATTGCCTCATAATACAATAATGTTTCCTCTGAATCTGCTCCTATAACACTCAAATATATTAGCTATTATAATAGTATAGTCTATGAAAAATACAATATAGAATCATAAGATTTAAATCTAACATGCCCGGCCCACATAGTAGCTTATATTTGATATCAATTGTAATAATTTAAACTTTTTAAATTATTAATTAAATGTAATAAATAGAAGTATAACATAAGTACTAAAAGTTTGATGGCAAGAATTCATTTAAATGAAATGATTATACAATGTTAAAATAATGAATTAGTGTGTGGAAAATTATTTCTAGAAAAAATAAAATTAGAATATGAAATAGTTGTACATAAAAATATAAATTAAGATGAATAGATATTAGAACTAGAAGAGAGATAATAAATCTAAAAAAAAATTAAAGTTTACATATATTTTAACATATAGGAGCATCCTAGAATATTGCCTCATAAAATGGTATTGTGTTTCCTTGAAATTTGCTACTATAACACTCAAATGTATTAGCCAATCAAATTGCATTAAATTTTTTTTAATGATTAAAGAAATAAAAAATTTGCATATATACTATAGTAAAATGAAAAGTTAAATTAACAAGTATAAATGCTTACTTGTAACTTGCTGAAATCAAAAATTTTAATCATTAATTAATCACAAGCGATTGTAATAGTATAGCCTATGACAAATATAATATAGAATCATTATATTTACATCCAACATGCTTGGCTATAAGGACTTCGAAGTTACAATGATTAAAAATAAGAATGGAACTCAATCCTCGTATGTGAAGATCTACCTCCTAGCTACCATCCCTTGAGATGCTCCTAGTTTCTCCATGCTCCACTCCATGATTAATCCCCAACTGATGGAATAACTCTAGACATCACAAGACACTCTACTCATACTAAACCAAGATTTAGGCCAGCCTAGCAAGTTACATCAAAAAAATACTTACATTAAATAAATACTCAAGCCACAAGTTGGCTTGGTAGATTAAATAACTCTTAAGACAAGCCAAAAATTTACAATCATAACTAACTCATAAGATAAAATAACATTATGCAACCTTCAGGTGTGTCTCCAAAAGAGATGACCTATCCCCCAACAAATAACAACATAGAAGAAATATAACACAAATATTCAAATCCAAAACAACATGTATTCTCGTAATAGAATCATAAGATTTGCATCCAACATGCCTAACTATAAGGCCTTCCTAGTTACTAACAATACAAAGGAGAATACAACTCAATCCTCATATGGAAAAATCCACCCCCTAGCTACTCCATGCTTCACTCCAAAATTCATCCCCAATTGACTAAATGATTGTAAACACCACAAGACCCTACACTTATACTAAACCAATCCATAGGTTGGCCTATCAAGTTACATTAAATAAATAATCACATTAAATAAACACTTAAGCCACAACTTTTCCTGGGAGACTAAATAACACTTCAAACTGGCCCCTAGTTTACAATCATAACTACCTCATAAGATTAAAAGAAAACTATGCAACCTAATCCATAGGCCCACATGCCATCTAGTGATCCATATCTAAGAGCACACAAGATCACTCCTACAGATCAATGCTCATAGAAAAAATCTCCAATTTTTTCCCAAGAAATATGAAATATGTTACTAGGAACCACCAAAAGGGCTCTAACTCAAATACGATCAGTCCAACCCTTATGTGTACATAGGAAAAGTTCCACCAATATGACTTGAACATAAACCTAACTACAAAAAAGGTAGGGTCCAAAAAATATGATGAGTTCATGATCATGGTCTATTTATGTTGATCATTTTTATGTAGGTGGAGTATACTAGGGAAAATGATATGGACTACAATAACCTAGAGAATGTAGTTTTCAAGTGGAGGAATATGGAGTGACTATCAAAGATGTAAATAATGATCCTATGGAACAAGATGATTATGTAGTAGAAAACACAACTGAAGATGATGGTACAAATACATTGATCCATGACTCATTTATTATTGGAATAGTTGAGCATGATGATCAATATGCCTTTGATATTTTTTATGATTTACCTCTACTCGAGAAAGTCTACGATTACCTTTACGAAGGCTCCCAAACAACTCTCTTTTTTTGTTGGTTAACCTAATGGTTGTGAATGGTTTATCCAACATAAAAATCTCATGTGTATTAAGGTATGTCATATATGACATCTATTTTCATAGACTTTTTTTTTCACCATAGTTAATAAAGGGTGAAACCTGTACCATTAATATTACTAATATTAACAATTTTGCTTGTTTGTTATAGATTGATAGACAAGTATTTTTTTAACAAAATCAAATATTGTACCTCACATGTATTAAGAACATATACCATCATGAAATATATCAAAATACATTATCAAAAAATAGATGTATATCCCAGTGCTCATATTATATATCATAAACAAGATGAATTTTCAACAAAATGTCCTAAATTTCAGATCAAGAGATATTGAATAGAACAACTATACAAAAAAAGGGTTCCTCACAAGGTTGTTCATTATATTCACACTAATCCATGTTTGCAACAATTATTTCTATGTGAAATCTTGAGACAAGTTATGGATTTCCATGCATGCAATACAAGTCAAGGTGACATTCTTAAAATACCTTTGGGTGATTCTACATTTATGGATTACATGAAAAATAACCACACATAAAGAAGAATTTTGTAATCTTAGGCTCTCATTAGTTGTGGATGGTGTTAATTTATTTGGAGAGATGAGATCTATTTAATTAGTGTAGCCTATTAATTATATAAATAATAACATGCCTCCATGGATGTCAATAAAGAGGGAGTGCACAATGTTATAAATAATTGTTCTAGGTAGTTTTTCATTTAAAATTTATCTACATTCAAAAATAAATATTGTAGTAAAATGGTTAAAATAATTACAGCAATAATTTTGTTCATTCAACTAGGTAAGAACCAAGTCAAAGATATAAATGTATATATTGAGCCTCTTATTCATGAGTTGTTTGAGTTAAGGAACAGTGTAACAATGAATGACACCTCCAGACCAATAAGACAATGAAAATTTAAATTCCATAAAATTCTTGGATGGACAATTAATGATGCCCTAGGGATAACACATTTCTATGGTATGTTATAATTTTCAACTTGTACATAATTTTAATTATTATAATTAATAGATTTACTCAAATTATAGATGATTTTCTAGGACTTCCAACAAAGTGAAAATTTGCATGTCTATTTTGTGGTCCAAAGATGAGATCTTGTCATTCAAAAAAATTAGAAACGAAGGTGTGTGATGTGCTCTTGTCCATTTCCTATTTTGCAAATATTCATTCTTTTGATGTAGTGTGACAAATATATGCAATTCAATGGTGAATTGTGAAATGGAAATAGGGTTATTAGAATTACAAAGAATGATAGAAGAAAATGAATCTCACATTTTTAAATTATTTATATTCTCTTTTACTTCCTCAAAACATGTTGGGCAAGCCTCAAATCAGAATTATCATTTCTTTTTGACTTAACACCCGAAGGGTAAGCAATTTTTTTTTCTCCACACAACCTCAATCAACTATTAATTTTTTGGCAATTCTTTTGTTAAAACCCAAAGAATCTTGTGATTTTGTAATCCATTATTAATCTAGCAATGAGGTGATGTGTACAAAATGAACCCAATGATTGTTGAATGTACACAAAATGGATTTCTTGAAGTAGGTCTCTATAGACTTTCAAGAAAATGCACTTCACATATATACAACCAAACCCGACAACCTTTTCTATCATCCTTCTTATGTCTATTAGAAATTCAAATGCATTTTTTTAAAACTCGCCAAATAGTTCTAGTTTATAGATATTCATGTATATGTCTATAAATATTTTAAATATATGTGTATGCATTGCCTAGATTTTTCATTCAAAGAAACTGTATAGAACTTGGTGAGAACATGGGAGGTGGATCTTTTTACATAAAACCAAACTTCAAGACTTTAATATAATTGATCCCCACAAGTTCCCGTCAAGTGTAAATGGTGAGCAACAATTTATCTTGTCTTGCAATAGTAGTGTAATATATAGCTCAAAGTATTTATGTTTTTTAGTAATGATTATGGTGAGTTGATATTAGGTGGGTTTTTTTTTCCATATTTAGTCCTTCTCTATTCAGAGAGGAGACACTAGAAGTGAGAAGGTATAATGCCTTTTTGTATTCTTCTTTTCCACAAGAGTTTCAATGCAACAAGACATCCAATGAAGCATTTGAGTACTCTCATGTGGTATTTAAGACTGCATTTCCAGCAAGTTTAGCATGGGATATAGTTGAAATTTGGGCATTGAGGTGTCATGGAGGGAAGCTTCAAAGGTCATGCGCCCACTAGACAAACAATCCAATTCAATGGAATAGCTATTGCTAAGGTTTTTCTCATCCAATTAATTTCCATACATATTTAGAAATTTTGGTTTTTGTTGGACCAGTTAAATTTCTCAAATGAGTTTTATGGTAGTACTAATGTATGAAATTGTGATTATTACAAGTGAATGAGATACTAAGGATGGAGAAGGTGGACATATATCATGACCCTACCAAACTGTGTAGAGGACTTCTTAGAGGGAAGTCTAACTACAACTATGGGTAGTATAAGACTAGGATAGACAATCTCCCTATATTTTCTTAATGTGTTACTATTTTAAGAGTAAAATACATGGTTTTCTAAGATACCACCTTTGACATGCAAAATTTGCTTCACTTTTGTTACTATTGTGAGGTTATTCTTTACTATTATGTTTACCTTTGGTAGGATGGCAATAATATGATCAAATGTGTCAATGGTCAGTATTCATGCAACTTGTGTTTATTAATTAGATTTAAAATCACAAGACCATTTTTTATATCCTCAATAGAAAATTCCTAGCCTAAACCCAATGTTAATGTGTGAAATTATAATTTGGAATAAAACTTTTGTTTTAAATTAATAAGGTGTATGTCTATCAATTTAAATCACATATATCAAGTGTTGATTTTGAAGCTAAAAGTGTTAAACATCTAGATTGACTATTTTTTTTTCAATTTATATGTTGGTTTGTGAACTTTAAGAATAGTCCCTACAGTGTAGAATTTGGTAAGATCTTTGATCTCTTAGCCTTATGAGATCTTTTTCATGAGATTTTAGTGAGGGTTGAAGGTAGTTTGTTGAGGGATATCAATAGTTTTTTATATTAGATTCATCTTATTGTATGTTCATTGTATGTTCAATAATATTCCATTTTTTACAAGTAATTCAATCCAAACCACAACTCCCATTTTGAGCATAAATATTTTATTATTATATTGTTTAGTAATATGTTTAACTATAAAAACTCAATAGCTAATAAAAAATATAATTGCTTTTATTTGTTAATCAAATCACATTGTAGAAATTTATAGCATGCTAAGAATATCTATACTTTATTCCAGAGCATTAGTTAGAATATTAATACGAATTCTCATGAATATTTGCAGGTGAATACTCGAGAACATCAAAATATTTTAATTATGTTTGGGTGCGATTGTAATATGTACATGTCAAGTTTTAAAGTGATAATTTAGCGGTGGTATTGGTAATTTGAGTATGTGTATTACAATTTAGATTTGTATAA
Source organism: Cupressus sempervirens (assembly GCA_028749045.1). Classification (NCBI taxonomy): domain Eukaryota; kingdom Viridiplantae; phylum Streptophyta; class Pinopsida; order Cupressales; family Cupressaceae; genus Cupressus; species Cupressus sempervirens. The sequence continues at coordinate 611,198,424 of CM053793.1, forward strand.
TTATTGAGCAAAGGAACAATAAATGAGTTAAACATCTTATTATATAAATGGGAATTAGTTTGGGATTTGATTTCATGTACAATCCTTGTTTTGAAGAGCTAGATTTCATTTTACAATGAAATGTGATGATCACTGCTAAGTCCCAAACATTTTTGTTTATTGGGTTTCATATATTCTTTGCATTCTTCAATTAATCTTTGAAAAATGCCTAACAAAGATATAAGACCATGAATGTCACCTTCATTCAGTCAATGTATCCTTCAAGATTGCTTCTCATGATGCCTTCATATATCATATTCTTAACTAGCATGTGTCAACTTGGCATGTAAAATATCTTCATTTAATTATATAATGGCTTTGACCTATAACTAAGTCATTATTTTATTTAGTACCATTCAGATTTACATTGTTACATTCATCATTTAAGATTACATTGCTACCTCTTCCTCTCCATGATAGTAGAAAACCTCTTCTTTTAATTTTATTCAATTAGAAAAATCACTCCTATTGACTACTCATTGCTTATACATAAACATACAGCCACTAATCTTAATACATCCTAAGTATCATAAAATATTTGTCAAAAAAGTTAAAACCTTAGAATATGTTGTAAGATTAACACATTATATAACAACGTAAGCCTAACTATTATAAAAATGTTCTATTGTAAAATTAAAAATTATTGAATAGATAAGATCAAAGTACAACATTGACAAATCGTTCCATTGCCACCTTGACTAGAACCAAAGAAAAAGACAGAACTAAAATAATTCCTTAGATTATTAGAAACTGCATGATTGTTAGTTTTGTTAATCACAAACTAAAGTTGTCATATTTTTGACTTTTAAGAAATGTTATGCTACATGTTCAATCACTTTCTACCACCGGCGGACACGGCAAAAAGACTAATCGGACGATTGACATGGTAAGTTAGGTTAGGTCGTATTTTCATATGAGCTAATTTTCTATTCAACAATGCTAGCTTGAATTACATCGCCGCGTGGTCCAACGGCTTAAATCTCCATCTATGATTGGACTTAAACTGTCCCTATGATAAGAAAGTCATGCCCATTAAGGCCTAAATTTTCTTGCTCTGTTTAATTATTTTAATCCACAATTAGGTTTTGAAGATCTCATTTGAAACTGAAGATTTGAGGCTGAGTCAACATTTGTATATAATTATTCTAAGGTACGTGGAAATCTCAGTGCTCACAAAACATGCATTACTAATCTGTCACCTAATATGCTGAGAAACTTCCCAGCTATTTGTGAGAAGTTCACTAAATATCTAACCTTGAAAAGCCTTGTTTCTTGTGAAAATTGTGAAGGGGAAAATTTGTGAATGTTGTTTCTATATTTCATTTAACTGTTCATCCATATAATTTAATTATCCCAACATGGTTTATTTTGCTTTGTGAAGAAGTCAACAGACATACCCAACACCATTTGAAAAATTACCACACAAAATTTGCATAGTTTTGGGCTTGTTGTGAAGCCAAAAAACTATAGGATCCATGGTACGTCCACATTATGAAGCTAACTATGCAGAAATAAAACTTGAACAACAATGATCATTCCTCAAACAATGTACATGAACAATAAAAGGAAATCTGTATCATTGATGCACGATTGTCAAAGTGCTCAAGATGCTCCTACATCAAACACCTAGACTAAATAAGAATTGCTGTCCACATCAGGAAACCTAGAAGCTCTAAGAAGTATCATAAATATCCAACTCGACTTCATAATTCCGTGAACTATCTTCAATAGATTTATTCTACCACTCAACTAAGTACTCTCTGTAATCATTTCCTCTGGTGCTTTTATTTATTCTGGTATCCAAAATCTTATCAATTCCCTTTGTCTTCTTCTTAGGATAAGCATGTTTATCAACTATCCCTTCATTAGATTCATGATACTCAGAGATGTTTGAAATATTGAACATAGGTGAAATACCCATATCCGTGGGTAATTCAAGTCCAAAAGCATTACTGTTGTCATGTTTCTTCAAGATTTTACAAGGTCCAAACTTCTTCAATTTTATCTCACTCTACGTACCAACTGGAAATCTATTCTTCTTCAAATGTACCATTACCTTATCTCCAACCTAAAGAGTCTTATGTCTCATCTTCTTATCTTCTTTGTCTTTATAGCCTTGATTACAGTCATGTATATTATTCATCACTTCTTCATGCAAATTATTCATAAAGTCCACAAATTATTTTTCTTCAACACTATTATTCCTAATTAGTAGGTTTATCTCCAATTAAACATCTCAAAAAGGTTACCCAAAATTTTGTTACCAACTTCATTTTGTCCATCTATTTATGGATGAAATGGAACTAAACTTAAGCCTCGTATTCAACTTCTTCTATAGTGCTCTCCAAAACTAACTAGTAAACTTAGTATCTCTGCTAGAAATAATAGTCTTACAAATCCATTTAATCTTAAAATTTCTCTAAAACATAAGTCTTCTATGTGTACTACATCTAATGTCTTCTTGTAAGGTATGAAATGTGCCACTTTAGAAAATCTATCAACCACTACAAAGAAATAATAATTACTTCTCTGAGTTCTAGGTAATCCCAAAATAAAGTCCATACAGATATCATCTCAAGGTCTACAAGGAATAGGAAAAGGTGTATAAAATTCAACATTCTAACTACTTCCTTTGGAAACTTGACATATTTTACATCCTCTTTACCATCTTTTGAACATACTTATATATATGTGGCCAAAAGCATCTCTTTGAAATCAACTTCACTATCTTATCAATCCCAGAATGTCTTACAAGTCCACCAATATGTTTTTCTTTAATGACATTCTCCTTCATAGACCGTTTAGATATACACACCTAAACTCTTTTAAAACAACATGTCTTCTGAAATGAAATTATCAACCCATTTATCTTGTTCATCAATTACAAGGTACTTACAAGCTTTCCAAGGTCCTGTAAAACTAGGGCTAGTTTCATACAAGTTCTTCAAATTTTTGAATCCAAGCACTTCAATTCTCATCTCTATAAACAAGAATCTTCTTTCTCTCCATGTATTTTCTACATTATTTGACTATCCACTCTTATGTTTTGATACAAAATAAAATTTATGCATGTATTCAACCCACTTCACATGTCTTTGATTTAACTATTTTTGACTTCCCAAATACTTCAAAGCTTGATAATCAATATAGAAAACGTATTCTCTAGGAATCAAATAATGTCTCCATCTTCAAACATGAAATAATTTTATAATTTTATTTTTTTTGTCACAGATTGGATATTTTCTCTTAGCATCATTCACCTTTTCACTCTAGAAAGCTATAGGCTTACCTTCTTGACTCAAAACAATGCCAATCTATGAAATGATCTAAGTTCTCCAACATTCTAAGGTGTAGGCCAATCAAGAATAAATTTTACTTTTTTCAAACTCCATCAACAAAAATCACAAAACCAAGAAACCCAATCTCCTCTCTCATAAAAGACCATTTCTTCAAATTTATTTACAACTTCTTCTCTTTCAGCCTCTACAAAACTTGTCTAATATGTTCAAGATGTTCTTCCCTTATCTTAATGTATATTACTATGTTATCAAGATAAAAACATTCTTTCGGACCTCATTTACCAATCTCATAGAAGTGCTAGGTGTATTACTTAGACCAAAAGGCATAACCTACCACACATAAAAACCTTCATTATTCTTGAAAGAAGTCTCTCATTCATCCCCTTCTTTGATCCTAATTTGATGATAGCCAATTTTCAAATAAACCTTTGTAAAATACTTTTCTCTACTTAATCTATCCATAATGTCACCCATTCTAAGCAAAGGAAATATGTACTTAACTATAATTTTATTTTTAGCTCTAGAATCAGTGAACATTCTCCATTCTGTATTCTTATTAGGTTTTAATAAAATATATACCACAAAAGGATTCTAACTTTATTTGATCGAACCTCTTTCAAGTAATTCTTGCACTTGTCTATTCAATTCTTCATATTTTGCATATGTTAATCTTGTGGTTCTTTATTAGGAAAACTAGCTTCGGGTATCAAATCCATACAATGACTTGTACTTCTCATAGGCAGTGATCTATTAGGTACATTACTAGAAATAATATCTTGAAATTCAGTCAACAAAGATCTAACCTCATGTGCATGCTCAAATTTATCTTGTTTCTTAGTCTTTCTAAGAATCAAAGCAAAATAAATATTCCATCTTTTCACAATTTGATTTCCTTCAACTAAACAAACTCCTATGGTAGTACAATGATTATCTTCAAGTTTCCTTTTTTTTTTAAAGAGGGGTAAACGCTTTGACCTAGAGCTATGAACCAGTGAGGCCACAAATGGGGGACCTCATCCCCATGAGATTTGAACCTTGATGGCAAGAATAACAACATAACAACTTAACCATCACAACATGCCACTATTGGCAATTATCTTCAAGTTTCTTAATCAAAGGTAACAAGATTTGTTTATTCCTATTAGCCCAAATAGTATATTGATTCAATTTACCATCATGTAAACCCCTTCCTATCATACCGCCAAGGTCTTCCCAAAAGTATATGACAATAATCCATAGGCATAATATCACACGAATCTTCATCAAAATAAGACATTATTTACTTACCTCTAATTTATATTCATCCTTGGTCGAAGTAATGTGATAAGGGTTACCGTGCTTGAATCTCTGTAATTTCAACTTAGGTACCAACTCTTTAGATACCAAATTATCAAAACTACCACTATCAATAATCACTCTGCAAAATTTATCTTCAATCTTATGTCTGGTTTTAAAGAGACTTTTCCTCAAAATAGGTTCATTATCCAACTGTTCATTCCACAAAGTTCTGTCATCCCTGTTTGCAATGCGAAAACGATTCAAGCATGCAGCTTTATGGATGCAGGGCCTGTTAAGAAAAGTTATTTTCGCTGCTAGATTTTGTTGAATTTGTAAGTTTTTCCACTGGGTGCATTTATTATCCAGAGAATCGGCCAGGGGCGAGAGATAATCTAGATAGAGAGGTGAATTCAGCGATCGGCAAGGAGAAGGGGATACCTTTCAATTTGGAAAATATTAATGCTGCAACTAGAAATTTCCATGAAGAAAACAAGCTTGGACAGGGATGATTCGGTGATGTATACAAGGTAAACTAACCCTCACCGACTCTGTTTCTTAATTTAAGACAGCACATTGAAATATACAAGTAAGTTTCAGAAGTATGTTTATCCATTCACTATGCCCATTTTATTATATTTTATTGTGTTGCAGGACTTTTACAGATTTACAAACTATTTAGTTACATTATAATTACAGCAAATTACACAGCCACCAGTTCTATGGTAATCCTCTTCTAGGGCAACGGTTTATTGATCTTTAAACTGATTACTGGGTTTGACGCCATAAATAATATCAGTCATTTTCTATGTAACAAGTGGGGTTTGTCTTTTGTTGTTGCTGCTGCTAACCGTCACTGTTTTCTCTCTGGTTTGGAGTTTCCAGGCAACATGGAAATAAGTGCTTTGGTGACCTACAGCCTCTTTATGTCTCAGATCGGATTTCCTACTCTTCTTTCTCTAAATGACTATTTTATTATTCTTCTGAGATCAATTGCATTGCAGCTTCTATCTGTAATAATTGGTCCTATTCCTTGCTCTGTTCCAGAGTTCATTGCTTCAGGATTATGCCTGAAAGAAATATCAAATTGAAATGCACACAAATCAATCATGGAGGATAACCTTAAATGATGGATGAATTATAATTGTTTAATTATATCTGAAACTTTTACAAAACGTAGCATGAAAAATTATATTATTAAAATTTATTAAAAAACTAAAATTGAAAAACATTGTGAGGAATTGTTAGATATTCTAACAATGATATTATGGTTTCTTTTACTATTCAGTCTACTTCATTTATGTTGGTTGTTTGGAGTTTCTTAGGTATTGTGCCTTTGACTTCAGGGTTTTGGACTTCTTTTATATATTTATGTGTTTTCTTTCGTGTCAGGTTCCAATGTCAAACGGGACACAAATAGCTGTAAAGAGACTTTCTTTCCAATCATCACAAGGAACGAAGTAATTTCTACAGGAGGTTAAGCTGGTGGCAGCAATTCCACACCGTAACCTTGTGAAATTACTTGGCTGTTGTGCAGAGGGCTCAGAACAATTACTTGTTTACGAGTTCCTCCCTAACAAGAGCCTTGACAATATACATTTTTCTAAGTTTTTCAGTCTTAATTTAACATTGGTATCATAAAATGTTTGTACTAAATTCTTTTTGGAAAATTTAATGTCATAAATCATTGATATTGATTGAGAGGTATGGATACAGATCCGGAGAGGAGAAAAGAGCTCTATTGGTCAAAGTGATTAAACATCATACTTGGAATAACCCGTGGGCTTTAATATTTGCACTATGATTCTCAACTACTGATCATTATTCATTGGGATATCAAAGCAAGTAATATCTTGCTTGATGAGAGAATGCAGCCAAAGATATCAGATTTTAGTTTAGCAAGGTTGTTTCATCTAGATGAGACTCATGTCAACACAGGCATTGTGGGAACCCTGTAAGAATCCTCCTTATTTGTATTTTTGGTTATTTTCAAATCTATCTTGTACACCAAACAAGTTTTCTGGTAGCTCTTCTTTAATATTATTTTTCAAATCGAAGTTTTCTAATATTTATTTCCAATTATATAGTGGCTATATGGCCTCAAAGTATGCTTTGAGAGGTAAACTATCTACTAAAGTAGATATCTATAATAGTTTTGGCATCGTTGTTTTAGAAATTATATGTGGAAGAAAGAACAATGATAATAGATTGTCTTTTGAATTTCAAAATCTCTTAGAATGGGTAAGATTTAATATGATAAGTAATACAATTAACTTTTAGAAATTACGGATCTTATTAAGGTGAGTATTATTTATTTTTAATATAGTCATTACAATTAAGTTTTAAAAATTATATATCTTAACAAAATGAGTATGATTTATTCCTATGTAGGTATGGAGATTCTACAAGAAAGGAGATATTACGATGTGATTGACAAAATAATAATAAAAACTTCTCATGAACAACCTTCAAAATGCATTCAAGTGGGTCTTTTATGTACACAAGAAAATCTGTCACTTCATCCACCAATGTCTAATGTACATGCAATGCTTTCAAACCATTCTATTACAAACTTACTAGATCCCACAGAACCTGCTTATGTAATTAATATCCAAAAAATGGTAAGTTGTTTTCATAAGTATGATCATCTAAAAGCACTTCTTCATACCCATCTACCAATGGTGTAACTCTAATAGATTTAGGTGCTAGGTAATATCACTCTTGTAGTTGATACCCAAACAAATATTCCACTATGTACATCTGTACATCAACAGTAGCTACATCAAACAATCATGAAAGTATATTAACTAGTTATTAGTACTTGTCATAGGATAAGTACTATTGTGATACTTTTTGAATTTCATGCGTTAAATTTATGATTAATTATTAAATAAGCTCTACTCTACCAATTTTTTAACTCTTATTTTTAGCATACTCCTTTAATTAAATTAGTTAATGTAATATTTATTATATTATATTCTTGTATTTAGTGATATGGATATTTATCTCTAAGTATGTAAACTCACAACAATATACAAAATAAATATTTAGTCCATTAAATGATATTGGAAAGAACTCTATAATAAACTATTATCATATCTATTCACTTATGTATATGACTATTTCTATTATATAAAGTTTTATAGCAACATGTACCCTACATAGTGGATGATTGTGATAAGTTTATCATAAACTTTTTGTATTACCTCTTTCTTGTGATTAAAACATTTTTTTATTTTTATTAATTGTATTAAAAAAATGTGTATGTATGTATGTATAAAATGCATGACATTTTTTATTTTGTCTTGAGTTTACTTTTAATGAAATGATTAAACATAATCATTTATTAAAAAGTTCAATTTTGCATAATTAAAATTTTATGTGTCATTTTTTTATTATTATATTTAAATGCATATTATCTTTATGGAAACATATAAACATACTTTGTTGGTGCGCTTGTGCATACATACACATTCGTACATCTATTACACACATTAAAATTTATAGCTATTTGTTTAAAAGTAATGGTGCAATACATGAAATTAATCCCACACCATGTGAAATTGATCCTAATCCTCATGCAATATGTTGTTCATTATTTATGAATATGGAGTGCTATTAGACATGCCTAAATTACCTTAATATTAATTTTTTTCTTAAATTTTATTCAAACTACTATAAGAACCATTCAAATTAGTACAACAAGAGAGATGATAGATTTTAATTCTTACTATAACTTAAAAAAATTCCTTATTAATTATTTTACTGACTAAATAATCTAATGTAGGTATGTGTCCAAATATATTTTTCAAAGCTACGAATCCTTAATGGTCAATGGATAATAAATATTTCATTGAAGTAGAATTCATGAGTGTGAAATATCTCAAATTAGACCTATCATTTACAATACAAATTTAAATTATGTTAACATAAGTTAGTTATAAAACTTAACCCACTGCAAGGTGGGAAAGTTATTCTAAATCTTAGATAAAGTATCGACTGAGGAAATAATGTTTTTAAAGGAAAATTAGATTCATTGCATACTTATACTTTTACCTTTTACAATCTATCCACCCTATTTAATTTTGTAATATTTTCTTTTAATTATAATCATTTGTCACTGATTTTAATCTAAATTAATTATTGCAATAAGAAAATGGTCAAATCATCCACAAAGTATTGAGATTAAGTCCCTCCTTTAATATAGAGGTGGCACCCTTCTATACTAAACATTACTAGCACTTAACTAAGCTTATGCACATCATACTATCAACGAGGTCTTACATTCATGTTATATTATCTTGTTTTTTCAACATTTTTTTTTTTTTTTTTACAATAATCTTCAAATGCAAAATTATGTGATAATAATGTGATCTATCATGAAGTACCAATAAGAGCAATAATTTTGATATACAATATAGTTAGACAAAAGAATAATAGTGAAAGTGTTGATAAAAGAAATATCTATTTGTATATGGTTCTAAGGACCCTTTAAAACTTCTTTGGATGTTAATAAAAAATAAATTTTAGTAACCCCATTGAGTACAAAAGGACAAGGACTTTTGTTAATTCTTATATTGATGAAGTAAAAATAGTAAAAACAATAATTTTAATAGGTAATAATAATAATAATAATAGCTCAAAGTCTCCAATTGAATTCTTGTTTGCACATTCATAACACAATTTTAAAAGTTAATATTGCAACTCAAAGACACAAAATGCAATTTTGAGTATTGGATTACTGATTTATATTTTTAGTTGACACAAAAACAATATAGGTGGCTCTACTTGCAAAAATAGCCCACGTGGATCAATGAAAAGTGAAAGGTTCTCATCCAAGTTTCATACAAGCTTATAGGGATATTAATAATGCTGCATGCATTTTGAGTACTTTGAGATTTTATGGAAATGGAAATCAATTTGATATTATTAGAGATCCTGAAATTTAAGAAAAAAACATCCCACTAGGGGCTAACGTAGATCAGAAAGTTCAAGGTTTTGATGGAATCCAAGTACTAGAATACAATTAAATGGATAAAAATGATAGGAGATGGAAGGGTAAAAGCATAGATCTGTGTCACCATTTGTGATACAAAAACCTATTTTGGTCAAATCTCATTTCTCTATCAAAACTCAATTTAAAAAAAAAAAACTAAAAATACCCTTTTATAGATTTCATATTCAATATCGTCATTACATAAATTTTTGAGTGTTTTGATTAGTTATAATATGCTATAATCTAAAAATATTATAAGTCGATATTTCAACATTTCAGAAGATGCTCTCTCAAAAAATGAAAAAAAATAGTAAATCATATCAAAAAAATAAAAAATATATATTTATCACTAGAGGAGAGAATCCTCTTCATGAATATGTAATTTTTTTTCAAGAAGGTATAGATTTGATAAGAAAGTTTTGACGGGAGGAAAAAACTGTTGGATTCTGACAAGGTCGAACTTCAGAACTTATAACAAAGAAAATATACATTAAAAATAATTATTTCTTTTTTTGTGCACTAGCTATACATGTCATCTATAAAATATTTTCAAATCATAACAAAAAAAGATTATTTACACATACTTGTTTGACGGGAACTACATCCTATATTTTTTACAGTTAAAAAAGGGACTTCAAAATAAAATAAAATGAATAAATTCTTAGTCAAAAAAATAATAAAAATTATAGGCATAAAATTCATACAATTCTACACATTTCATCAGTTTACATCATCTTCATATTTTAAATGCAAATACCATTTTTTTTATCATTAATGTTGAATTGTCACATTCTGATATCACTTTTCTTTATAAAAGGTGACACAGGTTTGTGCTTTTACCCGAAAGAAAGTTATTAGCAAAAGGGAGAAGTAGGAAAATAAGAGAAGAGTGGAAGGAAGAATTTTTGTAATTCCTTTATCAACTATAACACCTCCCTTAACAAAAGGAGGAAAAACATTAGTGTTATATTGTAGAGTAAACCAACATATGTGCCATTATACCCACCCATTATTAATAAGAGCCATCCTCCTCTCCACAATCCCATCTAGAGATTAACCCCAAAACCTTTGGGACCTATATATGTTTATTAACTAACCATATCAAAACCCTAAGAAAAGGGTTTAGAAACCAAGAGGAAATACTAAATCTAGATTCGAAAACACTAGGGACCTATATAAGTTTACTAACTAACCATATCAAAACCCTAAGAAAAGGGTTTAGAAACCAAGAGGAAATACTAAATCTATATTCACTCCCTAAAATTCTAGCAAAAACCTAACCTTTGGCCCTCAAGAAGATCTAAGTTACATCCTCTGAACTCAATCAACATTATTATGTAGAATAGGAACATAAGTGGTACACACAATTATCACTAAAATCATAGGATTTTCATTAAATGGTTGGGGTTAGATTTTCCAATAGGGGACTAAGAAAAATGGTTTCAAAATCAATTTGATCACCAAGTATAGTGATTTTTAAGGATAATTTCATGTCCATAGTCTATTTTTGTATTTTACATAAGAAATATTTTTTATGAGGTAATTTCCTTCCATTTAAGACATGTTTCCATATTTAAAAAAAATAAATTTTGTGTCAAATTCCTCAAATGATTAGTTCCTCAATATCTTCAAATTGATAGACTCATTCACATTTTATCAAATTTTCCCAAGTTTTTAAAAAAGGGTGATACGTTCAAGATTTATTCATCAATGAATTCATAAAGCTGGTTGAGTTTCCTTAAACACTTACAAGAGGTAAGAATTAGATGCACATATATTTTTGAATGCTCACCTTAGAAAATTCTTGAACTTGTTTGAAAGCCTAATTAAATGGTAGATGGACAAGGAACCATTCAATTAAGTTTTCAAAAATCACTTCAAAGACCAAATAGGAAAGTGCAATATCGTATTACTCAAAGAATTTTTAAAGATCGGTAAGTAGCCCAAGTCATTGAAATATATTTGGTTAACCTTGTTTACAAAAAATGGCCATTATACCAAGCTCTTAATATCTAATTGGGAAAAAAATTCCAACTTAACAAAATGATGGCAATATGTTTTGAAAGTTAGTGACATATAGCGAGGAAAGGAATTCCAATAACTTGAAGGAAAAAATAGTATTTTAAACTAAGTTTTAAAGTTTTTATTTGAATTTGATAAGTTACAAGTAGTATCTAGGCACAACATATGGGAAAATTAACAAAGTTGGGAAAGTCATCAGGTGAAAATATTGATGATCTAATTCATTGAGAATGTGATCAAAAAATTCCAAAGGCTTTGGATGGTGTTTGAAGATCCAATATTTTGACGTTAATCTCCTTATTTTAATTAATGAAATGAACTACTCAATATGATAGGAATTGGTTAGTAGCTATCACTGACTTCAATTTTTCTTGAGATGCTTCAATTGACTAGTTTTCTAACAAAACATGTGAAACTATTGGATCCTTAACTTTAAGAAATGATTCATCAAGGTTTTCTATAGGTATTTCATATTCTCTCTCTGATTGTTGTTGTTATTCTCATCTCTTCTAAAATTGTTCAGATTCCTTCTAAATTTTGGGGTTGTTGTGTAGTTCCTCATGTTGTTTGACATACTCATATTGTTCATCCTACAAAATTTTGTTGTATGACCCAAGTTGTTGCAAATCTAACATGATATCACATTATTTTCATATCTAGGTTCTGACTAACTGATCTATAATTTACAATCTCTATCAAAATGTTCAAATTTGTTGCACTTATAACACATGATACTATTCCTTACAATATTGGTTTCTCTAATAGGTCTATTATTCATTATTAAATTTAGGTTTCTTACATTCAATAAGGGTTGTGTAGTTCCTCATGTTGTTTGACATACTCATATTGTTCATCCTACAAAATTTTGTTGTATGACCCAAGTTGTTGCAAATCTACCACGATATCACATTATTTTCATATCTAGGTTCTGACTAACTGATCTATAATTTACAATCTCTATCAATATGTTCAAATTTGTTGCACTTATAACACATGATACTATTCCTTACAATATTGGTTCCTCTAATAGGTCTATTATTCATTATTCAATTTAGGTTTCTTACATTCAATAAAGGTTGTTGTGTAGTTCCTCATGTTGTTTGACATACTCATATTGTTCATCCTACAAAATTTTGTTGCATGACCCAAGTTGTTACAAATCTAACATGATATCACATTATTTTCATATCTAGGTTCTGACTAACTAATCTATAATTTACAATCTCTATCAATATGTTCAAATTTGTTGCACTTATAACACATGATACTATTCCTTACAATATTGGTTCCTCTAATAGGTCTATTATTCATTATTAAATTTAGGTTTCTTACATTCAATAAGGGTTGTTGTGTAGTTCCTCATGTTGTTTGACATACTCATATTGTTCATCCTACAAAATTTTGTTGTATGACCCAAGTTGTTACAAATCTAACATGATATCACATTATTTTCATATCTAGGTTCTGACTAACTGATCTATAATTTACAATCTCTATCAATATGTACAAATTTGTTGCACTTATAGCACATGATACTGTTCCTTACAATATTGGTTCCTCTAATAGGTCTATTATTCATTATTAAATTTAGGTTTCTTACATTCAATAACTTTATGACCAAAACCATGACAATTATAACAATAACTAGAGATAGGTTTAAAGTAATAACATATATAGTCATTCTTCATGTAGCCAAGTTCATTGCATGAATAACATCATCCTCTAAATTGGTTCCTTACTTATTTATGTGGTTCATCTTGTTTATGTTCTTAGGTACATCTTAAGATTGATTTGACTCAATCTTAGTTAGATTTTTTTTCTTGCTCAGGCTATTGGATCTTAATATTTGATTCCTTTGTAACCTTGTGTTTCTTAAATAATTCTCCTTCAAATTATCCAAGACCATTCTTATCATAATAACATCTCTACATATAGATCTACTCATCAAGGTTTTCACTACTTGAATACAAGTTCTCAATATGTAGCTTTGGCTATGTTAGCTCTCCTTCCATAATCACATTGTACTTCTCAAGTTCCATATATTGTAATTTTGATAATTCAAGTTTAGATGTCATCTTCACAAGTTTTGATATGAAATTTGCATTCTCTAATCTCAAATTTGATTCAATTTCCATGTCATCATCCTTCAGACTGAACTTCAAATTTGTAATCTTTAGCTCTTGTTTCAAAATCTCATTTTCTCTCTTAAACCTTGAAACTTCATTGAAATACTTGATATGATCTTTAGACTCTTTCTTAGATCTGATATGTTTGATCTTGTCCTTCATCTTCTCATTGTATCCTTTAGCATCTTCATACTTGTCCTTGGGAGTATCTTTTTCATTTTTAAGTACATCAAGTTATTTAAGAGCTTCTTCTAAGTTCTTTTGTAACTGATCCATATCCATAGAGATCTTACTCAAGTTGGTAGATTTTTCCATAGTAAATGTGCTCTAATACTGATTGTTAGAAATAGGAAATACTGAGCAAGGGGTGAATCAATATTTCACAAATATTTTCCCAAATACAGATATCATTAACAATCTTGTATCTGACATAAATGAATACAATGATTAAGTTGAATAATAAAAATAACCATAAACCAATAAAACACATAACACTGTATTTAGTTAACTAAGGAAACCTTGGCCAAGGGGAAAACCTAGTAGGTATGGCACCCACAAAATGATCCACTAATCAAAACTATCTTATCAAAGATAGTGACCCTAATATGAGTCTAGTACATTAGTATAGTGTCGTGGTTCTTGTTAAAGGACTATGATTTGTTAGAAGCCTCAACCCTACTAGAGTTGTTATTAAAATTATAGAATGTATGTAAGTTTACCCCACTACCGAAACATGCAATATATAATGATATATAGTAGGGTAGAAGTAAAAAGTTGTGTCACCTTTTAGGCTGACTTATCAGAACAACTAAATTTGAGTATTTCTATCTAAAAATCATTTTTTTATAAATATATGATCTAGGTAAATTCATTCTAGCTAATTTATATATTGTCTCAAACTATTCCAATTGGAAATATCTATTAAATGCATGTCGTATACTAGTTTGTATCCAATTACTAAAGAAATAAAATTATTTCAAAAAAGTGGCATTTCAATAACTCTTGCTATTTTTTACGAAAGTTTTTAAATAACATATAAACATCATTTTATAAAGCTCAAAGTCAAGAATATTCTCATATATAGTTCATAGTGTTTTAATTAGATATAGTATATTGTAATTAAAAAATTCTACAATAATGTATTTTAACACTTGAAAAGATGTCAATTTTGAGAAAGAAAAATATATTAAATCATATCAAAAAAATATTAAAAACATATGACGTTCTAGAGGAGAGAGTCAACTTCTAGAATGTATAAATTGTCTCCTGATTTGAATAGATTTGGTTTGAAAAATGTGGTAGGATATGAAAGCTATCAATTTTAGGTGAGATGAATTTTCAATCATTATAGAACATAAAATATAGGCCTAAAGCCAATTTTTATTTTTGATTGTTATATATATATATATATATATATATATATATATATATATATATATATATATATATATATATATATATATATATATATATATGTTATCTATAACATAATCTGAAATCAAAGAGAAATAAGTTTATTTCCATATAGTTTTGTGGTGGAACCACACCCCTAATATTCACCATTTTTCAGAAGCTAAAAAATTAGGAAAATATATCAAAGCTTATTCTAAATAATTATTAAAAATTATAATCCTAAACTTTATTCATTTCTATACATTTTATTAGTTTACTTCATTTTCAAATTCAAAATAATAATACCAATTTTATGTCATTGAAGGTGAATAGTTGTACTTTTGTTAGTCTTTTCCTTTACAAAAGGGTGACACAAGTTTGTTCTTTTATCTAGTATAAAAAATACTAGATACAAAAACCTCTTTACAATTGTTGATATCTTTAATATTTGATATGACCTTTTTAGCTTGTTGTATCAACTTTGCATACTCTGCCTTTTACTTGTTTACCATCAAAGTTTTCCTTATAAAATAATTGCACACTTATCACAAAAATCACCAAAATAATAGCACACAATTTTGCATTACAAAATATTTCCTTTATACTAGACTCCTTGTCTAATCGGCCTTATTTCCTTTACACAAAATGAAAAACTATACCTTGCCCACTTAGGGTTAACATCTAGGAGGTTGTCCCTAATTAGTCAAGTAATTATTTTGGTAAGAAAAATAATTTCTTAGCATAAAATATTTGATTCCTTAATTCTATTATGTTTAAGCAGCTCATTACTACAATTGGAAAAATACAATAACTATGTATATACCATCTATACTGCCTCGTTCTCTTACCTATAGTATCGTCACAATTTTTACATCTTATACCTAAGTGTGCATGTTCCAATAGTGCCTATCTGAACCATGCCAATCAAAACTCTAATTGTACTTTCAGAATAATTGTATGATACTTCGACAATTTCTAAATCAAAGTATCAAAAGTTCATCTCCATACTTTTCTCACTTGACACTAATTATATGTTTTTATAAATAATAACTCCACTCTATATGCCTAGCCAAATTGCCAACATGGATTTCTATACATTATCCATACTAGTTTAGCTCCTTAATATTACCTTGTATTGAGATGTCCCTGGTCCCAATACATCCCTCATCTTTTTGTTTACAAACCTTTCCCCATGCTAATAGGGATTTTTCTTTACTTTTCCCCTATTACCTACCACAAGAAATTTGTAAGCATTGTATCAAATTTATTTTTTTTCATTTTTCCTAGGAGATAAATACAAGATAATTGATAAATAGGTTGTGTTGAAAGGATAGATTATATCATCATTTCTCTACTGGTAGAAGAGAGTCATTTTCCTTTCTAGGATTAATCCATTTTTTATTGATCTTTTATGTTATTTGATCTCATAATCATTTTTCAATTTCCCCTTTTGTCTAAAGGGAGACCTAGAGGTATTTATAGGGTAAACTTCCACTTTTGAAATTTAAAATTTAGGAAATTTATTGCTCCAAATTAGAATGGGTATTAGAGAAGAATATTTTTGACCTCCTGGGGTTAATCTCTTGACCTAATGGATTGGTGTATTGACCTCATATTATTTTATTTGATTTTTCCTTCTCCATGATACATTGTCCATAGAGCATAGTGTCATCAACAAATTAGTGGCGGGTTGTCAAATCTAGATCAATGGTGATCATTATTCCTTTAATAGTTTTTTCATACCTAGAATTATTTATTCATCTTCTGAATGCTAATGCATTTAAAATGAAAATAAAAGGTGATATCAAACCCCCGATCTAATTCCCCTACTTATTTCAAAAAATATTTTGGGTGATCTATTTACCAATATTTATAACTTATGGGAGAATATGCATTCAAAGATAAAATCTACCCATTATTTTGCAAACACAAAGGGTTCAAGGCACTCCCTCAAAAATACCCAATCCATTCTATCATATACCTTTTTAATATGTAGATCTTAATTAACATACTAGGCACTTTATTGTTTTGAATGGTGTGTATGGCCTCTTGGGAAATATTTACTCCATCAAAGATAGATCTTCCCTGTCCAAACCTTGGTTGTTCTATGCTAATTAGGTTTGGTAAAAGTTTCTAGATTCTCATTGCCATATTCTTAGTAAATGCTCTATAGAGAGTATTGCAAAGACCTATGAGACAACAATCATTAAATGTCTCTAGTTTTTCTTCTTTTGGATAAGTGAGATAAAGTTATTATTCACCTCCCTAAGGAGCTTATCTAAATTTTGTACTCCTTCCAAGGCCTAAGTTACCTTCATCTCTATGAAGTCCTGACCTTTTAAATGAAACATATGGGAAACCAATCTATCCCAAGAGATTTATCTAGATTCATTTTGTTAAGGGATACACTTACTTCCTCAAAGGTTAATATTTCCAATGGTATTCAACTTTTTTTATTTCAATGTAAGCTTGTGATGTTCTTAATGATACTTTCTTGTACCCCTAGATTCAGGTTACCATTATTATTAAATATTGCATCATAGTATGTTATTGTCTCTTTTGTAATATCATCTAGGTCCTCTAGTTTTTCCCCATTCTTATTTTGAATGGAGGTGAGTCTATGAGATATTCTATGTTGTTTTGTACTACATTATGAAATAAGTTTTTATTTTTATCACCTGCATCTAGCCACATTTATTTTATGTTTTCTTAGGAAAAAAATTGGTTTGTAATATTTTTTTGTATGTTTTACAGTTTTAAACAACCAATGTAATTTTTATTATTATACATATATATTTTTAAATAGTGTATAAATAATTAAATAGTGTAATATTGGATAAGTTAGAAAAAATATTGAATTTTAGTAAACTTTAAACACTATTGGAAAAATTAGATAAATTGTAAAATAGTATTTAAAGAAAATATAGAAAAGTAATTAGAAAATATTAGAAAATACTAGAAAATTTAGAAAATATTAGAAAGGTTAGAAAATATTTGTTAAATATAGAAAATTGTATAGAGAAAATATTAAAAAATTTATATATTTTTACTTTTTTTTGTTAGAAAACATTAGAAAATGTTAGGTAAAATTTTAGAAACTAATGTTTGAAATATTTGATAAAAACCAAAAAAATTACAAAATAGTACAAAACTTTATCTAGCATAAGTAAAACTCTATCATTGAAGCAAATGAAACTGGTAAATGAAACACTTAGATTGAACTAAATCAAACTCTCTCTTATAGTGAGCCTAATTAAATTCTAATTGAAACGTTGACATTAAACCTAATAAATTATAGCTAAGTGGAACTTAACATTGAAGATAATTAAACCACAACATTAAACCTTGTCAAACTCTAACTAAAACTCTCACATTGAACCAAATTAGGCTCTAACTTCAATATTGAACCTTGAATCCAAATATGTTCACCTAATGAAACTCTAATTCAAACATTTAAACCTTCACCTCTCTCTAACTCCTAACCTTGTATCTATATCTTCCTCTAATTGCCAAGTCACTTTATCTCTCTAACTTTCATAACCTCTCTCTCTCTCTCTCTCTCTCTCACACACACACACACACACACACACACACACACACACACACACATTTTATTTCACAAGATATATCTATTTTGTCTCTCCTTTATGACCTTATTTTGTCCTTTTTGCATCCCTATATATCTGTATCTCTCTCTTTATATCCCCATCACTCCCTCTTTTTATATTTATCCACTTCTCCTCTATCTTCAATACACATGCACATTGTATGTTTCTTCCACACCCTCTCTCCATATTATCATCTCGACCTACTCCCATCCTTTTCAACTTCATCTATCTTTTACCATGTATGTATCTCTCAATTTTACCCTATCTTTTGTGCTCCTCTCCATTTATTTGTATACATCTACATATCTATATTTGTCCATATCTTTCACTACCTACCTAAAATTCTATCTATCTATATCACTCTCCCATGACCCCTCTATCTATTTCTTTATATCCACATCATTCCCTCCCTTTATATGTGTCCCTTTAGAAATTATTATCTCTCCCTCTCTCTATATATTAGAAAAATGCATATCTCTACCATGGTATCTTCCCTCTCCTTCATTGACCACTCCATTAATTCCTCCACATCCTTCTCCATCTCTCTCACATTCTTCATATTTTTCTTCCATCTCTATGTACTCCTCTGTCCTCCCTATCTCTATCTCTTCATCTCCTCTATCTTTATCTCCATCTCTATCTATCTCTTGCTCAACCCTCTTGTCACCCAACATCTACCCAATTCAAAGAGTTAATTTTGTTTATGATTGAATCCTTATATAAGTAGATGCACAATTGATTTGAATCAATCACTTTTCCATTGAAGCATTTATTGTATAAATAAAATCATGGCCTACTAAGTGATCTCATGTACTACACAAATTTATAAAAAAATGAGGAGAACCATCACTTTAAATATGACTATTGATTTTTGTTATTTTGATTAACTAAATTCAATCCTATGTTTCATAAGTTATTCCCAAGTACAAGTTTCAATGAGATGCAGGTTTAACCCAACACAAAAAATAGATAAATCCAATCCAATCTTCATGACAATAATGTGGACCTATTATCTCTAATCATGGTAATTATCTTCCATCATGTTAATAATCTTTGTGTAAGTGCTTCAAATTATAATTAATTATTAGGGTAAAAAGGGTTTCCACAACTTTAAGGGCCTATTTGTTTGCCGACATAGGAATAGAAAATTAGAATAGGAACAAAAATTTTGAATGGGAATGCAAAAGAGAAATCCCATTCTGGTTTGGTTAACCTGGTATTTGATTAGGAATATGTTACTCCCTTGTTTGGTTGTACAAAAATGTAATAGAAATAAGGTGGAGTTTTGTATTTTTAAAAATAGATATAATAAAAAAAAATGTTTTAAAACACAAAAAATAAAAAACAATTAATAATTTTAAATAATAATAATAATAATAATTTAAAATTTTAAAAGATTTTTTTTTTTCAAAATCAAAAAAATTAAAATTAAATTTTTTTTAAAAAAAAAAATCAAATTTTCTTTAAAAGTAAAAATTAAAAAAATAAGATTGGGAATAGGAATGGCCCATTCCAATAATAACTAGTTTTTGGAATGGACATATGTTCATTTTAGGGACAAAATTGAAATATGTTTTCTTATTCCCTATTCTAATATGAGGTACCAAATAGAGAATACATTTCCTATTCCTATTCCACCAAACAAATGGGCCTAAAAGAAAAATTGTTGATAAAATTTAGTGATTTTGACTTGAAAGTGGCAATTAAGATTCATATTTAATAAAATTCAAAATTAACACAACTGTTTATATTTAAAACTAGAAACTCAATACCAATTCATGGCCTCAAATTGACAAATTAAAAACATGGGCAACTCCCTTTGAATAGATGAATATTGTTGGGACAAAGATGAACTCTTTTTGCTCCAAATACTTCACATGAAGGAGAGCGCACAAATATACAATCAAATGCACACGTACATCATGAACTTGCAAAATCTCATATTTTAATCTCATATTTTCCAAAGAGTAACATGTGTTCTTCAATTTATCCAAATTTATAAACTCTAAATTTTACTCTTACAGCAGGATCAACTTGGAATGAAATTTAATACATTTTAGCTGGAAAGCTTCCATAGGATTTTTTTTATTACAGATGTGTCATCCAAAATAGAAAGAAAATATATGGAAAGAATAAATCAATCGAATCCTCTACAATCAGATAGAAAACGAAAATGACTTTCATTGAAGCACCTTGAGACGCAACAAGGGATCGGTCGGCTTTCCTGGTGGTTTCGAAGCTCAGACACGTTTTCTTGCTTCACCTTCGTGAGAAAAAATTGTAGACTACGTAGATTAAAATACAGTTGCTTTTTGGCTAAAACTTTGAATGATATGATATCATCACCTTCCGATCAGACAAATGAAGATAGATTTATGGGCTTCCGAATTATAACAAAACTATGCACCTCAAACTTGCCCCAAATCATCCATCCATACATTTGTCATTAAGTCTCATAGAGGAGATTTAGACAATGGTGCCCCAAATGAGCTGTTATATAACAAGCCTTTGATTGTCGTATTTAATCTCAAATTAAATTCAATAGTATCATTGACCATGAAACTTTCCAACATTGCTTGATGATGGACTTAAGGCCTTCATTATAAATAGATAGTTGGATTTCACTTGTAGTTGTGGTAGAGAAGAGCACTACATTTTGATAAACTACTAATAGAAACAAAGCACACATAACAACACAAACACAGGACATAATAGAGTAACAACTGAGCAGAAAGACAAAGTTAATATAATAGAGAAATAGTAAAACCACAGTATTATTAAATAATCACTACTAAGTTTGTTAAATACATAAGCCAAGAGGTTTGGTATTTATAAACATATTGTAGACCTCTAGAAAGTTCTTGTAAACTACAGTGGATATATGGAGCAATTTGGATAGTTCAGAATGATTCTAGACTATATATTAAATGTCAACTACCACTAACTGGAATACTCAACTATAAAGAAATAAATAAACATTATTTATTCTAACACTCCCCATAATGTTTATTTTGAGGGGATAGGAACATCCTTGAGTTATAATAGATCTCTAAATTTAGTAAATTTTATAATAAACAATGCTTTTGTAAATATATTAGCAACTTGATCTTCTATTCCACAAAAGTGAAGCTCCACCTCTTGACTTTCAATTAGATATCGAAAAAAATGATGATGTACTTCTATATGCTTGGACCTTGCATGATACACCAAATTTTTCACTAGCTCGATAGTACTTTGGTTGTCACAAAATATTGTAGTTGGAGAGTTTTGTAGATGGCATACTTCTTCAAATAATCACGTAAGCCACAATGCTTCTTAAGATGCCTTTAATGAGCCAATATATTCATCTTCTATTGATGAGAGTGACACCATTGATTGCTTCTTGCTACTCCATGAAATTGGTCCTGATCCAAGATGGAAGATATATCCTGAAGATGATTTTTTATCATCAATGTCACCTGCATAATCAAAATCTATATATCCAACTAAAGTAGGCTCTCCTCCATATCTATATTCGATGCCAAGTTGGTAAGTACCCTTAATGTATCTTAATATTCTTTTAGTCGCTTTCCAATGTTCAATGTGTAGATCTGCCATGTACCTAGATACAATACCAATTGCATATGCAAGATCTGGTCTAATTATAGTAAGATACAAAAGATTTCCAACAAGTTGCCTATACAATTTTTCATCCATCTTCTTGTGAGTGGAGTTAGTACTCAACTTCAATCCCACTTCACATGGTGTATTAGTTGGTTTAAAACCACACATATTAAATTTCTTGAGTACATCAAGAGCATATTTAGTTTGAGAAAGGATGACCCTTCCTTCTTCTTGTCATACTTGTATGCCCCAAAATTAGTGCATTAGCCCTAAATCAATTATTTCAAAAACTTGTTTGAGTTGATCTAAGTTAGTCATCTCAATATCATGTGCGTGATCTCCTATAATAATCAAGTCATCCACATACAATACAATGATATCAACTTTTTCATCACTATATTTTACATACACATCTAGATCAACTTTACTTCTTCTAAATCCAACATCTAGAAAGTACTTATTGATTTTTGAGTACCATGCCCTTGGTGCTTTCTTAAGACCATAGAGTGATTTTCTTAATCTACACACAAAATTTTCTTCACCATATTTAATAAATCCTAGTGGTTGTTGCATATAGATTTCTTCTTTTAGGTCACCATGCAAAAATGCACTTTTTACATCCATTTGAAAAATTTTCCATCCAAACATTGCAGCTAAAGAAATTATTGTATCAATGAAAGTCATTTTTGCAACTGGAGAAAAGGATTCAATATAATCTATACCTTCTATTTGCAAGATACCTCTAGCCACTAACCTTGCTTTGTACTTTTCAATAGCTCCATCTGATGTAAACTTTGTTCTATAGGTCCACTTGCAACCAACCACATTTTTTCCTTTTCGATGTGTTGTTAGTTCCCATGTTCCATTCTTTATCAAAGAGTTGTATTCTTCTTGCATAGCCACTTCCCATTTATCTTTTCCTTTTGCTTCTTCATATGTGCTTGGAGTGTCAACTTGCATCACCTTAGACATAAGAGCATAGTTACAAAATATATTTCTAGGACCTTCTTGATAAATTTCTTGGATGCTTCTAAACTTCCTTGGATTTTCATTATCACTTTCACTTGATTCTTCAACTTGAGTCTCTCCCCCAGTAGTAGTTTTCACACCTTGACTTTGACCATTGGTAGAAGTAGACATTTCTTCATCAATCAAAATTGGAAAGAAAGATAATGTTGGATAGTTATCATTCTTAATATCTTCATCAAACCATACATTTCTTTTAATATGAATTTCATTTGTTTTAGGATTGTATAACCTATATCCTTATGATTCCTCACTATATCTAACCATTATGGACTTCCTAAGTAGTCTTCCTTTCAAGTTTTCTCCTTCTTTAATTAGGAATATGAGAATATGCACTACAACCAAAAATTATAAAATGAGATAATGTAGGCTTTCTTCCACTCCATGCCTCTTTTGGTGTTATGTTCAAAACTACCTTACTAGGTGTTCTATTCAAAATATATACGGTAGTACGAACTACTTCAGCCCAAAATTTAGCTTCTAGATTTCTAGAATGAAGCATACACCTAGCTATTTCTATTATAGTTCTATTTTTCCTTTTAGCAATCCCATTTTGTTGGGGTGAATAAGAGATAGTTGATTCTTTCCTTATGCCATGTTCTTTACAAAAATCTAAAATGACCTTATTCATATATTTAGTTCCTCTATCAATTCTTATTATCTTTAAACATTTTCCAATTTTTTTTTTCAATCAAAGCTTTAAACTCCTTAAACTTTTGAAACACTTCATCTTTATTTTGTAGAAAATACACCCAAATTCTTCTACTATAGTCATCTATAAAGGTGAGAGCATACCTTGATCCTCCAATTGAGGTTGATTTAAAAGGACCCATTACATCACTATGGACTAGATGTAGAGGAGTTTTTTCTCTCCATGATTTACCTTGTGGGAAACTTTTCACATGTTGTTTTCCCATTGCACACCCTTCACATACCTTGAGACTCAATGGTATCTTTGGAAGCCCATGCACCATTTGCAATCTCTCCATAAGTTTGAGACTTTTAAAATTCACATGCCCCAAATGCTCATGCCACAACTTGCTCATATCGTCATATTGGGCAATAGCACACATATGTTTATCTCCACATTTAGAAGTAAATTCTTGAAACTTATATAATCCATTCTCCATTTTAACAATTGCAATAACTCTATAATTATCATTGACATATTTGATTAATCACTTACCATTGTAGAATTCTATTTTATATCCTTGACTTGCAATTTGAAACAATAAAAGTAGATTTTTTTTTAACTTAGGGACTAACTTCACATTTTTGAAAAAACCATTATCAACTTTGACATTACTAGTCCCTTTAACTTCTAAAGCACTATTATCTCCCAAATATATTTTCTCTATAGTATTTTCACTTATTGATTCAAATTGTTCCTTATTGTGAGTCATGTGTTGTGTAGCACCAGAATCAATAACCCAATCATCTTTGAAAGTATTATTTTCTTTAAGTGAAACACAAAATGCATTTATTTTAGAATCACCAAATTTGGGAGAATTACTTATCTTCTTCTTTGTATCTCCTTTCTTCTTGAAACATTCATTTTCTTTATGACCCATTTTGCCACAATAATTACATTTCCATTTACTACTATTATGATCTATAGATGAAGCAACTTTATTTTCATACTTCAAGTTTCTTTCTTTAAATTTATTATCTTGTGACTTCTTATAATATTGATTTCATTTCATTACAAATGCTTGAGATTCACCATCAAATGATTTTTTTTCTTTAACTTGTCTTTTCTCTTCTAGAACCAACTTAGCACATAATTCTTTAGATTTAATTCTTTTTAATTTATGTATAGTATCTAAACCCCTTATAAATGATTGATAAGATCCAAGAAGACTTTGTAGTATAATTTGGACAAAACCTCTACCATCTATATCTTTTCCAAGAGAAGCAAGCTCATTCTTCTTTTCCTTTAAGTTACTTAAATGTGGGACTATCTCTTGTGAGCTTCATAATTTCATATTATATAACTTAGTAGTGAGAGACAAGATCCATACATCACCTGAATTTTGATACAGATTCTTCAAAATTTCCCATACTTTTACTCCACTTCTCTCATTATGAACTTCTGGAAAAACCTCTTCTAAGAGTGTAAGCTTGATTAGTGTTGCTATCTTCTTGTCCCTTTTATCCCAATTATCTTGATCCTTTTCTAGATTTGTAGGCTTCTACTCACTACCAATCACAATATCATAACAATTTTGAAGAGTTAGAGTGATTTCAATATGAGATACCCAATCAGAGTAATTTTTCCCATTTAATTTAACTATGAAAAGAGTAACACCAAGTGATTCCATTATCAAATTCTCTCCTTTTTGGATGAGAATGAAAGAGATTTCAAAAAAACTTTAATGCCCAGATTGAAATTGAAAATCGATCACCAATTTGTTGAACAATGTCTCTTTCTTTTGTTGTTGTATAGATCTTTTCACCACAACAATTGCTAATGCTACTCACTCCCAGATTATAGCCTACAAGTAAAATATTTAGCCAAAAAAAATTCATAGCCCAAAGAGCAACTAGGCTCTGATACCATGATAAACTACTTAATAGAAACAGAGCATAGATAAAAATAGAATAAAGGAACAACTAAATAGAAAGACAAAGTTATGTAATACAAAAATAGTAAAACCACAATATTATTCAATATTCACTACTAAGTTCGTTACATACATGAGACAAGAGGCTGGGTATTTATAAGCATAGTACAGACCTCTAGAAAGTTCTTGTAAGCTAGGAAGGAGATATTGAGCAATCTAGATAGTTCAGGATCTTTTTGGACTATATATTAAATGCTCAACTACCACATTATAGAATACTCAACTACAAAGAAATAAATAAATATTATTTATTCTAACAAGTTTCCTATGGCTTGTTATCTGTTATAACTTTTTTTGTACTTGTACATGTTCTACATAGTTCCAAACATTTAGAACACATAAATTAAACATTGAATTGACATGCAAGACATTGTCTGACTCACATGAGCTTCAGTTGAAATTTTAAATTTTTGAATTTTACTTACCTAGTGAGAAATTCAAAGAGTGGATGAGATGAAAGAATGGAAGACCTATTCCTGCTAGTAATTTGAACAATATCTACCAGTATTCCTCGAATGTAATTAAAGGGAACAAATTTTTGAAAGATTCTACTAGTGTGACCATTAAGACCATATCATTTTAGGTATTTTGTATGACATTAGATGATGACAAAAAGCTAAACTCGACATCATTGGAAAAAAGTTAAAACCAGTGACCGACATACAAGATTAATTTGATGGTCGTCCATGCCTTTTAAAGATTCTCAACCATCGATTGTATAAATCAAGTCACACTATTCAAATCTAACTTTTTTATTATATATAAATAACACATGGCCAGAAGGAATCAATTTTATAAAATACACCTCTCATTTAAAAAAAATGAAAATAACATATAAGTTAACTTATATTATATTTTCAAAAACTTATACTATATTATTTAATAAGAAACTTTATAATCTAAAATATTATTTAATACATAATTTGAAAATAATAATTTTATTATATAAATCTAGTTTTTAATATTTTATTTACTATATTTATTAATTATTATAATATTCAATATAACTATTGCCATGGATTGCATGTTACAACAGGTACATGTCACAATGTGACACTTGTTTTAATTATATTTAAGTCCTTCTAAGTGGATTCACATCAATTTGAATGCTATTACTTTTTCATTTACAATGAGATCACAAGTTACATCATCTTTTACTAAATAGTTTATTTATTGACTTCAATATAACACAAATTTATATAAAATAAATATCAATTTTTTTCTTAATCAGTCATTCATATGGCTTCCACATACCTATTATATAACAAGATACAATTACTAATATACGAATATATAATAAAACTAAATATTGTAGAGCCACCTATTTTTTACTACATCCATGATCTAAATTCCCATTCTATAGGTAATGTTGATGAACATACCATCTCTATTCCAACTTGCAATTGCAACTGTTTTCGTGTTGCATTAAATACGAGCCTTTACTTTCTCCCGCAAATTTAGTCAAGTTGTTGCTTCATTATTATGATTGACAATTTGACAGCCTTCTTTAAAAGGATCGAAACACCTACTTTTAAAAAAAAAAGTCCTCTAGAGAGCCTCATCCTTCTATTATGATGATAGATATTATAGTTTTTAATATTATATAACACTAGCACTTGTACTCCAGAGGTTCAAGAGTTATGTCTATTCATCATGTCAGAATCTTGATTCTTTAATTAAATGCATTATTGGTTTATAGCTTACAAGCTTAAGTAAATAATTTATTTCCATAAACTCACATTCTTTATAGGCAATAACCTTAACAAAGACATGTGAATATTCCATGGAATATTCTATTTATTCATAGCGAAGACAGAATAATAGAAACACGGTGTGCTCTATTTAACACAAAAATATATATAGAAGCATGAAAGCATTTATTTTAGTAAAAGATATATTCGAAGCTGGTTATTTACAAGAGCAGAGGCCAAATAAGATGTTCTAGTTTTTAGATTTATACAATTGTTTTCTTAATCTATGCAAAAAATTTGCACCACGCAAATTCTAGAAAATTATGGAATGCACGTCGGAGTGCACCAAAATCTCCCATGGTGAAGTGTTCATCATATCTTATTTCCCGTTTGAGAAGGCAATATTTTTCTAGTGCTCGATATGCCATGTCAAGTCATTGCACAGCAGTTTCAATTTTCTCTATTTCATCGTCCAGTAGGCTATGTGTATAGTCATTTGCCTGGTTGAATCCCTTTAATATTTCCTAGCTATCAGTAGTGATATTTGTAGTCACTACTGCAAATCTAAATATTCTATAAAAAGTATAGGATTAATAGGTGTTTCAAGATGCACAACCACATAATTTTAAAAATCGATCAGGCAGAAATGATCTAAATCAAACATAACGGTCGATGAAGAGCAAGTTCTAAGATTGGATCAAATACAAAATATCATCGGTTACAACCAAAATTCATCAAAAATGAAGAATCTGAAACACATGAGAATAACTCTTACATAATAATTGTTAAGGGTTTCTTCCAAAAACTTATGTAGCTGTGAATCTCTTGCTACAACTTAACTTTAACTCAAGAGCATGCATTCAACAAAATCAAAACTCTTGAAGAAAGTCAGAGGAATTTGGCGAATTGAATTCGTTGGAGCACCTCGACTGAGCATTCTGTGGAATGCTATCAAGCACCTTTGGCAACCTGAGAAATTTACATTATCTCAATCTGAACCGCTGTAAGATGTCGAAGGAGTTACCAATTTTGTTTCAGAACTTGGTTCGTCTGCAACGTTTCATCTTAGTGGTATGTTCAACACTTACCCTTAGGTCAGATGGTTTCGGAAATATAACAAGGCTGGAGATTTTGAACCTTTTTGGGTGAGTGCAAGTGGAGGAGTTGCCTACTGATATCATAAATCAGGCATCCCTGAGAGGTTTATTTAGATGGTGTGAAGAGGTTGAGGGACTACCAATTGAAAGGGCTAAACTAAGCAGGCTATGCAAGATGGTTATAGGGAGTGACTTGATAAGTTTGCCTGCCACTCTTGGAAGCCTTTCCTCCTTAACTTTCATGTCAAGAATGTCCCAGCCTGGAATCTTTACCGACGTCCCTTGAAAATTTATCATCCTGAGAGAACTTATAATTGCTGATTGTCCAAGCCTGAAATCTTTGTCAACCTCTCTCGGAAAACTGTTCTCCTTGGAAGAAGTTACAATTCGTAGATGTCCAGAGTTGAGAAATTTATACATATGCCAGAGCTCAATCAGCCAATTGGATTTTGGACCAGCGTCTTCACCTTTTTCTTTAAGAAACTTGATGAAGCTGGAACTACAAGAAACAACAGTGTGTAGGATATCAATGTCTGAATGCCTTTATCCCCATCTTCGGACATTAATTCTTGCTCACAATAAACATTTATCAGAGATCGAAGAACTGTCGGCAAACCTTGAATCTCTGTATATACCGAGCTGTCCAAATCTGGAGGAGCTTCCAAGCTTTACACAATTGACTTCTCTGAGAGAATTAAATGTAAGACGTTGCAACTTAAATAGAAAAATTAAAGGCTTTCAACACTGTACAAGGTTGAAAAGTTTGATATTACACACCTAGTGGGAGCTGCCAGGCATAGAGTCTTTGGAGCAGATGGAGAAATTGAGGAAGGTGGAGCTGACAGCAAACAAGGGGTCAGCTGTTGAAAGTTGCATTCGAACATTGGAGGTAATAAAATAGTTGTTTCCTGGAACGAAATACTTTAATTTATCTTCATCTAATTGTGCACTGGCTGAATGTCCTATGCAAGCATTTTTGCAGAAATGGCGAGAGAAAACGATAATATGTACGCGGGTTGTGCCTGATGCGTCCTCACTGGTAGACTCCTTGCAAGTTGGGCTCTCTCCGACTCTCTCTCTTGTTGACTCCGTCTCTAACAAGGCATCTAAATTGCTGCTGCAGAGCCAATTCTCCAATCACAAAATAGAACACACTCAAAAATTTAAAACACAAACACATTGTAATCTGTATTGATCTCCCATTCCGATTACATATTTCAGACTATTTTTTCAAATGCCGAGAGGACTGAGAGCTTATAGCTCCTAATAATAAGCGTTAAGTCGACTATTTATCTCTCCTGCATTTATGCAAAACTAAAATATATTCAATAATTCCTGCTAGTTTTAGCTGTGCATTAAAATTGACGCGAAATAGCTATAAGCTCTGTAAAGCAACTGATTTGAATTACAGGCCACTGAGAATGTAAAGGACCTCATAACAGAGGCAATGTAGGGTTCAGATTTTCAGAATCAAGAAAGAATATATTGTGTTTGTGTTTGAAATAGTGTGCTCTGCTTTGCTCTGTTATCCCTTGTTTCTCAGACTCAATAAACACCCGGACCTGTTGAGAACAAGAATGTGGGTATCAAACCGTTATAGCAGGCTATGCAATAGAGAGAATTTGTGAGGCTGTCAAGTAGTTAAATAATGTCTTAATCCGCAGATTGAAGATGTGAAAATTGGCAGAGAAGAAAATAGTTATCTAATCCAGGGATGAGAAAAAGGTGATTGTAAGGTATTCATTTCCTGCTCCAGAAGCGTCAAATTACTAGAAAGGGTGTTTTTGTAAACATACGGTGGTGACATGCGGTACTCCAAGCTCTGATACGCCAAAGCCATAGTTGTCGCATATAAAGCCTGCAATAGACCATTAATCTAAACTAAATAAATTTCTCCTAACCTTAGCGACACAATCAAACACTCGTCACTTTTTTCGCACACATCTCCCTCACAGTTCCTCCTCCTCCTGCTGGCGCCGCCGCGACCTTAATATCCATTTCTCCCCTCACCAATCCAAAAGGCATTACTTATTAATTATTGTTGTTCGAATATTTGATGAAACATTTTAATGGCACTCCTTCATGAAAATTGAATCCACTTTCGTTATGATTCTCGTCCTCATCGTTTTCCTTCATTTCCAATCACCTTTTTCCATTCGATTCCTTCCCCAAGTTTTCCCCAAACCCCCTAAGTATCACACGTCCATAGCCCCCCAAGACAACAGTTGTTCACCCCCAAAAGACCACAGCCGTTCACCCATGTTTACTGCCCGACATCAATCTTCGAGTTCGATGGCTTCAAACAAAAATATGGTAAGCGAGGACGTCTTCGTTCCAAGCAAGACGAAGCCCAATGGACTTACAGGTATTAATCCATGGAACAAAGGACCACACTCTCAGGAAATGCTACCAAATGTTAGAGGAGGAAACCCCTTCCTGTCCGGCAGCCAAAACATGACTTACGAAATGAGCAACCTACATCAGCACTAACATGTGATAGTACAGGAAATAATAAGTATGAACCTGTAAGAAATGATGATAGATTAAACATCCGTAACCAACAAATGCTTCAAATCTTGAGGGCTAACATAGATTGCCAACTGATTATTTCAAGAAAATTAGTCCTTAAATACATAGCCAAGTACGCTGCAAAAGCGGAGAGGATGTCAGAGACATGCACACATATGCTATCAAGGATGTGCAAAGGCCAAGATTTAGATACTCCGACAATAACAACATATACAAAATTCATGGTAGAAATAATTGCAGAGCGCGATGTGGGGGCACAGGCAACATGCCACATGCTACAAAAGTTGTTGGTTGTAGAATGCAGTCCTCCTTTTGCCTCCCTAAATGAGGGTGGAAAGGTACTCCAGCGAATAACAAGGATGACAACTACCACAAGAGTGGAGAATAACTACATATAGAACTACATGAAATGGCCACCCGAGTTAGAGACATTGACACTATTTGATTCTGCAAGGTTATTTAACTACTTTGCAAAACACAAACAAAGCCAATGGAGAAAAAGACCAATTGAAGCCATCATCTATGTACACCCCAAATTTTACAGCATTCCAAAGGAAGACTCGGACCAATTTGAAATATTTTGCTAGACGGAATTTCTCCTATACAAACATTTATGCTGCATTGAGCACGATGTGGGCCTCACAAAGGATGGGATTGAAAGAAATTGGTGAGAAGTGAATGCAATGAACTACATTGTTTGTCGTATCCAACATCTTGCTTCAGAGGCAATGACAAATGTGGATGGAGAAGGTGAGGAAGAGAACAATACTATCAACAATAGCACTCTTGAGATCAATGAATGGGAAATGCTATTGCGGTTGGGGCCAACATCAAATAGTCACTACAATGACATTGACATGCTTGGCAAGTGTGATTTTGATAACAATAATCGATGGGACCAGAACCTAGTTGCTACCCACCTTCACCAAATAGCAACAAACTTTATAGAGATTGCAAAAAAGGGTTCATTGACCATGGACACACTATTCTTTAGTGACAACCATGCAAATGCATTATCTATTTACTAGAAACAAGCTTTGGACATAATTGTTAACCACAGTAAATGTACCCTTATCATACCATTATACATGATCACAAGAGGCACAACGAGTATAGGGAAATCATACTTAATTAATTCCATAAGATTTTCACTAAATGGGAGCACACAACAAGAAACAATCCAGCTGTTAACACGTGCTCCAACAGGAGTTTCCACATTCAACATACACACATCAACAATACACTCTACACTGTGTATTCATATCAAGGAGATCCAACCATTGCAAGACCAAGCATTGACAACCTTTGAAGAAGATTTGAAGAGCATAAGATACGTCCTCGTTGATGATATGAGTTTTATAGGGCCAAAATTGTTACTAAAGATTGATAGCATGTTACATTAGGCATTTTTTATACAAGAGTCACCTGTGTTTTGGTGGTGTCTCCATGGTCTTAGTTGGAGACCTTGCACAATTCCAACTTGTAATGGAATATATGGACCCAGGAAGGGATTGTAAATGGAGCATTGGGTGAGGTAATAGACATTGTTTATAGTACTGAACCGAGGCCACCTGATCTCCCATTGTATGTAGTCGCAAGAATGGAGAAATATGTTGGGCCACCATGGAATGCTGCAGACCCCACATTGGTACCAATAACACCCATCTCTCTAGGTAGCTGAAGGTAACTACCAATTAGAATGGCATGAGCAATGACAATACACAAGTCTCAAGGGCTAACCCTATAGAAAGCTATGATCGACATTGATAGGATAGAAAGGCAAGGGTTAACATTCACAACACTATCTAGAGTTAAGAATTTAGATAGCCTTTGTCTCCAACCAGTATTTAGCTTTCAAAGGCTTGTTAGAATGAAAAACCAATCGTACACAATGCTATGAATAAATTAGGAAGCTTGATTTCAAAGCATGTCTCTTTCCTAAAATTTAGTTGCACAATGGTATGAAAGGTGCATTAATGCACAATAGTCTCAACAACCCTTGATCTTTAATAAATATGCTAGATCCATTGAGTAAAGTTCATTACTATGTATCAATATGCTTCTCAAAAATTTGTTTTCAGGTCAATTTAATGATTTCGTTACTCTCAAACTACTATCATAACACTAATATGTTACAAATTCTTTTCTTTCCAGCAAGCATCATTAGACAATGAAGCAATTACATGGATGCCTACAACGTCTACATGTGGCATCGATTATTTTCTTGAGAGTCTTGCTTTGTAACCCTTTAGTCGCTAAAATACTCCACATTAAATACTCTTGTGATGTTAATAATTGAGACCCAAATTTCCCTAATGAAATTCTAGATCACATAGCAAAAGAACTAAAGATGATTGTATATATTGTCTTAGCAACCCTATTGTGTTACATGTATAGTTGTATGCCCCTGAATGAGAAAAATAAAAAGACACATTTTGTAGACATTATTGTAGTTCCCTTTAATTACACATATTCTTTTATTTAAAATTTATCTATGTATTATAGTATTATTATTCATCTAAATCTGCACAAATTCTAATAACTAGCCTTTTGTTTTCAACTTACGTATATGCATATTGATTGTATAAGTGGGGTGTGAGGTCTTTGTTTGCATTCAATTACATTTTCATGCAACACAAAATACTCTTGCAATTTATGCTTCTCATGTTGTTGTTGAGTATGTGTTATTCACAACATCACCTCTTCTACCAATCACATCACTGATGTTATTGGATTTCCAAGAGATTTGACAATGAATGTGTTATCCATTTTCAGAAAATCATTATTAGCATTGTGCAATCTTATCTGTTATGGTGTTATGATGACAATCACTGCTGACGTTCCTTATTTTTTGGGCTTCGCATATGAATATATGGTTAAATTATCGTTATTTGAGAACTTTTTTTAACTACATATAATAGTTAGCGAGTTTGTTTAAGCTTATAGTGTTATTATGCGTCTAATTTTGCACAAATTGTACATACTATAGTTTTGTTTTCAAGCTAGGTTTATGCATATGGATTGTATAAGTGGGCTGAAAGGTCTTTGTTTGTAGTCAATGACATTATTATACAGCACAAAATATTTTTGCAGCTTATGTTCCTAATTAGTTCTTGATTGATATTCTCAGTTGATTCTCCAAACAACAATTAAGTTAACAACATGGATGACATAAACATTTCAGTAGTTCAGCTCCAAAGAAGACAACACAAAAATTACTATTCTCATCTACCCCATTTACTAGTGCACTTGTTGGAACACATATTTAGAAAGCTTCCATATTTAAATTTGATCTGCTCATCTCATTTAGTTTGTACAAAATGGAATGCAATTCTGTCATCCTATACCTTCCTCTTTTCACTTTCTCACTCCAGCCCATGGTTGCTTCTCTTTAATGCTGAAGGATTATGTACCACCTATTGTTTTTCTATGCAAAAATGGATTACAATACCTTTCTCCTTTTTGCACAATCAGGAATCCTCATTGTGTATATTGTCTACTTCCTGAGGAAGATTACTTGTAAGATGCCCTTCACAGTTATACATCTACAACCCACTTAGGAGGATTTATAGTGAGGTACAACTAGACCTGCAATCTAGGCTCATAGGAATTGCACAAGGAGCACATGGAGAGCCTTTCTTAGCACTAAAGACATCAGACAATTGGAGTTGGGCCTCCAATGTTTCTATATAAATTTATCATTATTTCAAAGGCCAGTGGCAAATAAAGTTCAAATCTTCAATAGATTTGAAGATTTTCATGTATTACGATGAGATGGCCCAATGCAATGAAGTTCTTTTTTGGAGTAGGTGCCCAATTATCGTTGTGGGTTTTAAAATCCATGATGAAGGATTTACTCGAGTGAAAACAGATGAGCTCCAATTTGAAATGATAGTCACAGATAGGAATTACCAATCATTTACTATTGCATATGGGTGCTCTATTTTAGTGGTATTCTTAGTAATTGAGGATGAGAATATAGTTATCCTATAGTTTCTTCACGATGAGAAAGATCTATTGTTTTGTAAATGGAGAATGTTTGCAATGATTCTTGCTGCTCATATCCCACATTATTTTGAAATAAGCTACAAGGAAAGTTGGCTTTGTCAGTGTGTTTGTGTCGATGATCAACTATGTTTCAGCACTGCAAGTGATGTAGGAACCTCAATAATAGCTACATATGATTTGAAAAAATGCATCTAGGAATGTTTTCCATAGTTTCCACACAAAGTAGTCTTCTTCAATATGTTTTCATTTACATCCAACCTTCTAGAATTTCTATAGTTAGTTTTACATTGACTTTATTTTAATTCACAATTTTTTGTAGTTGTTCTATTTCTAGATAATAAAATCTTATTAAATGCTTACAACTTAGACACTGAATAAATATCCCACCTGTTCAATTGTAACTAGCATATTAAAAAGTGTGAATTCTTTATTTTGCACTACAATCTAGATAACCAATTTGAGTCATGAGGGTTTCATAAACAACTCCAAAAGTGAAAGAGAGAGCCTTCTTGTTACTCTGAATACTTCTTCTTGGGCACCAATTAGATCTACTTTTATCAAAAAAAGAAGTTCCAGACAGCATAGTCATAAGCATTGTCAACAACTTAGAAAAGTATTTGCAAGCCAATAAATAGACTACCACAAATTTCACTAGAGCTAGCTATTTCAAATTATATTTCTTTGTAATAAATTCACTGCGAATTCTAACTTGCACCGATATTTGTAATTATGCAAACTCCACTTTCAACAACTAACGGAAGCAACACCGACATCCATCTTGTGGCTGGCCCAAAAATAACAAAAAATTGTAGGTAAGAATATGTTATATAACTAGTAAAGAAGATTGTCGAATTCCATAAATAAAAGGCACATGATCAGAACATGCAATAAAATGACTTGGATTTAAATCTCAAAAGATTGGGTATTGTTTATCTCAAAGATATATGAATAATGTCAAGGTACATCTCAAGAGGTTCAAGATGCCATAGTGAAAAGGAATTAGTTTACAAGTCCTTTGAATCACAAAGTAGAGAATGCCATTATGTCTGTTGGTTCAAAATTTGATAGGTGGTTGTAATAGCCACTTGGTTGAAATCTAGAACATATATAAATTTTTTGGACTTCAGCTATCAATACATGGTTCAATTCTCATTATCCAATCAAACAACAAGAAAATGATGGAAGC
The DNA here is from genome assembly GCA_028749045.1 of Cupressus sempervirens. Lineage (NCBI taxonomy): Eukaryota > Viridiplantae > Streptophyta > Pinopsida > Cupressales > Cupressaceae > Cupressus > Cupressus sempervirens. Next base: position 611,234,945 of record CM053793.1, read on the forward strand.
ATGGAAAGTGCTCATTTTCATAATTAAATCAAACATCAAATATGTTTCATTGAGGTAGTAGAATGTTGTTTTTCATACCCTTCATCTTCTATTTAGTAGTTTACAGATCTGTTGTTTGTCAGTCTAATAGCTTGGATGCTTACAATCATCTCCTAGACCTAGCCCAGTCTTTATTGTTTACATTTTTGTAAATTTGTATTATCTATTTCATTATTTTAGGATGCTTATGTAATTTCTTTTCTTGGATTCTTGCTAGAGCAGTCAAATTAGTTCTAATTTTAATGAATATTGTATTGACTATGCACTATAACTATAACAAGTGGTGTATACAAGCTACCCAACATGGAAAACAAAAATGTACCCAGCAATACCACTACCATTTCAAGCAGCATTTTAGAGTTAACTTACCCCCTCCCAATTGCACTTCAGCATGAGGCCTCTACAACAAGCTCCACTTCCACAAATTGGATGATATCAGATGAAAAACATATCAAACAACTCACTGCAAATATCGCTACTGATAGCTAGGAAATATTAAAGGGACTCAACCAAGAAAATGCCTATACATAGAGCCTACTAGATGATGAAATATATCAAATTGAAAGAGTTATGTGATGACTTGACATAGCATATCTGGCACTAGAAAAATACTCCATTCTCGAATAGGAAATAAGATATGACAAACACTTCACCATGGGAGATTTAGGAGCACTCTGGTGTGCATTCCAATTTTTTTGGAATTGCACAAAATCTCTACATAGATTAAGAAAATAGCTGTATAAATCTAAAAACAAGAAAATGTATTTTGGCCTCTGCTCTTGTAAGAAAACCTTGCTCATACATTATATTAAACAACCAGCTTCAAATGTATCTCTTGCTAAAATAAGTGCTTCCATGTTTCTGTATATATTTTTAGATTAAATAGATCCTATTGTGTTTCTACTATTCTTTCTTTGCTACGAATAAATATAAATGTTCTTGGAATATTCTTGTCTTTGTTAAGGTTATTGCCTATAAAGAATGTACATTTATGAAAATAAATTATTTACTTAAGCTTGTAAGTTGTAAATTAATAGCGCATCTAATTATAAGATTAGAATAGAGATTGTGATGTCATACATACATAAATATACATACATACATACATACATATATACATACATACATCCATACATACATATATACATACACACATGTATATATCTATATATAAAGAGATCTTTTTTAAGGTGCTAAGTGATGACTTACCTCAAGATCCTCCACAAAAATAATGTAGGCCAAGAAAAATGGGTAGAGCTCACAAGAAATTTTACAAAAACATATCATAGAAGATATTTTTAGAAAGAAACAAGCCATTCCAGCAATGAGAATAATTGCTACAAATTCTTGTGAGCTAAGGGACCCTGAACCTATGCTACATTTTCCAGAGACATGGAAGAAGTTACTATCGGCTTTAGTACTTCATAACATTCTAGATCATATAGCGATGTCCAAATTAACAATTGTAGTAGATACTTGGGATGCAAAGATCACAAGGGCACGACAACAAATTCCTATAGAATTATCATCATACTAGGTACAATAAAATGAACGAGATCTAGAGATTAGAAGGGCATGACAATGACATGTAGAGATCACAAGGGCACGAAAAAATAATCCTATATCTCCACATGATACATACATACATACATACATACATCTATACACACATGTATATACATACATACATACATGCATATACATACATACATACATACATACATACATACATACATATACATGTATGTATGTATGTCTATATACAAAGAGATATTTTTTAAGGTGCTTATTTACATCTTAGCACAACAAAAAGATTGATCGAGTTGCATACATATTCTAAAATCCAAAATTAAACAATAAAACTCACTCAACTCGTGCTAAGTGACTTAGCTCAAGATAATACAGAGTTAATGGGCTATATATATATATATATGAAGGGGAAATATAATAGCCATTAAGAGTGACATTAACTCTACCAATACATGCATGGTTACATCGTTGGCTTCCATTGTTGGGCTAGCATATGGAGCCTTTATATTCAACCATTTGTTATAAATTGGAAAATGTGCTTCATCCCCGGCATTCAAGCGATGCATCTGCATATGCAATTTTATCACCTTGGAAAACTATATTTAATCTTGCTAGCCAGGAACAACTGATTGTTTATTTTACTATACCTAATCTGATGACAGTTCTAGAGGAATTTGTAATCAACCCAGTTAATCAACAATTAGATCAATTTAACTAGGTTATGGCTCAGGCATGTGCTATTCCCATTTATCATATGGTTGTAATGTTAGAGGCAACATTTTTTATTTGTGTAGGCTATGGAGGGAGAGCAATGGTGTTGGCAAACGTGAAAATTTAGTAATGCCATGTCACCTTGAGGAACTTTTGTATGCTCTTGGCAAACATGTCATAGAAAATGTTCATTGTGACCATTTTTTCTTCCACATATTTTTGCATGGAGCCTTCACATACCTAGTGTTCACAAATGTCTACTTAAGAATGTATGTGAACTTGTAGGATCTAGTTTGAAGCCGTAGTTTTTGAACCTGAATGCCATCATTTCTTTCCACATCAATCACTTGCAGAGTAATAATTTTTTCATAATTTTTTCATATATATATATATATATATGTATGTATGTATGTATGTATGTATGTATGTATGTATGTATGTATGTATGTATGTATGTATGTATGTATGTATACATATACATACATGCATATTTGTGTGTGTGTGTGTGTGTGTGTGTGTGCAACAACATTTACGATGATTTATTCCAAAACAAATGCTTCATATCATATAATTCCATAACAATTCAATAAGTTTCTATATTACCTAAAGATAGGTGAATTTTATCCTAAATGTCATGTCAGCTTGACTTTTTCAAAGAGCCAACCATTAATATAAACCTTTTGTAGTCAATAATGAAAAGGGAAGAAAACTTGCAAAAATCTGCAATAAAAACAACAAAAATTGAAAAACTATTTCTAGATGTACTAAGTATTGTTGTTTTTCCACTTTACACTTTGTGAGTCTGGTCAAAGAAAACTCAATTTATGTGTGTTGCTGCAGTTTGGTGGATGCATGTAAAGGATTTTCTCATGAACTATTTGATAAAATGCCTCTAACAAATTAAGTCTTAGGAAATTCCATGATCGAGGTATGTGTGCATAATGGATTTGTTGAAAGTGCTTTAGAAACTAAAACTGCAATTAGCAGGTGTCCATCCTCTTTCTCTGTGCAGAAATACAAAGCATTGGAACAAGGTTTGAACATTGATCAAATCTAAAGTTCAGAGGAATAATTGAGGTGTGGAATTTAATTTTTTTCCTCTCTTCATTTTAATATTTGATGATCTCTATTTAATTCATGGACCCTCTGCTTCAATTCCTCAACAAAGTTGAATTGCATCAGAGATTGTACAACTTGTTTTGGTCTATAAACAATGAAAAAAAACAACCCATATGAGAAAATATAAAACAAGATGTTATAAACAAAACACAATTGATACCATCCCATTGCGTTTCAAGAATAGACATAGATTTAAAAGAATTAACATAATAAAAGTAAACAACCAGAACAAACCTCTCAAGCCAAGCACCCAATCTTACTCCAATCTCATCTACGAATAAGAATCTGACTACCATATCCTCGCAAATGGCCAATGAAAAATGGTGGCAATGAAATTTATCTATTTATTGAAATTGTATAACTGGGCTAGAGAAATTAGCCACCAAAGTTGCACAGTGTCCCATAGGTCCTTTGTGTCCAATTTTCCAAACAACTTTGTATCCATGCTCACGGATTGCAGCTGTAGAGCCCAAGCAACTCAATGTATAGGTTAAGTAGCATGGCAAGAGGTTTGAAAGAGTCATAAGGAAATAGATGGGTCTCTTTAGTCTAATGGTCTAAGGCTAGAGTCCTCTATAGCCTACCTAAAAACATTGAACACAAATGAAAATTTGTTAGATAAAGTAAACAGACACACCGATCTATTCCAGCTAGAAGCAAGGTTGTATTTGGTCAATCAATTAATTATATGTTTTAGTTTTTATTCAAATAGTGAAGTCCATGTATGGAATTCAACAACCCAACCGATTATTTTCTATCTTCCCCTCTACAACCATTTTTAGGCAATTGGTCAAAGAGATTTTTAGAGACAACTGAAATTTTTTAACCATCAAATAAAGAACAATTCTATAAAACATTACAAATAAAGACATTGTCGAATACCAAAAACATCATAAAAGATCTTCAAAATGAATTGCCACACAAATCAAAGGCATGGAGAGAATCTCTAAAGGTAAAACATAGCACAAGAGCCTCAAAAAATCTTCACTAAGCTTGCAAAAAAATGCAATAGTGTACTGATGGGATTTCTATAGACTAATTTCAAATTTTTTGAGATACTTTCTTGTAGGTCCTTCTCATTTCAAATAGACTATAGCAGCCCAACTTAAATGGTGAGTGATTGAAAAAGCCCTCAATGCATACTGGGTGAACAAAAATCATTGTAGCTGAAATATACAAAGAAGAAATGAAAGAACTGAGCCAAGTAAAATGCTATTTTGAAACAAAACAACAAGAACTGCAAAATGATAATGGTCATATAGGGCAAAGAGCTATCATTGTAGATGTAAATTAGCTTTATTGATATGTTAGAAGATTCAATATGGATGTAAATGATTGTAAAATCTCATCTTTTGCTATCTCGCAATACTAACTCATACACCAAATAATATGTTCCTACTAAGAACGGGGCAAACTAGAACAAACCTTGTTCAAAAGCATATTCAACAAAAGGAAAATGACAAATGAGAAAGAATGCATAATAAAAATGACCCCAAAATACCTTGTTACAGAGAAATCCTCAAATGCATAATGTGGTATGAAGCAAGAAAAAGCCCTACAAATATGCAGAATATGCACATGCCAAATGCCAATCCACCATGAATTGAAAGACCCATAGCAGGTCACAGATCAACTCTATCAACAGTCAACCATGAGAGCGGGAGGGCATAGCAAGTCCATGGCAAACACTGTAGGGAGGAAGTAGCAAGCTATGCCAAATATGTCGCACCATCCATATCCACAAGCGAGCACTATTCTGAAGCCAAGCATACTTGACCAACACCTAAAAAAGGGATTTTGACTTGGACTGGACAATTTCCAGTTGAGAATCCCATAGTAAATAGCCTAATTGGCTAATTATTTCCACAACAAGTCAAATTGTGATATTGCTATTAGGATTTTACTGTGTGATTTTGAGTCAAACTCATCGACCCATGTTTCATGAGTAGTGATTCAACATGAATCCATCTCTCATGAGAATAAATGGAACACTTAACACTCATTGGATCTAGGTGATGCTCACAACACTTGGTGAAGGTTTTCCAAATGGGGCTGCAAGTTAGGGTTTTAACCATGGAGGAAACTCCATAGTTAAGCGCGCTTAGGCTGGAGTAGTATTGGGATGGATGACCTCCCAAGAAGTCTCGATGCTTCACCCTTGTGAGCATCACCTAAATCCAATGAGTGTTAAGTGTTTCATTTATTCTCATGAGAGATGGATTCATGTTGAATCACTACTCATGAAACATGGGTCAATGAGTTTGACTCAAAATCACATAGTTAAATCCTGATAGCAATATCACAATTTGACTTGTTGTAGAAATTATCTCCTACTTAACAATTGATGAGCTTAGGAGGCTTTTTAATGAATGGTTCATAAGGCACAACACTTGGTAAAGGTTTTGCAAACGGGGTTGCAAGCTTTGGGTTTAATTATGGAGGAAACTCCGTAGTCAAGTGTGCTTAGGCTGGAGTAGGACTGGGATGGGTGACCTCTCAGGAAGTCTTGGTGCTTAACCCCTATGAGAATCACCTAGATCCAATGAGTGTTAAGTGTTCCATTTATTCTCATGAGAGATGGATTCATGTTGAATTGCTACTCATGAAACATGGGTCAATGAGTTTGAATCAAAATAACATAGTTAAATCCTGATAGAAATATCACAAAATAATTTGAATCAAGTAATTCAAGAATTGTATTAATTAATTTGATTTTAATAAACTAATGATAAAATTTTTATTAATAATAAATGTAAAAATGATAATTAATTTTTTTTGGAACTGCGAGACTAGGTAATTATATTATATACTCTAATCATGAGCAATTGATGGAGCAACTTTTCACAAAAGAAAATTTCCTCGCACTTCCTTGATTTTTGGGTTCAATTCAAAAAAATTATTGCCTATGATGGTCTTTCAAAAAATTTGTTGCAATTTGGGTTTTCCAAAATTGATATCAAACATAGACTTGCAGCTTGGAAAGTGAGATGGCTATAACAATTAGGGAGAATCCTATTAGTCAAAACAGTGTTAAGAGCAATTCCAAATTATTTTTTGCTGTCTTGAATGCTCCTACCTCTATTATTAGCCAAATTGAGAAACTAATTAGAAGTTTTCTTTGGTCGGATAGTATGTCCGGGGATAACAAGATTCCCCTAAGATCTTTAAAAGAGATGTCTCATTCTAAGTCTAAAGGTGGGGTGGGCTTGCATGAACTTCTAAGTAGAAATAAATCATTTGGAGGCAAACTCGTTTGGTTTATGTATGAGAAACTAGATAGCAAGTGGTGTTCTATTATGCATAAGAAATATTTGGATATTGATGACCCATTCCGTATCTTCACTTTAGAAAATCCTCCAAAGGGGTCAGCAATTTGGAATTTTATGATGGCTTCAAGAGAGGTAGTCTTCAACTACATCATGTGGGAAGTACATAGCGGGTTATTTGTTTCTTTCTGGTTAGATTCTTGGTTGGGCTTCCCACCTCTTGTTAACTCTCCCCAAGCTTTGGAGATCATGCATATCGCTAACCAACATTAGGGCTCAAAATTGATTGATTTTGTGGTTGCAATTGAGTTACACTTAGGCAAGGGTATTTGGAAGTATCCGACATCCTTACCGCTGGACAATAATCAGTGTTGCATTTTATTGGGAGTTTTTAAGGAAAGAAATATTTGTTTTTCTCAAGATAAGGATGTAGTAAGATGGGCTCCTTCTAAAGATGGTAGGTACTATGTTAAAGAAGGTTATAAAGCATTACAAAATCTGGCTGAAATTAGGCCCCCACATCGTGCTTTCAATCTTTGCTGAAATAATGTTGTGCTCTCCAAAATAGGCTGTTTCACTTGACTTGCTTGAAAAAAATGGATTTTAACTAGTGATAAATTGTCTAAAATTTCAATAGCTCAGCCATTTAAGTGTGTTTTGTGTGAAGAAACATGGGAGACTATAGATCACATACTATTACAATGTCCTTATGCACAATAGTGTTGGTTACATGTGCTCAAGAAACTCAATTATGACATGCCACTTCCGAACAGCTTGTGGAATCTTTTTCAGTCATGGCCCTTGCTTTATCCTAAGTCAATGTTTCATGGTATTTGGAAGTGTGCTCCTTCAACTATTGTTTGGGCACTTTGGTGGGAAAGAAACAAGCGTATCTTTCGTCATGTTTCTTCACATATGAGCAAGGTGCAAGATCAAATTGAGAAATCTATATTCAAAAGCGTTAATTCTTCAATTGCTTTTGCTAGTTTTAATCACTATTTATTAGCTTGGGATAGTAGTATCATTCAGAATTGGAAAGCTATTCGCATTCCTATGGGTACTCATTCAAATCCAAAATTGTTCGTCAATGTTGATAGATCAAATGTCAAGTGGACTCCTCCATTATCTGGTTTTGTTAAGATTAACTTTGATGGTGCATCATGTGGAAACCCAGGCAAATCAGGAATTGGAGCTTGCATTAGAGATGAGTGTGGAAGGGTTTTAGAAATTAAATCTCAACCTTTACCTCCAAGGATAAATAATATGGTAGAGGCACATGCTTTGCTAGCTGGTTTAATACTAGCAAGAAGAAATGGCTTTCATTCAGTTCATATTGAGGGTGACTCAATGATTATAATTAAAGCATGTCTCTCAAAAAATTCTTTCAATTGGAAAATTACTTATATCCTAAAACAGATTTGGGGGTTATTGGATTCATTTCGAGAGTATCAGATATCTCATATATATAGGGAAGGTAATTCTGTGGCTGACTATTTAGCGAATATGGGATGTGATGATCAACATGTAGAGTTTGTTGCCTCGGCTTCACATCCCAATCTTAGTTCTCATCCAATTATTCTGTCTACCTTTCCTGTTCTAGCACAACTTTTTATCTAGGACTCAAATTAATGTCTCCAATTGCAGCCCTTTGTAGTTTGTGTTGTCGTAGGAGAAATCTTTTGTTGGCTACTTTTCTTCTGCTTATTTCTTTTGTATTTCAATGAGGAAATGCGGTTTTCTTTCTAGTTCTTTCCCCATGGAGTTATCAAACTAGCTATTTTAATATATAGTTTGTGGCCCTGTCCACATTTGCCAAAAAAAAAAAAAAATTTGATATCAAATGATCCTTGCAATTTGGGTTTCCCAAAATTGATCTCAAAGCTTAGAAAAGTACCTTTAGCGACATGTGGCTTTGTGTTACTATCATGAATTGTATTGTTGTTTCTAAATTTAAGATATCTTTGATCTGAATCAAATAGTTTTGGTCAAATACTTGAACCAGGGTTTCTAGGAATTCTGTGAAAATTATTAAATCAATCATGGTTCGAATGTTAAAATGAGAAGAGGAAATTAAGCTTTGCTTAAAGGATGATTGAGGGTTCACTTAACAAAAAAAAATAATCCGGCCCCTCACTATTACCCACGATTTTAACTCTTACTGAATCGTGGAAAAAATTGCGTACAGTCATGCAACAACTCAAAAGTTTTAATAATTGTTCTATTCTTAAATTTAAGCACTTTTTAAATTGTCTTAAAAGATAATTTAGAATCTTTATCTATTTTATTGGAATATCTATTATTTAGTAATTGAAAATAAGCCAGAGGAAAAGAGGAGGGGCTGAAAATAAGTGGCTCAAAAATACCACATGACCTTACAAACTATTTTCCCTACTTTTTTGAAAGATTTTATTTCTATTAAGCAGCTAAACATATATTCATGATAGTGGCTAAATAGTTGAATATGACACTGCAAGTACATCTTTATTTATAGTAACATTTTGGGATTCTGTATGAAAATCATTATATAATATTATTTTCATATGATATTATTTATAAAATAGTGTAAATAGTAAGAGTTTCCTATAAATTTTTAAATTTATGTTATATTTAAATATAATAATCACAGGGAGAAATGTAATTTTAAATGAACAAGGTTTAATGTAACGAATTTGAAATAATTTCAAATATTAAATGTTTGTTCCTTTAAAATAATTTTATTCAATAGATGTATTTAGAAGAAATATTTATTTTTATAACAAATAAATTATTGAAATTTGAAATGAATATCAATATAATTTTAAATAAAGAATTATTACAATTTATTTTTCACGTTAAAACTAATTTTTTATTTTTATATAATTTCAAATATAAAATGTTTGTTCCTTTAAAATAATTTTATTCAACAAATGTATTTGGAAGAAATATTTATTTTTATAATAAATAAATTATTGAAATTTGAAATGAATATCAATATAATTTTAAATAAAGAATTATTACAATCTATTTTTCACGTTAAAACTTAATTTTTTATTTTTATATATAGTTTGTTTCATTATGTTAGTTTCTATGTTTTTATATGTGTTGAATAAATATTATATAAAAGCTATATTTGAATTTTTATAGAATTTATTTATTTATTTAAATTTTTGTGAGTTATTTTTATATTTATGAAATGTAAATTTTGTTGAATGAAACATCTTTTTATTTATTTAAAAGGATGATTCTTATATTTGAATATATTATTTTTTAATCAAATTTAAATATAATATTATTATCATATACATATTTTTTATATACAACATGTTTATTGTTATTTATTATAACAAAAAAATTATTGAAATTTAAAGAGAATATCAATATTGTTTTAAATAAAGAAGTATTACAATCTATTGTTCACGTTAAAATCTAATTTTTTATTTTAATATATAGTTTGTTTCATTATGTTAGTTTCTCTATTTTTATGTGTTGGATAAATACTAGCTCTCTCTCTCTCTCTCTCTCTCTCTCTCTCTATATATATATATATATATATATATATATATATATATATATATATATATATATATATATATATATATATATATATATATATATATATGTATTACAAAAAATATATAGAGAAAGCTAAGAGATATCAAGGCTTTAATTTTTTAATATGAAAAATATTTTAACAGTACATTAAAGTCTCGATATCTATAGACTTTGTGTGTGTGTATGTGTGTGTGTGTGTGTGTATAGCCCATAGCATTGGGATGGATGAGTTCTAAGAATTAAATTTATAATTCATTCATTAAATAATATTATTATATTTTACTATAGAGTATCAGCCTCTATAAATTAAAATTTATTTTCATGTTTTTAGGTTATTATTTGGCTTATTATTCAATTATGAAAATGAATATAATTTATTTTCATATACAATTATATGATTTTAAGTTAAAATTTAGATACGACTATGTTTTTGAATTAAACGCAGCCAAAACTAGGGGGTTGGCCCTTAATAGACAAATTGATCAACTACCAGTGGAAAACCATCAAACAAAACTAACCCCTATTGCTACTTAAAACATAAATAGTGATCAAAACCATAATAATGAAAGTATCATCAGGCTTAAACAACTTGCCTATTAGAAAACTTAATAAACTTAAGTAAAATATAAACAAAGGCATTACAAAATTACAACCTAAAAAGTTTGGTAACCAATAGATTAATAGCATAAAAGAAAAGGTAGGGAACCCTTAAGATTTCTTATCTCCTTTCGTCCCCAGAAGGATGTTCGCCCAAGCCTCCATCAAGAAGTTGAACATCTTAGAATCTTCTTTAGATAGGTCTCCTTCGGTGTCGTTTAGTAGGCATAGTGTTGTGGCCACTGCATGTGTCACCTTAACCATGAACTTGGTCAGAAGGCACATTCTCTCCTCCCATGGGTGGATTCTCTCCAAAACCTCTTTACCAACCTTTTATAGCTCATATAGAATGCCATCAGTGCCAGCCTTTGTCATATCCTACACAATTGGGGGGTTAGCAACATTTATAGAAACAACCTTAACTGGGGAGGAGATCATTATGGGGGAGGGCACCCTATCCATTGTATTAGGGAACTGATCACCAGTAAGGTCCACACACCCCAGATCAACAATCATTGTAATATATGTCACTTCCTTACTCTCCTTTCCATCTCCCGAATCTAACCTCTAGTAGAGTCCAAAACCTCCTCTTCCATCCCCTTAATACCTCCCTCCCCAACGTTAACCACTTTTTCTTTTATCCTCCATTTGGGGCAGCCAGAATCCTCTAAATCTGACTCCTCCTATGAGGTTCCCTCCCTCAGCTTCCTCTTACCATTAGATTTCACTAACCTCCTCAACCTTCTCCTAACCCCTCCCTTCTCTTCCTCTAACTCAACCAACTCCTTCTCCTTTCCTTTATCCTTTCTTGCTCTTTTCCCTATGGGGGAGGGGTTCATTGGGGACCCACTAGGTGAAGGTTGTGGGGTAGGGGCTCTTGGACCCATAATCTTAAGAGGAACCATTTGGGGTTGTGGGTTCAGGTGGGTAGGAATGTCAATTTCCGCAATCCTAGGGGGTACCAAGACAATGTGGAATTGATATAGCATGAAGATTAAACGTTGATGTAAAATAGTAAAATTAACCCACCTTTTCATTTTTCTTTCACATCAACAACAATATCCTCTAAATCATGCATCAAGAAGAAAGGAAGCAAGATAAAATCTTGGTGATGAAAATTATTAAGGAGAGGAAAGTGATAGTAATAGTAGACTCCATACCTTCCTTCCAGGGTTAGATATTTCATCAAAACCAAATAAACCTCATTCCACAGGTCAAGAAGTTTTTCCCGCATGAAACCACCTCTATGACATATTAGTTCCTCACCATCTTTGAAAAAACATTGTAGACACACATCATTTGTCACCCTCATCACTTTCTACCATTTCCTACCCTTCATGGCCAAACCCGTTGCCAGAGCAATCACCTCCTCCAAAACATGAAAAGAGATACCATTAATCATGACTCTACTATTCTCCTAAGAGTTAACAAACTAAATAGAGTAATTCTCAACATGCTCATTAAGAGCCTCCATAAATAGGACAAAATCGCTCTCCTTCAGTAAGTACTAGACCAAAGGCTTCCTCTTATTTTCATCGATCATAGCTAGTTCAATGTACAATAAATTCCCACCCATCTCTTAAATTTTTTCTCCCTCGTTCTCTTCTTAATCCAAACAATTTTTTAAAAAAAAAGACTTCATACTTAGGTAGAAAAACCCAGAAGTAGAAGTGATAATCACAATTAATAGCAATAATGAAAGTTGCCAACTTAGCAAGAAAGATCAACTGTCAATTGCCATGATCTATCCCCCAATCATTTCCATCATTCCCAATGCACTTTAACTTTTTTAAAAATAATTTCTCTACACAATGTACAAAGACACATACAGGGAAATAAATAAAAAATCCCCATTTCAAACTTCCAATTTTCGGGCCATGTGTTCTTATTATTATCCGTACTCTACCACTTGCTCTTGAAGTACATGACCTCTCAGCCAACTTAGCAACACAATACAAAATATTTAGCGAGGACTCATCATTATTAACTTTTTGGTTCAATAAATCCCTTATGAAATTTGGCAATGCATTCAAATTCCTCCAACATCTAAGCGCCTTTGCCTGTAATCCAATTGTCGCCATTCTGTCTACCATGCTATTTCCCTCCCAAAATATGTGATTCAAATCAAACCTATTAAGAAAGCTTAATAGGTACTTGATATCATCAATCACACATTTGATGGCCCATCCTTCCCTCATGTTACCTTTAATAGTCTCAATTATAATTTTACAATCTCCTTCAATTTGCACTTCCCTCCATCCCACACTTATGACCAATTTTAAGCCCCAATAAAGCGCCATCACCTCCACAATATTATTTGAAACTTTCCCTAACTAACCAACATATGTCAACAACATCCTTCCCTCACTATCTCTAACAATCCCTCCACCCGTTGAGCCCTCCTTTCTTCCAGCACTATCAAAATCAAGTTTGACCCAATCGTCAGGTGGGGGTTTCCACCGGGTTCTTTTTCTTGCCATAAGATTAGAATTATCAATCTCTATTATCCATTCCCCCAATGACCAGCACTTGGCCACTCTAAACTCAAGGGTGGATGGGGGGAACACTAATTTCCTCTACTTACTACAACTAATGTTCTCCACTATCAATTTGTAGATCCCTCCCACCACAACATTCACTTCTCTCTCCTCATTCCTAAACACCCTATTATTCCTCTCTTTCCAAATTCCACAAAAAATATGATGGGGAATTATTTTTCACATACTAATAACAAGGGGGTGGGTAAAGCGGTCTTTCCAGTTCATCACAAATCGCCCCATGTCCACATTAAACACCCAGTTCACTTCCAGCTAAATACGACTATGTTGAATTAAGTTTAAAATTATGGTATGATAGGGTTTAGGGATAGATTTGATATTTATTTAATATTAGGGAGTCTTATTGGATTTAGATTAGTTTATTTGTTTCCCTTTATTTACTTTCTAACTCGAGGTCATGTGTCTCACACTCTCCTCCTTTTCCCCACTCCTTCATAGATGTCCCCTACCTACTCTCACCATATTTTCCTCCAATTTGCCCTGTATTTGTACCTCATGCATATCCCACACACTCTCAAATTTCCTTTAGTCTTTTTTAATGTTTCACTTGGCTAGCTTGCACTTAATTAAATTTTGACATTTTTTTTAATATGGTTTACTATTTTGAAAAATATTTTATTGGGTATATAATATAGGGTAAGTTATTTGATTTGATTGTTAGGTTTAGATTATAGTTTGTCTTAATATTCAATTGAAAAATGTGTGGACTACATTTAAATTTTCATGTTCATATTTTGATAAGATTTGGTTTACCATTGTGGGACAATGTGGTATTTGGGTTGATGGTTAGGTTTAGGTTATAATTTATCTTATTATTAAATTATGAAAAGGAATATAATTTATTTTCATTTAGAATTATCATTTTCAGTTCAAATTTATGTAGGACTATGTTGAATTAAGCTCAAAATTAGGGTGTGATAGGGTATAGGAATAGAGTTTATATTTATTTAATATTAGGGAGTCAAAATGGATTCACTCTAGTTTATTTGTTACCCTATATTTACCTTCTAACTCTAGGTCATGTGTCTCACTCTCTCTCTCTCTCTCTCTCTCTCTCTCCCTTTTCCCACTCTTTCATAGATGTCCCTTGTGTTCCCCCCCCCCCCCCCCTCTCTCTCTCTCTCTCTCTCTCTCTCTCTCTCTCTCACACACACACACACACACACACACACACACACACACACACACACACACACACATCTATTTATTAATATTTATCATATTGGATTATTACTAATATTTATCATAGATCTCTCTCTCTCTCTCTCTCTCTCTCTCTCTCTCTCTCTCTCTCTCTCTCTCTCTCCTCCTCTCTCTCTCTCTCTCTCACTCCCTCCCTCTCTCTCTCTCTCTCTCTCTCTCTCTCCCTTTTCCCACTCTTTCATAGATGTCCCTTGTGTTCCCCCCCCCCCCCCTCTCTCTCTCTCTCTCTCTCTCTCTCTCTCCACACACACACACACACACACACACACACACACACACACACACACACACACACACACACACACATCTATTTATTAATATTTATCATATTGGATTATTACTAATATTTATCATAGATCTCTCTCTCTCTCTCTCTCTCTCTCTCTCTCTCTCTCTCTCTCTCTCCCTCTCTCTCTCTCTCTCCCTCCCCCCCTCTCTCTCTCTCTCTCACACCACACACACACACACACACATCTATTTATTAATATTTATCATATTGGATTATTACTAATATTTATCATAGATCTCTCTCTCTCTCTCTCTCCTCTCTCTCTCTCTCTCTCTCTCTCTCTCTCTCTCTCTCTCTCTCTCTCTCACACACACACACACACACACACACACACACACACACATCTCCCTTCTAACAATATTTTATCTATTTATATTTAATAATAATCTAGTTTATTGATTGAATTTTTTTAAATTATTTATATATGTGATTCAATATATCCAATTGTTTTAATGTTACAAAGTAATAATTTTTGTAGATAATAGTGTGATCAAAAATCTTGAAGCAAAAATTAGAGTACAATCTACCGAAAAAATACAACAAAGAATAATAAAGTTTTTAAACATAACGATGTTTAATAAATTAATGAATCTTTAATTGAAAACTTAATCCTAGATCTTATTATATTAGTAAAAAAATATTTTTTGTGAAAAATAATGAATTATAATTAATAAAGCACATATATTTAAGAAAAGGGTTGCAATTTGCAATTGAAAGAAATAAGGTAAAACATATTTATTGAAAAAAAATATTGTGCTTGATAATATAAAAGTCTATAATAGTTTATATAATGTGAATAAATTTTTTATGTATGAATAAAATCATAAATTTTTATCAATAATAGCTAATTTGGTCGATGTAAAGACCTTATAAAATAATCATTGATGAGATAAGTATTACGAACTTTATTTTCTTCATGATCAGTTTTGACTTCTTCCAAAATGTCTAGAAAAATAGCTATTCTATTAAATATCTCCCTTACTTTTTCTATAACATATCTCATTCTCAAAATTTCATTATTCGAGATAAAATCAATTCCTATTGCCACATTTTCAAAATATGGAAGCAATTTAAAAGAACTCTCCAATGTAGATTTTTAACATTTATCAATAACAGTTTGAAGGGATCCATCAGAGTTCACTAAGCCAACTGGACTTGGCATAATGATTTCAAACTCATTGTCAAAGTGGTTCATTATATTAGTATTATATCCTTAGAAAGAACATAAAAGGTTATAAATTAAAATTTATTGCATGTAATTTATCATATATGGCGGCTCTGAAATATATAGAGCATGTACATAGAAGAAAAAATGATTCACAATAAAGAAAAATCATTATATTCATTTTTAATTTAAACAAAAATAAAACTAATTATAGAGTTAAATACATCAATATTCTCAATTGCATCTTATACATTATAGAGTGCATGTGGTCATCTAAAAACTTTGATTTTAAATTGTAAATTATCAAAGTTTGTTAATTAATTGTGAGATATATTAAATAATTAGAGATAAATAAAAATATTATATATATTATAATATGAGTTACAAAAAAAGTAAATACAAACATGAATAAAATTTTTTTTTCCATTTGAAATTGTTTGTCCAAATTATTTTAAGAAATAGGATATTGAAATTGATTATAATAGTATCAAGAATTAATCATTTGAATCTGAATCAGTAAATGCATTACAATGAATCATGTTTCTTTGAAGTAGGTCATGTGTATTAGGATCCAACACATCAAACTAATATATGTTCTCAAAGGTTCTTTGTCTGATATATGAAGTACCATTATTTGAATGCCTCAGTACAAAAATTCACAAATTGATTGAGCCTATGTAGGTGCCTATTCTATTACAAATTTTCTAATTCTTTCATGAAATGGAAGATTCAGGAAAAAAACCTTGATGCCCCCATCTGTCAACCACATGTCGATTCCAAGGTGTATCTTGTAATCTAGAAAATTGCATACAAAAAATTTGGCCATGATAGTGAAATTTCTCTAGACCTTGAGTACTAATTTATGGAGCTTGAAGCATTATTTTCAACCAATGAGAACCATTTTCATTTGAATCTATAGGCTAAGGAGCTTGTTCTAAATAGATTTGGTAGGAACAAAGTATAATTCAATGGGATTAGACACCTCATAATAAACCAATTCATCAAAAATAGGATCTCTATAGAAATGGTTGAAATTTTGAAGAGGTGGAGGATAAAATCTAAGAAAACCTAATTCTAGAGATTTCTTTTTGAAGATAAATATTTTCCCATTTATTTACCATGAATTCTTATAAGATCAACATACTTGTAGAATTCATCAGTTCTAATTGTTCTCTTCCTTAGCATTTATTTTTGAAATATCTAAAACAAAGAAAAGAAAAGAAAAAAGATTGCATAAAATAAAATAGAATATAAAAAAATATTTATTAAAAATCTTGAAAGAGTACTTGTCAAGTGGAATAATTGGACAAAAATAATTCAAAATATGTTCTTTTAAAATAATTATAATTTGCAGTTTAACTAGTACCAATATCAAAGAATGATAGAATATTTTTTTACTATCCTTCCAAAAAAAAGAGCACGTACAACATCTCAATAAATGATTCATATTATATTTTCATAGAACAACTATTTACAAATGATTTTACAATTGCAATACGACAAGAAAAAAATGTACCTATTGCAGTCAAAGTTACTATAATATTAAAGAGAAATGTTTTATGACATTTTTTATGTTTCTGTAAGCCTTATTTCTTCTACTTTTCTTTTTTCAAGTTGTTTTTCCTTTTTCATTTTCTCATACCGATCATAGGAAAATAGTGGCATTATCCTCAATCCCTATAGTAATTTTACATGAGAAATTGCAAAAAATGTCATTCTTGTTCTCTCTATTGGACCTATATCAATAGTTGCTTTTTCAAGTGTTAAACCTTGAGATTTGTGTATTGCCAATGCCCAAGCCAATCACAAAGGTATTTTAGTTGTACAACCTCTTTGTGCTAGATATATTGGAACTAATTTTGGATTTATTCATTGAAAGGGAATCCAGAGTAAGTGTCAAATGGGTATGTGCAGGATCATGGTGTGCCAAAAAGTGGTGATATGAAAAATCTATAGTTATGAAATATCTCAAACCATTTCAAAATCTATTCCAAATTTTTTCCCACCCACCCTAATACTAAATCAAAACAATTAATATCTTTATAAGTTCTACTACATTTTTTGATACCAAACCTCTATGGTCAACATTAAAAATATCCTAAAAATGTTCTTTTGGCCTATTTTTATGTATTTTTACTTCAAACATGTAGCTGACGAGTTTTTCTTTAACAATATTTGATGAAATGAAAAGGGTTTCTTAAGAATGTTCTTATCTTTCTATAAATGTAAGGTTTGCCAAATTATGAGTTTAGTAAGTAATTCTGGTGGCATGGTTTGTGGCTTGTACACAATCTCATGAACAAAACCTAGAGCATCATTTACAAGTCATGCTTCTACACATAAATTGGAAGTCAACATTACTCTTGCATTCTTTGAGATCAACAATTCCATATCTAGCTCATCTATATAATTGTCATCTACTCCAGTAATATTTGATACTTTAGTTGCAATAATACACACAAGAGGTTCTCTAAGATAATGTAACATACTTCTATTATGAATGTCAACATTATCATTTGTTGAAAATAAATGAAGATTTTTATCAAAATCATCATTTATTTCTACAATAATATTACTCCTTATTCTCAACATCAATAAATTACAATCCATAATTGTGAGATTTGCATCTCTAAGACTGGTGAGTAACTGACAATTTTTTTTTTGTTCTGGGTCTTCTCCATCTCGCCTAAAAAGATTTTCTAACGTGACCACCTTTTTGAATTCTTCCCATAGTAGCTTTGCCCTTCTAAAACTTGCATATGGTACTTTGTCATTTACTGGAGGTAGTTGTCCAAGGTCTCCAACTAAAATGATTGAAATTCCTATGAAAAATAACAAACATTTATCAATTCATTAGATTTTAAATATAATATTTTTATATACCATGAATAATAATAATAATTTAACAAATGAAAATAGATGAACACCTCCAAAGTTGAGATTGGATTTACGAGGAAATGCTTGATGAAGCCTTGAGTCAATATTCTCAAGAAGCTTCTCCCCAATAAAGCTCATTTCATATATCAATATGTATTTAATATGACTCATTTCCTCCTGAAAACTTGTCAAACGTGTTCCTTCTAGTTGCATGAAATCCTTAGCCAGAATTTTCAACTTTGAATGTATTGTTGATCCACCAATGTTAAATGTTGCTACTCCAGTCAGTACGAGGAGCAGTAGAGGGGAGTGATTTGGCATTGTAGTTTGTTTTAGACATTTACCAATTCCACCAATCAAATATGACTTTCATGTACCTACAATTCCTTGAACAATCATATACAATGGATCCACACTCTCACCTACTTGATAGTGTGCTATAATAATGTTGAATGCCTTTTTTTGTCTCTCACTAAATTATTTTGTGTTGATATTTTGTTGTATGGAAAAATTTGAAACCAATCCATTTTCTCTCATTCTAGTGATAAAATTTGTAATCACATTACTTTCTTCATCTGACCTATGTGTATTTGACCAATTATACTATCTACATATATCCCTTCATCCCAACATATCGATTTCAAAAACTTGCATTGCTTATCCATGATGCAACCATGAAATTATTTTCCATTCATGCTTTGTAGTATTAACCTAACCAATAATATTGTCTTCACTTTTTGATTCAATTATTCATTTAATATGACATGGAACATAGTTAAATGACTCCCAAATTGAAATGATGGTGTTATTATCTTCACCAATATCAATTGAAATTTCTCTGAACGACTTGTACAAAAACAACTCTCAGAAAAAAAAAGTCAACAAAGTTTTTAGACTAGCACATTGGAATAGTAATAAATCTTGGATATACCCCAACAATTGCATTTTTCTATCTTCTTTTCCACTTGTTTTCATTTTTTCTATCCTTGTTAAATATCCATGATCTAAAGGCATCAATCAATGACAATTTTCCATAGAGCTGGGTCTCCTTCTATATGCATCAATAAAGGATTCTTTTGGCTCCTCACTCTCACCTTCATGTGTTTTTGTTACCAATTTGAAAATTTTGCATGAAACATTTAGATAAACAAATTTTCTACTACATTCAACCAATAGAAGTTCTAGTAGCATATGACATGTCTCTTGAGCTCCAACATCTCTTTCAACTATAGTTTCAGTTAAAAGTTTCCTATACACCTTTGAGGCAATGTCATCAAGATTCTCCATATTTTCCAAATGCATTAGCATTTGATGGTAGGTTTTTGAGTTTCTCTCTGCCTTTGCTGCATATTTTGCAATGTACCTAATAACTGGATGCTCTAATAGAATTGGCTGCCAATCAATTTAAGCTCTCCAAAACTGGAGTATGTAATGATTGTTTGAGTTAACTCTATCATCATTTCTAGCAGGCTCAAACTTCTTTTCACAAGTTTCAATGTCCTCATATAACCTTGAACCATTTAGATTTAAAGGCCAAGGGGCATTATACCTATATAATTGGAATATTTTTTCTTATATTATACTAAATAGTCACTAAATTTATTTTCTATATGAAATACACCGTTGAAATGATTTCTACCTACAAGCCATTTTTCCTTTATTTTTCCTAAGACATGCAACCTCCTTACACATTGTATGCCTTTTAACAGTATTTATAATTTCTTCATAATCTCGATCAAAATCTACATCCATAAGTTGTCTTGTGTCTCTTAAGCATGGATATTGTGAAATTTTTTTAAATGCCTGAATCAAATCACATTCAATTTAAAAATTGTTCAACATAATAATCAAAAGCTCTATATTAAGCCAAACAGAATTTATAAACTTATTGTAGCTATACCTGCATGATATGTTGCTGAGAATTAACACTTGGGTTCCATGCATGAACAATATTTTCAAAATAATTTCTAGCTTCATTTACCTATTCCTCATTATCCCAATCTATTAAATCCATATTTGGAGCAACATGAAGCCATAAAAAACCATGTACCTATGTAGACCCACTATATTTCCATTCATATCTAGACAAAAGTCTTTAACCTTCAATCCCTTTTCTAATATCTCCTTTCATAACATAGTATGTTTAAGGTGCATGTAGTAAGAGACAACGTGAGGGTAGTCAATAACATTTTCTCTTCTCCAATTATGGGCTTCTCTTGGGTTAGTTGGTCGAGCTCCTACCATTAGTGCATGTAAATCAGGCGAATACATATCAATTGCACTTAATGTAATGAAAATTATAGGTATCCCTAACTGCCTAAGAATGTAAAATAATTCGCCTTGACTCTTAGTCCAATATGACCTTGTCTCTCACAAAGTTGTTCCAAATTTCATTAATTTATCAGCAACATGAGAATTTGGCACATGTTCCATATGTTCTCTCAATTCATCTATGATAATTGGCAATTCTTGGATATGTCTATTTTCAAATATAGAATTGGAATTTTGTGCTCGATGTCTCATTATCATGTTCAATATGTAATACCAAAATCTCATATGTTTTCCAAATCTATTATCTGTGAATCAAATAAGATGTTTCACATATTCATTTAGAAGTACTCATCTTAATCGTGGCTCTAGTCACTCACAATCTCCTCTAGGGAACAATGTAGGAAAACCCATATCCAATAGTCTCGGTGTTTCATATTCATTCACTAGAGATGCACCAACTGATGGCCAATCTATCAACCTTAAAGGATCAATATTTGGGTTTTTAACCCATGTTTGGATCAATTCCATTTCTCTTTGAAGGTTTGGTGGTCATGTTGACATTGATGTCATGTAGTTTATGTTGTCATCATCTTCCTCTATTTTAGGTTCTACTAACAAGATATCATTTAATTATGAGTCAAACTCAACATGAACTATCTTTATCTTATTGAAAATACTACCGTCTCTCTCTTGATCAACATTATCCAAAGAATGATCATCTACTTTGACATTAGAATAAAATTTATCATTATTAATCTTATACTTTAGTGTCGCATATACCCGATCTCTATTGATTGTAAAGTCATAATTTGTACCTCATTGATCCTTTTTTCAAACAATTATATCTTTGGGAAAGCTTATTATGTTTCCTTTGTATTTATATCATCCCCCTATTTAATGTGTGACCTGCAATATTGGACTGACACATGAAATAAACATCTCTTCTACTTAAGTTAAATTTGAAAGTTACTTTGGTTGCAAGCCTAGATCCATATTGTTCGATGTGGAGAATCTATTATTTGATTTTTCCTGTTGACATCTTGAACACATCGAATCTTCTCTTGAACATCTTACTTTTATGCCAAGATAGCATTCTTGATGCATATACCACATTTTTGGGTATATCAAACTATCAAGTTGATGTTCAAAAATTAATTGAAGGTTATGAAAACTATTCCCAAAGAATTCATGATAACTCTCATGCATTTGTACATTACAACTATGAATTGTTTCATTATTGTTTTGAAGTTACAGTGCTTGTACTATATTGTCTACCCTTCTTCTATCACTTCTTTGTCTTTCTTGTTGGTTTCGGTTCAACCTTTGATGGTTCCCTTTCTATATCATTCATTTTTTCATGATGTCTCTTTCTATATTCCCTTTGATAATTGCTTCTATATTCTCTTTCCTCTATGGTAGATTGTGTATTTATATTTCTAGTACAATTGTGTGTCTCATATCTATTTTAGGCACTATGTGTTGTTGTGTAATCATTGTGCAATCCATTTCACTCACATTTCCATCTACTACATTTCCATTATTCATTCCTACAATAGTTGTTACTTCACTTTCTTTGACAGATCCTTTGCTAGGGTACAAACTTTGAATTTCTCCTTTACTTTCATTCCTTTGATCTTGTTCTCTTCTTTTATACTCTCCTATACTTCTTTGTCTTTCTTTTTTGTTTTGGTTCAACCTTTGATGTTCCATTTCCATATCATTAATTTGTTCATGGTGTCTCTTTCTATATTCCCTTTGATAATTGCCTCTATATTCTCTTCCCTCTATGGTAGATTGAATATTTATATTTATAATACAATTGTGTTGGTCAATTTCCATTTCAAGCACTATGTGTTGCAGTAGAGTTATTGTACAATCCATTTCACTCACATTTCCATCTATCAAATTGTCATTATTCATTCCTACAACATGTTTTCTTCACTTTTTTTTTCAAGTCATTGGCCAGGGTACAAAATTTGAATTTCTTCTTCAATTTCTTTCATTCGATCTTGTTCTCTTCTTTTATAATATCCTTCATATTTCCTCATACATTTAGTTTCATGTCTACCAGAGTGAAAGTCATAACTTATTGTTTGGAGATGATTCCCATTTTCTTCTTCGATGTAAACCCTTTTTTGTGGACATATAAAATCAGGCATAATATTTATATTTCCTCGAATGATGTTTGTATAATGTAATTCTTCATACAGTCTTGTTATTTATCTTCTAACATATCTTTCCCTGTCTTTTTCATTACGAATGAAACGTTAATTTTCCCTTTCTATAGCATTCATTTGTTCTTGTATTGTTCGTCTATACTCTCTTTGATACTCCCTTCAATGTTGTCTTTGTTATTCATCTGTTTTAGCTCCATGTGTCATTACTATGAACATCAAATAATTAAATAAGTATATTTCTAATATAAGATTAAATTATGTGATATTTAATATAGATAATTTGAAAAAATAAGTTTTTAAAAAATACTATTAGATAATTGTAGACAAATTTAGAACTTAGATATTATCAACCACAATTAATCTAAAATAAGAACATTAACTTAAACTTGATATATAATATGTATTTATCAAAATATACTTTACAAGATACTATTGATTTATTTAACTCTTTTTTCTTAAAATTCATTTTAAAAGTTAGTATTCTATTAGCCATGCAATTAATAAATAATGATAATTTATTAACACCCAATTTATTTAATTAAAAAAAACAATGTATAAAATTTAACATACAAAACATGATTCATTTATTCATGTGATATACAAAATTGACACATAAATATATATAATGTACAGAAAGAAATTTTTTTTCTTCAAATAAAAGAAATCATTACATTGTAAAAGACACGTTTTGAATGAA